>VXBZ01007380.1:134695-185450 GCA_013399135.1 Heliornis fulica | reverse complement strand
GGGTGGGGGTGCGGCGGGGACAGTGGCTCTGCGGGACTGAGCGTTCCGGGGTGGCGCGGCCGCGCGAAGAAAGCTCAGGGCAGGTCAGGGCTGCCGGGAACCGGGACCTGTCTGCGTGTTCCACAGGTACCGGCCCGCAGGGGCTCGTTAACGCGCTCACCGCTTGAAGCGGCTCCCGGGAGGGGCTCGGCCCGCATCTGGGGGGTGTGTGTCTTGCGGGTATAGGGTGCCGCTAAAGCTGGAGCTTCCCCCAGGGAGCGGAAACGGAATAGCGACCGGAGCAGCTGGCTTGGGGAAAGCCCGGGTGGCGGCGAGTGCGCTCTGGCATGTGAAACCCGCGTTGGTTTTGTCGCGAGGCCGTGGTAGACGGCGTGGGACGGCTGGGAGCGCGGGTGGGGAGGCAGGTAACTGTCAGGCCACGGAGGCAGAGTCCTGCTCCGGTCCGTGGAGCGGCGGCAGGTCTGCGCTGTACCGGGCTACCTCTGCGTTATGGCTCCCGGGTTGCGTTACGAGGCTCGGAATCCGAGCAGCTGGGGGCTGAGGGGAGGACTGGGAGTGAGGCGGAAGTACGTGAACGCAGGAATATCTGGTGGAGGTTTTGGCAGCGTGGAAGACAAAGGAACTCCAGACCTTCCGCAGACCCCTGCGTTGGAGTGTCTCGTTACTTCGGTTTAAAGGTCAGGCAGCGAAAGCCCCATGGAAGGATTAGGTGGCTTTTGAAGGGGAAATGCATACCCGAATGCAGATGGGCATCATGCAAGCGTTCAGCCTAATAAAATAAGATTGGATGGAGCTTTTTAATGGTATTCGAAATGGAAACATTAAACCTGTGACTGAAAAATCCGTTACTGATGCTTGTGCAAACTGAAAGTAGCTCAGTCATCCCCCTGACCAGGCAGAGATCTGCTCCCTCTTTCCCTGCAAGGAATGATAAGTGATCAAAGGCAGAGTTTAGTCAGCACGGAGGAGTTATGGCCACCTTCTGAGAGCAGCAGTCTGTTGGTATCATCCCTGTAGATCTGTGAGTAGGTGTAGGACGTTCCTATGCAGACACTGTGGTGGTATTGACATTAAGGCAAAAAAAGAGACTTTCTTACCCTTGGAGGGGATGGTGTTAGCTGCAGGGTTAGAAGGAAAGAGGAAACTAGTGCAAACACTGATGATCTAGAGGGATGTTCATTGCTTGGAGAAAGTACTGCTTGGGATTCCCTGGGAGAAGGGCAGCCTTATGTATTCTAGAAAGTTCATCTTGGCAGATAGAAGTCATGAAGCTAAAAAGAGAAACTAAGCAATGTTGGGTTTTTGTCTTACTTTGTTGACTGTGCATAATCTAAGTGAGACAAAAAGTGGAACAGAAAATTGCAAATGAGTCAGTGAGTTAAAGGGAGAGGTTACCTAAGGAAAACTTTGTCACTTCTGTTTGCCCTAGATAGCAGGGAGGAACGGCCTTTGTGGATGGGAGCAGCCTGCAGAGGGGGTATGTCGAGAGGAGCCTCAGTCTTCACTTGTGTTGTATATGCTAAGGCATAAACCCATTTTACCACCAGGAAAAAACATTGACCAGCTCTTCCTGTAAAGGGTGTACAGGTTCTTAAGCTGTACAGCTATGACTGAGGTATTTAAAATCTTAATTCTTATTTATAAAAGGATATGCAGATGTAGACTTGATTGAGCAAAACATGGAGATTGGGATATCATATATGAGGAGACATGTCTGCCTCCATGGGTATGTGGATCTGTGTTAGAGTGTCCTGAAGCAGTGGATAGACGGAAAGACTCGTGATCAGAGCTAGGGTGTTCATTTGGGTCTGATGGTTCTTTGCAGCCTTATGTAGGTTCTTTTGACACTCAAATCTCCCCAAAACCTTTTAAGAGAAACCATGCTGTGTAGAGCCTGTAGTGTCCTGACGAAACCGTGGGTTTCTGTGGGGATGGGTGGATTCCTGGGCACTCGAGATAGATGTCCTTTCAGGAGCTCTCCAGGATCTGCTCTGAGATGTGAGGTGTCAGGCAAATGCTTCATGTGTTGTACGATGATCTTGGCCAGTTCAGCACCTGCATGCGCTGAGCATTTGATGCATCCCAAACACTGTTTATTCCTTGTTGAGCAGGTTATCTTTTCCATGGGATAGCCCATGGGACTGCTGCAGCATTTGTTTGCTATGCCAGCTGCAAACACATGCTGCCAGCTAAGGAGAAGCCCTCAGTTCAGAGAGCTACTCAGTTTGGGCTGGCAAGAAAGGATTCATCCAGCTAGAGCTTTCCTTCAGCCATCAGTGTACAGTGCTGGGAAGCTCTCTTCTTTCCTCCCTAGGTAAAAGTTTGTTGTCTGTCTTTAGTTAATGTTTCTGTATGGCAAACAGAGCAGCGAACTTGAGGAGCTGGGCCTGGTTTGGCATGCAAGTTACAGGCTGTTACTCCATCTTCACGTGTGACATCAGCCATTTAAGTGCTGGCTGAAAGATGGCAGCACCAAAAGCAGTCATGTCATGCGCTGCAGCTCTAGGGAAACTACTGCCCACCCAGGGAGTAGTGTCTTAAAAATGTACTGATGTTAACCATCTTAGCCGATGCAAGTGGAAACAGTAATAAAACAATTACTAAACAGAGTATTCTGAAGCTGTTCTGGAGTTGATGGTTGCTTCTGGGAGAGTGTCAATAACCTAGGGAGAGGTAAACTCTTCATCTGCTTAATAGTTGTCTTGTGCAGTGGTTAGCTTCTTTTAAACATTTTTATTCAAAAGGATCCCTCATTTTTAATGTTACTCCACTTTCTTCCTTTCAATATTGTTATCTTCACTATGATGCAGATGTGCTTTATTAACTGTTACACAGGTTAAATTAAACGTGTTATTTGTGACTTTTTGAGGGAATGCACACAAGTAGGTTGGATCCAGGGCTTTTGTTTATTGTGTTGTGAATTTGGGGCATTAGAGCTCATGTGGTAGACAGGGACAAGTTGATTCTGCTGTACCAGTAAGCCCTTGCTTGTCCTGGTTCAGACCAGCTGAATGGTCTGAAGTTTTGAGGGTTCATTCCCAATTTGAGTGGAAAGGACAAATAGCTCCAACTTTCCCCAAGACACGTACTAACTGCAAAAACATTCTCCTGTATGCCAGCCTTGTGCTGGCCCTAGGATTTCAAAGCAAAACCTGGCTTGGGAGCTCATGGCAGAGCACAAAGGTAGGGTGGGTGCTGTGGGCACAAGCCTTGAGTCTTGGTTAAGGAATGTCTCTTAGGGGTCAGTGCTAGATAAGTTGACCAGCTGTAGGTGGAATTAAACTGCATTTGAGAGGCTGAACTGGGTGGGGAAGTTGCTTTACCTGCCACTTTTAAATTCAGCATTGATCTAGTCTTGATACAGTGCAATTTTGTTTGTTCTCATAACTGTACATGGAGGGGAAAATACTTGGGGAAAATCCTCATGGATCTTCCTGTCAATATGAAAATTGGGGTTAGGATAAAATGCGTCTTTCCATTACTTCTCAACTGGAGATTGGTATTTGGTTGTTAACCTTGCTGGAAGGGATTTCCTCACATGTCTGGAGAGAAGAAAATCGATAACTATAGGAGGGAAGTAGAAAGTAAATTTATTTCCCAGTGGCATCTCAAATATTTGGTTGTGGTTAGACTACTGATAGTTTATTAAAGCAGTGTCCTGAGCCCTGAAGTGTGTCTTTCCCTTAGCACTTATGGCAACTGCAAGTCCTTTGGATCTAGGTCCAGGGATGTGCAGAGAGAAAAGCAAGGGGGGAAGTAAAGGTGAGGGTGCAGAAAGAAAGTGAAGGCTGCTGTTGCTGGTATGTTTAGGCTCCTGTATATTGTGATAATCAAATCTACTTTTAATGCAAATTTGTGGGAGGGGCATAGGAAGGAATAGTATATAGTTTTAAGGCAGTTGTTACTAAAATGCTTAATTGCTGTAAATGCAGGAGGACTTCAGGTTTCCTGTATGTTTGAGGTGGGAGTTTTTTTGTTTGAGGTTCTACTGTTTGTTTGAGGCTCTACTGTTTGTTTGAGGTTCTACGGTTTGAGGTTCTACTGTTGAGCTCTGTATCACTAAACAATTTGTTAAAAGTCATGCTTCTAGTCTGGTTGGTGGTACTGTGCAGATGAGTTCCTCTGACTTGTAGTTAGTTACTCCTTGCCACTGCTGTGCCAGAGTGGTGGTCTTCCTGTCTTGTAACACCTCTCTCTTCTGTGGAAACTGAAGCATCAGCCTCAGGAATAGGTAAGAATTGGCCACAGAGCTCAGAGATCACTGTTCAGCCCCTGGAAAGCAGGAGACCCTGCAAGCAGGGGTGCTGGAGAGCCACAGGACTTCTTCCAGATACAGGGAATACTCAGCAGCAGCAGCCGCCTTCTCTGGAGGTGTCTCTCTTCCTGGGTTATATTCTTGTGTATCACCAGTTGCTGTGGCTGTAAGATAACCGTACATCAACATCTGCAGTGCAGCCTCTTTACCTTGTTGTGCTTTACCTCGGGGCTCTGAAGAAATGTCCAAGAAAATTTGCTTTGTCGAAGTTATAATTTGGCTTTCTAACAGGCACCTTTAAAAAAAAAAAGTAGTTGCACTAAAATTTTCTTGAAAGACAAAGCATGTGCAGGGTGTGATGAGTGGTTTATTATGGCTGGTGGCTCTGCCATCAAAGGAGCATGGAGCAATCTGCTTGCTACCACAGAAACTCTCATAATTAGTACTTGTGCTGCAGCGGGATGGGTTGCTGGAGTTATTGCAAGTATGCTTTGCCTCTGTGCTTGCTTTTCTGCTGGAGAGTGTGCTGAAGGAGAAAGGAAAGATGCTTTTCCTGCCTCACTTATTTCTTCACTTCAATTAGTATCTGTAAGCATATGGCAACTGAAGCAGGCTGCCACGGGGTAAATCAGTATGGATTTACACTGTTCCAGCTTTCCTGGTAATTGTGCCTATACATGTTTTTATCTGTAGAGAGTATGAAGTAGCTTGTATCTGCTAACATTGACAGTTAGTTACGGCTTGGGCAGAAGGAGTAGAGGGTAGCCATCCATACACACTACAGCTAATGCTGTAATTCCTGATGCTGCCTGTGCCATGGTGACTTACTTGCCTGTGTGCCCCTTTCCTGATGTCTGGAATAACTTAATCTTGGGGCTGTTCACAATGTGGGAAGCAGGTGATATAGTTGGTGAGAAAGATCTTCATGTTGTGCTGACACAGGAGGCTTCACTTCTTAGAACCCAGAGGAAAGGGGACCTCTAGTGATTGCAGTTGTGTTCTTTCCTCAAAAGATTGTGTGTGTGTTGGTACTGGGTAGGCTGGTAATTTGTATCTAGAGCTTGTAACACCTCCCCGAGGCATTATTAGTAGAAACAGTTTCCCATTGGAAAGTTACTATTGGGCAGCTGTGTGATACTGTTTCTACTGTTTTCCAGTTAATCAGACTGGAAAAGCTGAGAAGTGACTTGGCCGAGTCATGAAGCATTCAGCTGTATGTACTGCCCTGGTATGGTTGAGCTGGACTGATGGTACTCCCCTGGTATGGTTGAGCTGGACTGATGGTGGCGTGGCACTTGCTGATTGCCAGCACAGCGCAGGACAGGCATTTCAGCTGTGGAAACATCAAATATGTCCTGGTCTGAATACCTAACAGATTTATTACAGCATCTGCATGATGAATGCAGGGTCAAACTGTATTGTGGCTATCCTCAGCCTTTATGCATTCCAGTAATACGGGTTTAATTAATTTGATTCTATTGTGCTACTGTGATTATGCTTTCCACTGCATAAATCCTGTTTTCCTGAGCTGCTGCTTCTGCAGAGAGTATGAAGCGCGTCTGGAGCGGTACAGTGAACGCATATGGACATGCAAAAGCACAGGAAGCAGCCAGCTGACACACAAAGAGGCTTGGGAGGAGGAGCAGGAAGTTGCTGAGCTGTAAGTACCACTGAAGAAATTGGTATGTCTGTCTTGAGGCACTGGGGCTTGGGAATGAAAGCGAGTGCTAGTTTGTGAGGTAAGTAGCTTTTTACTGTCTGTAAGTACATCTGGGTTTCTGGAGTTGAAAGCAAACGAAGTCCAAATTTGATGCCATTGTTAATGCAGATAAGTAATATACTTAGTGCTGTACCTTGGTATTACTTGAACCAAAATAGTTCAGCATGTGGTACTCAGTATATTTTAAAGCCCCTTGAGTAATGGGAATTTTACAGAGTGGGGGAAAAAATTAATCTTGAAGAAGCTATGGTAAAAATACAGTAAAAAGAGGCTATTGAAGACTCGCATCAGCCAGGTCCACAGCTGTAATTGTTTTTGTCCAGCTCTTTATTGGGATTGGTTGCTACACTAAATAAAAATAAATACTTCAGTGTGAGATTTTGGGGGATTTGCTCTACTTCAGACAACAAAGGGCAAAGGGAAACCAGCAAATCATTACTCTGTTCAGATCACCAGTGTTTCTCTGGGATGCTATGTCCTTGACCTCCCCCTCTAGCACACAGCACAGGGTCCAAATCCTTAGTTGAGGTCCAGTGTCATGCTTGCCATGAAGTGAATTTTCTTTAAAGGTCCAAGTCCTTGGCTTGACCAACATAAGGTACTTTGATTACCAAATTGTATTGAATTATGCCAAATGAATGGGGTTTTCTTCTGTCCTGTGGACTGATGGATGAAATTTTTTTCCTGGATTTAAATGGGGCACTTGTGAGCAGTACTACCCAAGAGGTGGAAATTTCTGCTGCCTCTTTCATGAAGAATACACTTTTTTTTTTCTCTGACAGAAGTTAACAGCCTAAGCCTAAGGGGAAAATCCCCTTCATTTGAGGTTAAACACATCACCAGACCCTATTTGCCATCAGGCCTTGTTCCTGTCGGGGTTGTAGTACTGCTGCCTTTCAATCTTTCCTCTGTGGCGCTCTTGAATGAAGTGAGGGTGCAGAGCTGGCCCCATCAAAAAAAGCACTGCTCTGGTGTTGCTTACTTTTGGTTAACAACATTGGATCGATTGGCCACTTAGGAAAACATAAAGTAAATTAAATATAGATTAAAGATTTCTCAATAACTAGTTTTGCTAGAGTCTGAAGGTGGGGGGAAGACAAGACTGAAATGAGATTTTAGTCTTGATTCTTTGAAATGGGATTAAAAGCTTCCCAGGCAGTTTGCTGATTGCTGTAGTATCTGCCAGTCTGAATAAAAAAGAGGCTGTTTAGTCAGTTTGCTTATGGGAAACATTTCTTTGTGGGTGGTGTTGAACAGTAAATATAGGTGAGGATTGTCAGCAGTGGATCCTCAAGTCTGAGAATTTCAAAGGGTTTTGGATAAACAGAGTATTTTGTTCCTCCTTACAGTAATTTGAAACAGACTTTCCTTTTTATTGGGAAAGCTTTATGCAAATTTTTTCTTAGTATTTCTGTCAGCTAACTGACCAGATCTTTTAGAAGTGAAATCAGTAGGTTTGTAACAGTCCCTTCTCTTTTTTGAAAATGCAAATGTTTGAAGGTCATGACATGATGAAACACAAAATATTTTTCTCTGGAAAGATAGTTTGAATGTGTGAGCCTGCTGCAGTCTTACAGTGTTAGCAGTCAACTGGGAAGAAAGGATTGCTCAGTGTTCACCAGCACTGCGTTGTTGTTGTAAGCAAAGCTTTTAAAGTAACAAGTCCCAGTACATGACTCAGATCTGGTATATATTTAACATCCAATAGAAAAGCAGGAACAGCCATTCAAGAAGGGGTTCACCATCAGTGTTGCTCTTCCAGAATGCTTTATGGTCCTTCCTTCTGGGAAGAACAAGGACAGTTGGCTATTTGTGATGCCAGTTAGCACTTTGTGGGAGTGCTGAGGGAAAGGCAGTAAAAAGCCCTTGGATGTCTGCATGCTAATGTGGCATCTGCCTCAAATATTGTCAGGGCTGTTAAGTTCATGGAATTGTGAAATGAGAGGCTACTTTGCATTTTGGCTTTTATTCCCTGAGTAATGAAAACTATTTTTGCGTTTGCTCAGCTTGAAGGAGGAGTTCCCCATCTGGTATGAGAAACTGGTACTGGAAATAGTCCACCACAACACTGTATCTTTGGAAAAATTAGTGGATGCAGCTTGGCTGGAGATCATGACCAAATTTGCAGTGGGAGAAGAGTGTGACTTTGAGGTAAGGATCCATTTTACATTTTATCCAATGCTTTTGCACAGAGCTAGCTTTTGAGGTAGGAGAATGTTAGCCACTTTGATGGCCAGAGAGATGGTGAGAGTTTTGTTTCTGTAGCATCCCAGTGGCAGCACCTGCTTTTGACAGCAAAGCAGTTCCATATCCAGTAGCAGGTGGATATATTCTCTCAACTGGGACTGCTGAGAGATGGTTGCACCTAGCACACATGCTTTCCTTGAACAAAAATGAGGGTTAGCAGTTCTCTCTTAACAGTTAGTACAGAACTTCCAGTTAGTGGTAGAAAGAAATCCTGTAATTGTTTCATGACAAGGATAACAAGTTTTTCCCAGAGAGGACATTAACACTACAAGAAAACAGTAAGATGACATACATCTGTAATGTGCACAGATGAAGTTCATTGGTTTGTGTGGCTCGTGCAGGTTTGGTTTTTATCAGTTATTTCCTTGCAGGTTGGTAAGGAGAAAATGTTGCCTGTGAAAGTTGTGAAAATACATCCTCTGGAAAAAGTGGATGAAGAGGTCTCAGAAAAGAAATCTGATGGAGCCTGTGATTCCCCATCCAGTGACAAGGAGAACTCTGGCCAGGCAGCGCAGGACAACCAGAAGGAAGCTATCCTGAAGGACGATGACAGTAGGAGGGAAAGTATGAGTAAGTAGTAAGACAGCATGCCAGTAGGTAGCACCTGGAAACGAATATTTGAATTTATGTACGTCTTGGGCCTTTGCTGTGAATATTATGTGACTTGTGGTGTTGGCTTTCAACTGTTTTTGCCTACTGTAAAGCAGAAAATGTGCTGTTGCTCTAAGGTATAATGAAAGCTGTGCTTGAAAATTATAACCTTCAAAAGTAACAAGTGTGTTTAAAAACAAAAAGGAAGAAAAAGGGAGGATCAGGAAATGTTCATTTGGAATCATAAAGTTCTACTGTGATGCTCGTCCTCAGAACAAATATCTCTAGTTCTAAAGCCTGTTTTCTGCAGTCAAACTCTTAATTCTCTTTCATGCCCCCAGTTAACATGAAAAATAAGGTGGTTTTTATTTTTCTTTATCCTGTTTCTAATTGTCAAATGCTGAAACAAAGTTCATGCCGAAAAAGAATTACATGCATTTTTCTAAGTATTCAAAATAAAGCATGCTTTGAAACCTTGCTCTCCTTTTTCATATCTGTTCCTCCTCTTAGCAGCAGAACTAAACTGGATTTCCAAGGTTTCTCTTGACACTGTGAAGGTACCATTGAAAGAGTAGAGGGGGGAATGGTTTCAAGTCCTGTGTTAACTCCTTAAAAATGGAACTAAATAAAAAGATTCAAAAAATGTCTTAAACAAAAAACCCACCCTCAACCCCATAGCATAGTTCTAATCTGGATATCTTAGTTTTAGGGGCACATATACAACCTGCTTTGATGTGGAGAGGGGGAAACTCAGAAAGTAGCCTAGCAGGCTAATACAAAATCAGGAGTGAAAAAAACAAGCTCCAATTATCAACTCTTTTTGATTGGATCTGGGAAACTTAGGAGCTGTTTTGATTTTATTGCAGTGCTCTGTATAACCAGCAAGGAAAAAAAAAAGTGTTGCAGAAATGATCTGGCCTTATACACATCCATTGAAACAGCAGTAGTGCTTGTAGAGGGACTAACACATGTGCTTTTGGAAATTTTAAGTGGTAGTTCTCCTGAATGACCCCACAAAATACATGGGAAGTACCTTTTCCTTTAAAAATAGTTGTTGACGGCAGCAATGTTGGACTTGGGTGTAAAGTCAGTCTCTGACTTGGCTGATACCACAGAGGCTTACTTGAACTGTCCTACCCTTCCAGTAAGAGATGCACCTCAACATTTTAAATGATAGATGCTGCCAGAGCCATATCAGTAAAAGCAGTAACCACTCATTCTTTTAACTCTTCTCCGTGTACCTACGCATTTATTAACAGGATATTGTACTGCTAATGCTTTTATATTCTGGGCTATAATAGAACATCGGTTCTTTATAAACTCACTACCAAATATATATTCCAGGGCCCATTAAAATAACTCCGTAGCCTGTGTTACACTAGTTCAGCATATGACAGAAGTAGCAAAGACCTGCTCTTATTTAGTGGGTTCAGGCCAGGAATTGCAGCTGCAGGACACAGAGTACAGGATCTGGAGATGCCCAGCCACACTTACCTTCACTCTTTCTTTCTGATAACTTGCACACTTGACACTGGTGGTACAGGTTGAGGTCATTACCTCTGAATGTTCGCTGTTGCGTAATAACAGGCTTTGCAGGGCAGCGTGTTGACATGACAGCTGTACCTTCCAGTGAACACACAAGGGGGCAGAGTTAACCTTAGCATTTCAGTTGTGTCAAACTTGTTGATTTAGTTTGACCAAAAACTGGGCAGAGGAGGGCCTTAGACTCTGTTTAGGAGTCTTTGTGGTTCAAAAGCTAAAAACAGGGCTTCATACTAGCTTTATTGCATCATATGTGCAGTCTAAAGTGGCTTTGTAATTTTAGTTGCTTAGGGAGTGAGCTCTATAAAAATCTGCAGGAGTCAGAGGAAAGGCTAGTCTTTCCTGGCTATGAATGGTGAACCACCAACAGCATGTTCCTGCAGCTTGAGCTGTTGTTGGAACAAATATTGATTTGAGCAATCCAAAATAAGTGGTGAGTAGAAACAGGTGGCAGCACATGGATGCTCTGTGAGGTTTCAGTAGTGTAGTGAATGTAAATTTTCTTATAGTACAATGCAACAACAAATGAAGTATGCTTATTTGCAAAATAATTTCAGGAAGGATTATATAATGATTTCTGCTTCCCCACCCCTGAGTAGCCTGGTGCTGTTTGGAATTCAGAGGAGTCGTTTTTGTGTCTAGACTCCAGAGATAAGTCACAAAAGCTGAGATCACTTACAGGCCTGTTGTGGAGTCCTTCAACGTTAGAGCCGGGACTAAGCAACACATAGTTATTTCTTAAACATCAGCTTGTTATGTGTGGTACACACATGCAACAAAGATAATGTTTAGCTGCTTAAAAGACATTGAGGCAGATATCTGAAAGCAGAGATCCTTTTTTACAGAGCTTGAATTGGCCTGTATACAACTTCCATTGTGCTGTTGAATGGAGAAACATAGTCCAGTATTTCTAAGCTTATTTAGGATCTTTTTAATAGAAATGTGGAACAAAAGCAGGTGAAATCTGTGTCTCAGCCTGACTTGCAATGAGAGGATTAGTCCCCTTTCACACATATTATCACCTGTAGACATTCACGGGGTTTCATTTTACAGACAAACTTCTATAACAAGTGATGTTTGGAGTAGAGGATTCTACACTGCATTGCCTCAAGCGTAGCACTAATGTGAGAAGTAGCTGCTGGTTCTGCAAATAGTGCAGTGAACCCATCACATTGGTGATGTGTTTCTGACTAGGATGACAGGGGCAGGTTGGAGGAGGAACAGAACTTTGGTTTGTACCAAGTAAGCCATGATGCTGCAGTAGCTTAAGTGCTATAGCACTTACTATGTGACAGTTTCATATTTATGCATATATATATATAATAGTCTTATGAAGGTCTAGCATCTACTTGTATTCTGTGTATACTCAGTAGATAATGATTATCATCTGTTATGCTTGCTTTAGTGTTTTGAGTCCTAGCCACAAACTTAAAAACATCTGGGGGTTGCTTTCTTTGGTAGGCTTGGGTTTTCTTTTTGTCTTTGATTAACGTTTGTAACCTGAAGATTGAAATAATAGGATCAACACCAGCTGGCAAGATGATGTGATGCCTTAATATTCTTTCTGTTATATCTCTTGAAAATGAAAAGACTGGTTGTATAAGTGTGCCTGAAATCTTCAGCTAAACAAGTCCATGCACACAGGACTTATTACTGGAAAATGCTTGACCACCAAAGTTATTTCTAAATTTAATTTAGAGTCAGTAATTCTGCAGTAGAGTTATTTCAAATATGGCATGGCAGACAGCCTGGGGCTCTCAGCAGGAGCTCCCTCAGCTGGTTACTGGTGAGGTCATGAAACCTGTCTCCATGAGTTTTAGAGACATTTTTCTCCCAATGCATTGGTACTTGCAGCTTACTGTCTGGAGAGAGCTGGATTTAAATAGAACAAGAGGCCTTTTATACTCCTTGAAGATAGGTGTTACATCTTCCTTCAGAGCTGTTTAGAGATTCTGTTCTCAACCTGCATCTTTAGGATATTTCTAAAACTTAACTGGGGACTTTTTTCCTGATGTAGTTTAACCAAACACAGGGTGGGGTGCTCAGTCCAGCCATGCTCTGGATTCTTTAAACTTTTTTTTTTTTTACTCTTAATGCCAAGATGTTTAATGTCTTGCCTTGTTTTATCAGATGATCGTGCACGTAGATCTCCTCGGAAGCTTCCTACTTCTTTGAAGAAGGAAGAAAGGAAGTGGGCTCCACCTAAATTCCTACCACACAAATACGATGTCAAGCTGAAAAATGAAGATAAGGTGAGTGGTTTGCTTGAATCCTTTCTGTTACAGCATGAATATGCAAGTTTAATCAAATAATCAGTATTTGTATGTCTGTGCAGCACAATGTAGTACTTTCTGCTGGAGTTCTGGTATTGAAAGCAGGATGAGCAAAGCTCTCTGAGGCTGACTATCCTGCCTGTTTCTGTGTCTGAGTGGGTTTTGTGCATGAAGACAGCTGACAGTCCCATGGTACCACACAGAGTTGCAGTGCTACTACAGCGTGGTTGCTGTTACCTGGCTCATCTCTGGCCAGGTGGTTAATGAAACTTGGTCAGAGGCAGACTAGTTAAATCATGAGTAGCAGCTGCTGCTCTTGTTCTGACTGAGCTTCTGAGTCACAGGTAGCTGCAGCACTGATGCATGCTTCTTGTCATGTTTGCTAAAGTGACAAGAGGTGGTGCTGACCTCATTTTAAAGAGTACCACTTGTAGAGTTACTCCTCTGGTCTCAGGAAAAAAGATCAAACCAAACTAAGCATTGATATATTGACTTTTTTAGCTAGTAGCAAGCACAAGCCAGAGGAAGGTTAGAGATAAAGCAGTGGATGTTGGCAAGAAATCTGTGACAAATATTTTTTTACTTTTTTGCCTATCTGAATTTCCTTCTGACCTCTGTGTGTGTCTCGATTCTGTGAGTTCTGTTTGATTTGAGTCTTTGCGGGAGTGCTGTGAGAGAGCGAAGAGTTTGTGGACATGAAGCAGTATAATTGTCCTTGCTCTTTTTAGCCATATGGTATATATTTATAATGTGGTTTGAAGTTAAATGTTAACAGTCTGTCTGTTATCTCAAAGATCATCAGCAATGTGCCAGCAGATAGCTTAGTCCGTACAGAACGTCCTCCCAACAAGGAGATCCTGAGGTACTTCATCCGTCATAATGCCCTACGAGCTGGCACGTGTGAGAACGCCCCATGGGTAGTGGAGGATGAGTTAGTGAAGAAATACTCTCTGCCCAGTAAATTTAGTGACTTCTTGCTTGACCCACTTAAGGTAAGAATTCATGAAAGTATCTACTTTGCTTTCTCACCTACTACCCACCCTTAAATAGTCTGGGTGGACACTCTGGTGTGCTAGTTTGGATTTGGTGCTCCCAAGCTTAAAGAACTCTGCGAGATGCAGAGCAGAAAGGCACACTCTTCTGAAGATTGACCTTTTCCAAGGTGACACAACTTGAATGCCTGAAACAGTGGTCTGATTTGAAAGTCTGAGATGTAGCTGCTGTTTATTGATTTAATTTTTTCACAATAATTTGTTATGTGTAGGTAGGTACAGACATAAGTAGTAGAGTTTTTACCCAGTCCAGCCAAATAAACTGTTGACCAACCAAATGCCACAGTACGAAATCTGCTGTTTGAAAATCTAGCTTTGAGTGTAGATGGCACCAGTTTACTGAATGAACAAAATAAACTTTTTCATGGACTCAGTCTTTGTCATACATCATCTTTTTCCTCATCAGGAGGAGAACATCCCTGTCTAGGGTGCTTCCGTGGGCTCTTCTGGACACTTCAGAATTTGCTTGAACGGCAAAATCTTCGTATTTGAGCTGTGTTTACCCTTGCTCTGTGATATTTGATATCTGTCACTGCCTTTGCAGAGATTTTGTGGTGGTGTACAAATCTTTCTGTTGGGTGCACTGATGAGACATGCCCTTAGAAGAAGGAAAAATACACGCCTATAACACCTTTGATTTGATTTGCAGAAGTATTTAGTCTTATGGTTTAGGTTGGTTATTTCCATAGCGTGATTAAATCAAATTTATGTTGAGTTTTTAAGTACTGAGAAGTGGCTGGAGAATTTATTAATCCAGAGTCACTGATAAAATAACTTCATATAAATGACGTTTGAATATATAGTGTAAGCTGTAGGTCTAATATTTGTATGTTTGTAGTTATGATTTATATAAATGCTGGATGCTCAGCTTAGGTAATTCTCTTCAGCAAATATCTCAACACAGAACTTTTGTCCAATGAAGTTGTGTAGATACTGGATTTGGTGATTGTGCAGTCTTCAGAAAAAAATATCTATGGAGCTAAGGAGGGCTCTTGAATGAAAGTGTTCAAGAGTGAACATCCATGAACCAAAAAATCAGGATATTCCTATGGCAGTTTTAACTTGATGACTCTTGTGCATCTGGTTTTAAGTAAATAGTTATTGGATGTTTGCACCTCTTGCTGTGCTCATCACTGTGGAATTCTTTATTGCTAAGGAATCTCAGGGTTTTAGCCCCTGTTTTCTGTTAATTTTATCCATAACCTACAGGTAATATTTTTCACTTTTCACTTTTCGAAATAAATTAAGTGTTCTGGTTGCATCCTGAACCTGAATTTGAGATGCAGAGATAGTCCTGAAATCAGTCAGTCTTTGGCCCTGGCTTAAAGTGTTCTGCACTAGAAGTGTGCTATGGGAGTAGGTTATTTCAGCAGCTTAAGAAGGATCAGATATTCAGCCATGTTATTTCAGAATTGAATCTTGCCACCGTTTCAGATGCTTTCAGGCAGTTCAGAAAGCAGTCTCTGAATTCTGTCACCCCTCGTGTCTGTGCTCCTCCAGTTTTCCTCTGAGAAGTTGAAGCTGAGGGGAGAAAAAAGTGATCTGGGTGGGGTCCAGGACAACCTTACATGAGTCAGTGACCAACCAGAGCAGAGGAATAGTTTTTGAAGTTCATGTCAGCATTTTCCACTCCACAACGTCCACCCACAACCTTTTAAGTAGAAACAAAGTGGCTTTATGTGCTGTAGTAGGAAACATTTAGAAATCTTTGTAGTGTTTAACTTTATAAAGTTAATTCCAGAAAATTCATATTTAGCTAATGACCTCATAAGCAACATAGTGACTACAATGCAGAATATTGAAAGCCACTGCAGAAGCCTATTACCCTTAATTCATTAAGTACTGCTTATTCATTGGAAAATACGTTACAAATAGGAAAAAAAATGACAGACAAGGATCTAGAGAGCCTTTGTTTAGAACATTAAAATAAAATAATTCTTTCTTTAATTCTAGTATATGACTCTCAACCCTTCAACCAAAAGGAAGAGCTCTCAGTCACCTGACAGAAAACCTAAGAAATCCAAAGCTGATGGATCATCCCTAAGCCAACCATTGAGCCCTACTCTGTGGTGCCATGTGCATTTGGAGAAATCTATTATTGGATCTCCACTGAAGGTGAAAAACTCTAAGAATTCAAAATGTCCTAAAGAAGAGCTGGAAGAGGTGATGAAAATCATGTCACCTGCTAAACTTGGTTCTAACTTTCACATTCCAAAGAGGAGCCGACTGGGAAAGGGCAGCAACAAATCCTTGGACAAAAAACAGGGAGGCAAAAGAGTTTTGAATGGGCAGAAGTCATCAGGGAAATCAAAGTCTCCTAGGAAGGGCTTGAAGACCCCTAAGATGAAAATGAAACAAATGACACTACTGGACATGGCTAAAGGGACCACTAAGGTGTCCAGAACTCCCAAGAGTTCTGGAGGCACCCCTAGGTCTTCCAGCAAACCTCAGAAACATCTGCCTCCTGCAGCACTTCATCTCATTGCTTATTACAAAGAAAACAAAGACCGGGAAGACAAAAAGAGTGCTCTTTCCTGCATCATCTCCAAAACAGCTAGGTTGCTCTCCAATGAGGATCGCGCCCGTCTCCCTGAGGATTTGCGAGGGTTAGTACAGAAACGCTATGAGCTTCTAGAGCACCGGAAGAAATGGGCCACCATGACAGAGGAGCAGCGAAAGGAGTACATGAAGAAGAAAAGGGAGAAGCTGAAAGAGAAACTGAAGGAGAGAGCAAAGGAGAGGAAAGAGAAGGAAATGAAGGAGAAGCTGGAAAAACAGAAAAGATACGAGGACCAAGATCTTAAAGGGAAAACCTTACCTACTTTTAAACTGGTTGATACTCCAGAAGGACTTCCTAATACACTCTTTGGGGACGTCGCCATGGTGGTGGAGTTCTTGAGCTGTTACTCAGGGCTGTTGATGCCAGATGCTCAGTATCCCATTACAGCAGTTTCCTTGATGGAAGCGCTTTGCGCAGAAAAGGGAGGCTTCCTTTATTTGAATCGGGTACTGGTCATTCTCTTGCAGACCCTACTGCAGGATGAAATTGCTGAGGATTATGCTGAGCTGGGAATGAAGCTTTCTGAAATACCACTTACTTTGCATTCTGCTTCTGAGCTGGTTCGCCTATGCCTCCGCAAGTCAGATGTTCAAGAGGAGAGTGAGGTCTCGGATAACGTAGATGAAAGCAAGGATTCAGCAGCTTTTGAGGATAATGAAGTACAGGATGAGTTTTTGGAGAAACTGGAGACGTCTGAGTTCTTCGAGTTGACTCCCGAAGAGAAATTGCGGATACTTGGAGCGTTGTGCCACCGGATTCTGATGACGTACTCGGTGCAGGACCACGTGGAGGCCAAGCAGCAGACATCAGCTGAGCTGTGGAAGGAGCGACTAGCGATCCTGAAGGAGGAAAATGACAAGAAGAGAGCAGAAAAACAGAAGCGAAAAGAAATGGTGGCCAAAACCAAGGAAAATGGGAAAGACGAGAACATGATGGGAAGGAATGAAAAGAAAAAATCTGAAATGATGAAAATGGAGCATCGGGTAGAACTAGAAGCAGATGATATGATCAGTGCTGTGAAGAGCAGGCGCCTTCTTGCAATTCAAGCCAAGAAAGAGAGGGAGCAACAAGAAATACAAATGAGAGGTAGGAAAAGTACTGAAAGGGTAGAGCTGTGTTTGCAAAAGCATTACCTGGATTTAAGGGATTTATTTACTGGAGAAGTATAATCCAGCTGCCTATGGCAGCTCAAAATCTGGAATGGTAAGAAAAAGTAATAATGACTCTGTGGGTATTCAGCACTAATTCAATCAGGCCCAGGAAAGTTAGAGAACAAGTCTGCTTTGGGGGCACAAAACAAACATTTGTTTACATCCACACATCTTGTGGCTCTTACCTACAGTGGAGATATTTCCTGCCTACCAGCTAGTTTCTCCATCTGCCTTGTTGCCACACATTGCCAGGCAGGTGCTAGCAGCCCTCCTCCCAGATAAGGACTTAGGCAATAAATTTCAGTTTTCAGTTTCTCACTCTGAATAATTAGTGATGTATAAATACAAACTGTCCACTTAAAAATCAGTAAATCATGAGTTGCAGTACCAAACTTTGCATGCCTCAGGATAAGTAGCCCTTTTTGCTAAAGGGTATTGAATATGCAGAGCATCCCTTGCATGGAGCCTGGCTTATGTACCTAAAGGGGGCCTATAGGAAAGATCGGGATAATCTTTTTACTAGGGCCAGCTGTGACAGGACAAGGGGTAATGGTTTTAAACTAAAACAGGGTAGGTTTAGACTGGATATAAGGAGGAAATTCTTTACAATGAGGGTGGTGAAACACTGGAACAGGTTGCCCAGAGAGGTGGTGGATGCCCCATCCCTGGGAACATTCAAGGCCAGGTTGGATGAGGCCCTGAGCAACCTGATCTAGTTGGGGGTGTCCCTGCTTCCTGCAGGGGGGTTGGACTAGATGACCTCTAGTGGTCCTTTCCAACCCAAAACATTCTATGTACCTTACCTGGAATCTGGGCGTATCTGAGGAGACCAAGAGGTAAATAACAAGATACTCTGAGGCTGCTTGGGAAGTGGGCTGGCTACAGCTGTGCCTCACACTGTAAGTAAACATCCCTTTAAGATCTGTTAGCTTCTCTGAGTCTCAGAAAATGTCAGAGACCTGCTGAAGGTCTGGAGTGCTGTCCTACTTCTACATAAACCAAAATACAGTTATCTAATGTGCTGGAGCTGAATGGCCTCCTGGCCCCAATTCTTGTAGTGGGCCAGCTCTTCAGCTGCAAATTCAAGTTCATGTAAGATTTTACTGCAAAATTAAATAGAGTTTTGATACATTGGGATATGTGCAATTGTTCTCACTCGATAGTTTGTACTGCATCTCTGTGACGAAAACCAGTATTACAGTGATGGACATAGGCATCATTTGGCTTGTGTGTGAGGAAGTTTTAATTCATTCTTTTAAATTCCACAAGGAAAACTAGGTGTCTTTGTCAGGGAAGGAAAGATTAAGCCTTTCATTAAGGTTTGATTTCACATTGCTTACTTTCCACATAACAAACCCCAACATTTTGGACATCCAGGGCTTATTTTACTTTTTAAGCAGCTGTTACCAGGCATAAAGGAACCCACAGTACCAGAGACCTTAATTTGTGTTTGTGGTGCTGAAGTTAAAGCTGCAGGGTTAGCACCTTGCAGTCCATCTCTTCGGGACTTCAGACACAGTGTGTCTGAAGTGGCCAGTGTGATTTCAGTGTTTGATAAATAACTGTGGATCGTGACAGTGAGAGCTGCCAGCAGTGTGCTCCTACTGACACCTGGGCTTGCTCTGGGCTCTTCCAGCATACTAGCATCCACATCACTTCAGCTGCCTTTACTTTCAGTAATGTCAGTATCTTGAAGGAAGTAAAAGAGCCAACAAAACACTTCTTGTGCATTGGTTCAATATTTTTATATATATATATACACATATATTTATATGGGCCATTGCCCAATAGGTGTTTTATCAGCAACTGCTCTGATATGTATAGATGTATCTATATTTCAGTCACAGGTTACTTTTTCACTGTTCTGGTAACATCTATAACTGGGAGCACTAACTTCTTTCAAGTGAAACCTATCGAAATTGCAGCCAACTTGTTTCAGCTCCAAAAAGAGCTCAGTTTCAGAAGGCCTAAATACATTTCCTGTTCTTTCTTGACTTCAAAAGAGGTCAATACAGAACTTCCTGTTGAGATAAACATGATTAATATTTGTATTTTCTTGATAATACAAGTCCCTTCCATGTTACTGCAGCACTGAACTGATTGTTCTTTGCCTTATCGCCGTGTGAAGCAGTAGCTCCTGCGCAGTCCGTTGCAGAATGGAGAGCTGCAAGCTCATGCAGCTAATGTAGCCTGCTAGAGGGGAACCTGAGTGCCACCAGCCTGCCATCACCAATAAAAATGAGGTGTTGGTTCTCTTTGTCTTTGAGTGGTTTTGGCATATGTGTAATTTTGAAGTTTCTATTCTTTCTTTACCTACACTTTATTGTGGCACTGGATAATACTTGCTGCAGCTGACCTTTACAGCTGGAGAGGAAAATCACCTGTCTCGGGAGTGACCTTGATATCCTGTGTTGTGAGATCAAAGCTGGCACAATGGCTGATTTTGGAGGGAGGCTTGGCTCTTGAAGGGACAGGCAGCCCTGAGAACTAGTGTGCCATGTGCTAGTAATAGCAGGTGACAGCAGCAGGTATTGAGACCTGAGGTGTCAGGGAGGGAAATTCTGGGGGGGAATTGCAGCATCTCCATCCAGTGGAAGGTGAGGGTGGGACTTCCTGTGCCTGGTGTAGCTGGTGAGACTCCAATTTCTGACACAACATTTGGTACTGAGTGGCTGTTTCTACTTGTTCTGATTTTAGTGCTTTGACACAGAGGTTGTAGGGTTTAGGGGAAGAGCTGGTACTTGCGTAATGTTGTGCAGCAGTTTGTGCCTGGCAGGGACAGATTAGTAGGAGAATTTTGCCATGCTCTAATTACTGTAAGTCAGTATATTGCTGGTATTTCACTACATAAGAGCTGATGCATTGAGTTGTAACCAATGCAAGGAAGGGAATGGGGCTTCTTAGATTGTTGCCTAGAGGGTCAGGATTACTGGGTTATCAAACCTGTCTTGATACAGAAAAAGGCTGTAAGGGAAAAGAGTAGGTAGTAGTCCTGGGAAAAGTCCTGTTGATAAATTAGCTGTCTCCCTTGGGGAGCAGCCAGCATGTGACCCCTGTATGCTTGCTTTTACCTGCCTCTCTCCACCTCACCCCTTCAGTATGATCTCATTCCAGCTGCCCAAAACCCTCCTTTGTGATGCAAAGCTAAGTCTTGATGTCTTCATCCTTTTGGATACTGAGAATCCAATACTTCTGTCCTGAGTGGGAAACTCAGGGTTCTGTTTCAGTGCTCTTCCACATCATAGTGTGTATATGGGAAGGTGTTGAGGAGTTAGGACATGTGACTCGGTCATTGCTGTTGGACAGTTGTCCCTGAAAGAGGCCTCTCTCCTGCCAGATCTGGTTTTTGGGTAGGCTAGGTTGTGGGGAGAGCATTCCCTACAGCTGCAGCTGTGGAAGTGCACATATCCATTAGCCAGGCTGGCCTCTGCTGTCACAGCTGAGCTGTTCCCAATGCCAAAGCTGGCCAGAGCCAAGTCCTAGCTGGATATTGTGCTGGAGTTAAAGGTCTTTGAACCTTCTGTTGTATGAGATTGTATAGCAGTGGATTCCCCTTTGTTGATCTCCAATGAGAAATAATAATTAAATTTATCTAGATAATTTTTATCCAGGTCTTCCTCCTTCCGCAGTCTAGTTTATCGTCGTGACTTGACTTTTTGCTAATTCTTCATTTTTTTCTGGACTGTTGGGTGGAAAGCAAGATAAAGGGTGCACACAATGCTGGTAAATAAGAGTTTATTGGTGTCTGAACACAGTAAAAGCAAGCTAATACTTTTTCTGCTATTCCAACAGTGAGGATGGAGAAAGAAGCAGAGGAAGAAAGAATCCGGAAGCATAAAGCTGCAGCTGAGAAAACTTTCCAGGACGGGATTGCCAAAGCAAAGCTGGTGATGCGCAGGACCCCGGTTGGCACAGATCGCAATCATAACAGGTGAGGGGAAATTATCCTGAGCTGCCAGCTCTCCCTCTGAGAGGAGCTTTATGGGCTAGCAGCCCCCAAGAAGTGATTGATGTGGGGGTGTTGAGAAGGCTTCCTGTGGATTGAACTGTGGAGGAGAGCAGAAGGGAGCTTTTTGTGTATGGAGGGTGTTCCCTGGTTGGCATGGACAGCTTTTCGAGGCTGCCTGTGGATGCCAGGATCCGCTAGCCAGTGGAGCTTTTAGGTACTTGCATCAGTGCTCAGGAACCTAATCACCATCTGCTTCTTTTCTCCATGTTTGCTGCACAGAAATCCCCTTAGAATGGATTTTAATAAAAGCTTTTAATGTCTCGACTATGCTAATATAAAGATGCACGTAACATTTTGGTTATTTCCAAGTCAAGCACACAGATGCTTCTCCCTTCTGTGCAGGTTAAGGCAGATGTGTGTAACTAGCCAGAAGACGAGATGGGTACCTCTTAATGTATGCATTTCCTACAGGTATTGGCTGTTTTCAGATGAAGTTCCTGGCTTGTTCATTGAGAAAGGCTGGGTTCATGACAGTATAGACTACAGATTCATCCTACCCCATCAGAAGAAAGAAGATTTTAAAAAGGACTGCAGCACAGGAGGTATGATCAGCATGCTTCTCTGCCAGTGTTCCTCTGTTGCTCTTTGTTAAAATAGATTTGTGAATGTGAGAGAGCTGTCTAGTCAGAGTGTTTTCCTACAGATTCTGTGATTGAAGCCTTCTCTAATTAAGCTCCAGTAGTCTGCTCACAGGAGAGTCTGACACTCACAATGATGTTCATGCTCCTGCAGGACTTGACACTGCCTGCAGTGTACCACATGAGGACTGTGGGATACAATCACCTCTCTGTTAGAAGCTGTAAGGTTGATGTCAGTTGTGGACTCATCCCTCCCGTTTACTCCAAACGTGCTGATTTGCTGTGTGCTGGACGTCTAGAGCAAGCAGCCGTGCGCTGCAGAGTGAGGGTGTCCATCACAGTGCTAACATTCGCCTGGGCCAAGGCTCCCAAATTAACCTGCAAAATAGCACCAAGCACAACAGTCTTCTAGATACCAATAGCTCTGCTGACTGTGTCCATTTTGGCAGACAGCCCTCTCACACTGTCCTCCCAGCCTGTTGGTCACCTTGTGCTGAAGATGCAGGTGAGGTGCATTGGCTGGCTGAATTCTAGTGCTTCCTCTGTAACTTTGACTGGGTGGTGGATCCTTACAGGGAGAACTTAGACATGCCCAAAAATCAGTCTGAGGAGGGAAGCTTCAGACTTCTAGGTGGAAATAGCTGTCGGTATGGAAGAGCATGTTATCATCTGATTGGAGTGGTAGTTCTGGTCCTGATCATTTCTTTCTTTCGAAGCATCGTAGGCTGACACTGAGTCAGCAATGCTGCCTATGGGAGGCTATGTTGGATGGAAACAGAGCCCTGCACTAGTGGTGGTTTGTCTTAGACCACAGGCAGAGTGGACCTCTGTAGAAGAATGGAACAGGCACATCTACAGTGACATACTTCATTCAGTGTGTAACTTTCCAGCCATCTGCATCGTGGTGACTTGTTGAGCTGGTGGTATCATTCAGTGGCACTCAACGGCTGTATTTTATGTGATTTCTTGTGTTTGCTTTTTGTTCAAATACTGACCAGCCATGTTCTGTACACCAGTTTGCTTTTCAACTGTGTGGGTTTACCCAGCTCTTGTGCAAGGTTTCAGCAAGTTGCTTTTGAAACTTCATAAGCAAAGGCTTAAATAAGCAGAAGTTAAATTCATGTCCAGCTGTTGCCTAGGATGTTCAGAAGTACAGATTCATCCTACTTGTAACTCATTTGGTTCTGTAAGTACTTTGTCAGTATATAGCTAAAAGCTGAAACTAGCTCTATGCGTTTGAAGCATAGGAATGCCCTTCTCAACTTTGTGTATGTGAATTATTTCATCTCTTTAAAACAGTAACTTCATTACAAATCCATGACCCCTGTGGAAATGCATACACAGTGAGCTTAAGCACACTACTCTTGGTTAGTTTTCCCTGACAAAGCTACTGCTGACCTAGATGTTGAACATAAACACCCAGTTGGAGATAGGGTAATTTTCTCAAAAGCAATATGCTGAGGAGGAAGATTGATGAGAATACACTTGACTGAGCCTGTGCTTTTCTTTTGCAGACAAGCGGAAGAGCGCAGCCACTGAGGGCAGAGGGAGCAAGCTTCACCAGTTGGTGCATGCTGCAGACCTTCCCACAGAGACCACTGCACCCAAGCAGGGACAGAACTTGTGGTAACACCTACTTTTAGAGCTGCCAAGAACTCCAAGCTTAGAAAGGGAACAGATGTCTTTTGATAGGCCCTATTATGTACCTGTTTGTCTTTTGGATGAGTGTGGCATCCAATATGGACATCCCAGGTGTCCATTAGTGATACTGTTGCTAGTGGTGAATAGCTAACAGAGCTTCCAGTTGGAACCCTTGTAATCAGCATAGTCAGACTTAGTATCAGTATAAGATGAGCTGGTAAAATGCTTTTTGATGTATTTCTTCTTAAATATTTTATATTTGGAAGAATTATTAATTTAAAGGAATTGCTGTGCACTTTTTCAGTATTGGTGTTACTTGGGTGGGAGGAGAGAGGAGAAGGAGAGCAATGACCTAGCTGACTGTGTCTAGGTTTCCTTTCATGGTTTATCTCAGCAGACCTGAGTTGTGGCACATGGGGCCTTTGAGCACGTGAAGTTGAAGTCTTTGTTGAGATATTTGGAGACAGGCCTATATCCTGCATCCTCTGTGCTCAGTGTGAAGCACAGATCCATCCCCCCAGCTTCTTGTCAGTGTTTTCTGCCCAGGCTTTGCAGCAGAATCTGGTGTCCATTGCTCTCCTGTAGCACCATATCATGGCATTGATTTTTGTTGCTACTGATAATTCTAGCTTAGCGAAATTAGTCTAAGGCCCCTTATGCCTTTAATGCTTCCCAGTGCCAAGCAGTAGCTAACAATGTGTCTTCTAAGTCAATCAAATCTAAACACTACCTTTGAGTATGTTTGATTGTGACTTGCTTCAGTAACTGCCTCTGAGATGTCTTTTATCTTTAAAGAAATCAATGTTGACTGTGAGGTAAGGAGCGATCAGCAGTGTCCCATGCTAGAAAACTCTGGCTACATCTTTACCTACTACTACTAAACTGCCTGTGAAGGACTTTGCATTTTCTAGCTATCCCTGAGAAGTAGCTGTCACAGTGTACTTGCTCCTGCAGCTCATCTTAAGTCAGTGACTTTTTCCTGGGGTTCTCCACTGCTGATCCCCAAAGCAGGGGTACTTGGCCTTTAATAATAATGTGTGAGCTTAGCTCCAGAGCATGGTTCCACTGCTGCAAGTGAGAGCTACTTCAGTGAAGATGTGCCAGCTCTCCCACAGGAAGTCAGGGATACAAATTTGTGGATGTCTTGATCTGTATTGCTCTACCCCTTCTCTGTCATTGCTAGCAGGTCACAGGAGATAGGAGAGTTTCCTCTCCACGCCTTCGCTTTGTCTAGTGTTGCCATGACACAGCTCCAGTCCTTTCTCAGTCCTTTGTCCTTCTTGTCCCATGGCCGAACTCCAAGCAGTCAGGCTTCCCTAGGGAATGGGTGCTAAACAGGAGGTTGTAGAGGACCATATAATACACAGGCGAGTCCTCTCTGCTCTTTCTAACTGCCTCTTCTGGTAGTTGATCTTCATTTAACAGAGGTGGTAAGATGTGTTCCACTAGAAGAATAAACTGTATATGGGAAACTAGCATAAATTAACAGTGCATATTGCTATAAAATGAAGGCAACATAGAGCCAAAGCAGATGAGCACAGAATCCCTCCAAGTTGTAACTGTAGGCTGAACTTAAAAAAAGCTGATGCCTTTGATGCACGGTGAAGCTGTGTTGGTTTGCTCAATGGGCTTGGCAGCTCTGGGTGACATGCTGAGTGGTTACAAAGGGAGGAGTGCTTAGTGAGCCCAGGAGATGCAGCTCTTTGAAACAGGGCCTGTACACTCTCAGCACTGAACGGTGTTCTGGTGTAAAGAGATGCTTTGTATGAAGTGACCATAATATGTAGTATTCCTCCGTTCAGAAAAAAAAAACCAACAAAACCCAAGCAAAAACAGAACACCAGAAAGCCCACAGCAATAAAAAGAGTTAGGAAGCTTTAAAAAAAAAAAAGGCTTACAGTAGCAGCCAAAGGCCTAAAACACTTTCAGAGATTGTCTTAAACTATCCCTACTAGATGGCCACAGCAAGTACTGCTTCTTGCCTTGGAAAAAACTGTTTTAGAAAACTTAGAGGTGTTCTCAGTGTGGTTCGCATCAGAATGAGGAAGCTATTTAAAGCAACAAGACCTTCTTAAAACACGTGTTTGACTCTAAATTAAAGAAATAAAAGGGATGATGAACCGAAGTACAGATGAAGGGTGATCTAATTTTCTTTTTTCCTTGAGGAACAGTCTTGCTTCGCAAGATCTGTTGTTACAGAGAAGAGGGGAACCTCTTCTTGTGAAGGAATAATTGGCTAAGAAATATGAGTGTTCAGCAGGGAGATGGAGAGTAATACTGGAGGAGAATGGGAAAATCTTCTTTGTACCTTTAGCTCCTCTTTCTTTAGGAAAGCAGCCTGGGAATTAAACTAATGTAAACTGGTGTAGGAAGGGAAGTACTACTTCAGGTCTGAAGCTGATGTGTGCAACTCGCTGCTACCAACTGCCATGGATCTTTAAATTCCTGCCCATTCAAAGCACCAATTGAAAGGGTGGATTGACAAGAGAGGAGGTTGTTGAGGAGCTTTACGAACTGAGTTTCTTGTTCTGGCACAGAAGGAAGACCCCAAACTAGCAGATGCTAAAATCTGTAGAGGCAGGTCAAAGAAACGTCACTGCCTATGCTGCCCTTTTGCCACTCAGAAATAAGATACAGAGCTGTATGGGACAGCTTGTGATTTGTATTTTTTTAGCTTGTCTCTTAGGCCACTGAGGTCTTGATTTTTGTTGGCTTTGGTACCTGCTAGGAAGGACTGCTAGCAATCAGCAGCCCTTGCTGATTTACTTACTGAATCTAACGCCTGTGGGTGTTGTTCTGCCAGGCAGGTTGGTGTCAGGGTGGTGAGGTGGAGCAATGCAGAGCCATGTGTAGGCCTTCCTGCCCTTACAGTGAGCAGGGGCACCGTGGCAGCTCTTCAGCGGAAACATAACCACTTCTCAGCGTTCTGCTGTGCTCTCTGCATTATTCCTCCTGACAGGGCCACCTAAGGACATTTCTACAGATAAGTAGTAAATTCCTCAGCTGAAAAGCTTTTCTTTAAAGCTCCAGAACTGCAGAGAGCCATTCTGCTAAGTACTAGTCTGACAGCCGTCACCAGTTACAGGGAAGCTTCCACAAAGATATCTGACAACCTGAGAGCTGTTACTGCAGGGGAGAGCCAATGACTAGGACTTCCCTCTGTGGAAATCTATAACTGCCTCTCTGGCCATTGCCATTGACCTCCACTAGCGAGGACTCCCATGAGCACAGAGGATAACGGAAGAGCTTTCCCCTTGGCTGCTTTTTGCACGTTGTCCTTTCATACCCTGAGAAGCCTTGAGACCGAATGAAGTCCTTGGATATCAACACCCCCCTGTTTGGATAAAAGGACATGTTCCACTGTAACTCAAAACGTTAGCATATGCTGCATAGGGAGTTTCATTTCTTTGTGTTCTGCTTTAACTCCTGTTCTCTGTCACTTTTCTAACATAGAATTGAGGGTGGCCTTGCAGTGCACAAAGAGCACCCTTAGGTTTACCATTTTATACTTTAGATCAATGAGACTTTGAAATGAACTCCAAATTAACCCTGTCAGTGGCTGTATTTCACAGTCCTGCTCCTTTTCCCCTTAAGGATGGGAGCTGGTAGGACATTGATAAAAGGGAGAAACTTATTCCATACTCTTGCATGGAAGTGGTTTCTGCTTTCAGTACTTTGTCCCCAAAAATAAGAGGGCCCAGTGTTCTGTCCTAAAAGCACAGAGGATGAATCATTGTTCTAATTCAGAATCAGAAATGTTTGGTTATTTCTGTCTTCAGACAGATGGACCAGTCCCCTTTCTAATGTTGTGCACAACTTCCAGTGATGTTGATGCTTATTAAAAAAAACCCCAAAACTCTCAATTTGAAGCTTCTGGACATGCAGTCCCTGAAAAGTCTTTTGTCTGTCCTGCAGTGCTTTGTGAGCTGTGTGTGTACTGGGCTTCCCTGCAAGAACCACAGGTTAATCGTGACCGTTGCAGTATATTAGTATGCAGGAGGCTTCTTGCTCATCCTGGTCAGAAAGCAGTTGAATTTTGGAAACAGTGGCATCTCTGCCAAGTAACTCCCATTGTTCTTCATCTATTAGGAATACACCATGGTATGGCGGGGCCCCTCAGCAGACAATTTGAGTTAACCATGAGTGGGTGCTGACAGACTCCATTCTCACGCCTACAGATGGAGTTCCCCTGTTTCCACCAGCCCTCCAGAGCAGGTACTGATCCTGGGCTCTCTAGATGTTGTCCTCTTCATTTCTTCATTCCCTAGTCTCCAGTCCAAGTTTTATACCTTTCTGTGTCCCTTGTGGCCTGTAGCCTGGGAACAGGTAGGAATACTCAGCCTGAGTGAATACCGAGAGCTTGGTTTGACTTGGTGCTTTTGCTGTTTGTCCCTTCTGTTGTGGTTGCTGGCTGGTCTGCTGGCTTGTGCTTCCAAAAATGTAGAAAAATCTAGGCTGTCAGTTTAAAGACCTCCGGCTGGTCTTGGCTCTCCAGAAGGCATCTTTTCCATCACTCTTGTTTGTGGTGTTAAGCTCTGTGTCTGGGTACGTGAAGGGCACTGATCACCTTCCCCTCCCCCTTACCAGAATCCACAAGCTCTGCCACCACCCCCATTTAAAATGCTAACCCTGTCTTGCCATATCTGTGCCCCCAGCCTTGTGCTTTGTGAACCCTACTCAGAGGTTCCTCCAACTGGTAGGGAGGTTGAGAACCAGGAGCCTAGAGCAGCAAGTAACACAGGTTCCTTTTGGTATATTTGTATTTTTCAGGTTTGAGTTCAGGCTGATGTAGAGCAGTGCCCTCTCCCAGAAATCCCAGGTCTTACTCTCGGGGTGAACTGGGAACACTCATAACTGTTGCAGATGTTCTCTGTTCACTGTCCCGTTTCCTTTTCAGCAGGACCAAAGCTGTGCCAGGGCTTAACCCTAGCTTTCTTCATAGGGTGGCATCTGCTTTCTCACACTGTCCAGCAGCCTGTGTTGCCTTTCCCCAAAGCATGTAATGCTGGAGAATGCAAGCACCATATGCTAAATGTTTCCAGTGCCCTTTTTTTACAGTAAGAGAACAGTGTGCAGGGAGTTTCCCCCCTTTGATTTATAGCCATGGGGGGAAAGCAGGCAAAGCTCAGGCATGGTCTTCTCAGGTATTTTTCCAGCAGATCCCATGGTGTATGACCAGCTGTGATTCATGTTGTTTCCTCATGACCTTCTCAACATACCTAAGCAGCCCTCTGCTGACTCTGCAGGGCAACTATTTCCAGGCTTGGTTTATGCCATTCCCCTGTTGTGACAGATTCTTCATACCAAAATGTGGTTTGAGACAAATGCCAGGATTTGCCTCAAGGATTTGGAAGCCATTTGATACAAGATATTGTGGAAGGGGGAGAAAAAAAATCTTCATTTAGCAGAAGTCCAGTAGACTCAAATGCCAGTCCTTGCCAGACTCTGGCTGTCGACCTTGGGCAAATGCAGGAATGTTGATTAGTAACCATAAGTGGGGTCTTCAAGAAAACACACAAGTTACATTGGTACAGGCTTCTGTGAACATCCGTGGGATCCCATGACCAGCCCATAGTCTCTACTACCTTTGAAGTGCCTGTGCTGGGCTCTGGAAGACATTTGGAGATGCTCTGTCCTGCTTCTTGCAGGGATGGGTATGCAGATGATAGTGGTGGCCAAAAGCTTTGACCTCAGTGTCAAGCGAGAGTACTCCACAGCATTGGCATGTACAGAAGCAGGTGACTGGAAGAAACTATTCGTCTTCCATTTTTAAACAATCTTATGTTTAATAAAACATTTATTCTAATAAGCATAAATAACTTGGGAACTTAATACAAACTGTGAGGCAGTTCCCCTACTATGAGAATACTAGAGCTCTGAAATACTTTCTTTTCGGGTATGATATTAGTAAGCATTTCTGCCAGAAAAACTGGGCATTGCAGGTACTGTTATTCCAAGAGGAGCCAGAACAGTCTTTCTGTAGGGTGTGTAGTGGTTGCTTGTCTCATCTGAGCTAGTGCCCAAGAGGAAAAATTGGATACAGAGCCTTCTCTGTGGCTGGTACAGGTCACATTGTAGTCCTTTGCTGCTGATTTTTCTGTTCACACACACGTCCCTCTTCTAAGGAGCAATTGTTGTAAGATATGTAATTAGTCTTGTTTTCTTTAAATGAGCTCTGAAGCTCAGATTGAATCCCTGTCTCCATCAGATGAGGAGGCTCTATGGCTTCCTAGACTAGAATGGGGGGGGGCAAAAAAATGGAAAAGAGCAGAATTTCAGGCTGTAAAAGCTAATTTAAATCTGCAACTTTGCATTAAAACTTGATTGTACTCTGGAATTGCAGAGTGTGTTGCCATGTGTTGAGAGCTCTGCCAAAGGTTTCCCCTTTTACACTCTGCTGATTGCCATTGCTGTCCTGAAGGACTTTCTGATCATAAAGGTTTAAAGCTAATGAATGAGGTTTTTATGTACTGCATGTGAGCCTTGGAATCTTCTTGGCAAGTTGGGCCTCTGGTCTCGCAGGAGGCACAGCCTTCACAGCCACAAATCTGTATCATCAGCAATTGTAGAGTAAGATGAGGCATAACCTTTGTTAGTCTGGGGACTTCTTGGGCTAGTGGAAGAAGTGGAAGGTTCTGCAGAAAGAAATTAAGTTGCTGTGTCATGCAGTGCATGGTGAGTTAATCTTTTCTAGTGCATCAAAACTGACCTTCATGTTACTTCAACTGACTGCAGCTTAGAGAATCTAATCTGGGGTAGATGACTAAACTCAAATACCAGTGTTTTAATAAACTCAATGGAGAAAAATTATAAACCAGTTCTGTTTTTCTTACCCTGGAGTTGGCTATGTTTGGGGACCTTGAGAGGAGGCCAGTCTCAGTCAGGTTTGTGCCAGCATTACTGGAAGTGTTTCACCTTGCTCCATGGGGTTGGGAGATAGGTTACTTGTCATCGCTGCCTATGAATACTTGTGAGCAATTTAGAAGAAAGAATTGTCTTGCTGCTTCAACATGTTAGTTGATGTTGGTGTGTGTTATATCTTTCAGGTTTCTCTGTGACAATCAGAAGGATTTGGATGAGCTGCTGGATTGTCTGCACCCACAAGGAGTCAGAGAGAGCCAGCTAAAGGAGCGCCTGGAGAAAAGGCAGGTCTTCTCCTTTTTCTTCTGTATGCCTTCCAAGAGTCAAAGCAAATCCAGCAAACACATTGCAGTGTGCCTTTCTGGCCCAGGGTTCTGCACTCTGTGCCTCTGCTGAGGAGGGGAGGATAGCACGGGTGAGAAACTGCTCTTTCCAGGCAGGAACTGCAGGTTTCCATAAGTAAAGCCCTAAACTGTGAAGAGCTTCTGCCCATCTTTAAATTGTTCCTTCCAACTGGAAACAAAGGCAGTGCTGTTGCAGTCTGAACCAGGACTACCAGGTGCTTTCAAGCATCCTTCAAAGAATGTTCTGCATCAGTGGAGCATGTAGATCACTCTGGGTACTATTGTTGCCCCAGCACTCACAGGGCACCAGCCTGTGTGTGTTCAAAGGTTGGGTTTGATTTTTGCAGGTATCAGGACATCATGCATTCCATCCATTTGGCTCGGAAACAGAACCTGGGCCTCAAATCCTGTGATGGCAACCAGGAACTGCTGAACTACCTCCGAAGTGATCTGATTGAGGTTGCAACTCGGCTGCAAAAAGGAGGGCTGGGCTACGTTGATGTGACGCCAGAATATGAAGCAAGAGTGAGTGAACAGGCAAAGTAGTACTGAGCAAGACAAATGTGAGCTGAGATGTTTTCTGGAAGGTCTTGAATCTTTGGTTTCCTCAGACAAGACAGAGGAAAACCAGTTTTCTTGTGTGTTCCCTTTTTCTAAACACCTTTTGGTGCTGGTGGATCATCACTTTGGAGCTAGGTGTCCTGCACAGCTGATAACTTGTCCTGCTTCCTTCATCTGGCAGCAGACTTCTTTATGGAGCATTAGCAGAACTCTTTGTAGATGATTTTTAGCTTCTACATCAAAGCCAGTAGTTTTTGTCAAGACAGCAATTTTCCATTTCAGAGTTGGTTTTTTTTTCATAAATTCAGACCACTTCAAGCTTGGGAATGGTTGTGTTCCAGCATCAGAAGGAGGATGGGTATGTCAGCACAAGGAGCTTAATGTGAACTAAAGTATCAGGTTTTCATGCACTGGCTAATTCAGCCTAACTCATGTGAGCATTGTTGGTGTGCTAATCACCTTAGGAGAGGTTAGATCTAAACAGTGTGGGTACAGCACTCTCCTGTGACCAGTGCACGCTTTGTCTACCAATGGACAGCGTTGTTTGGCTTGGAATGGTTAAAGCTCTGCTTAAGCTGCATCCTGAGTCACTGCAGAGACTTCCCTGTGTAGAAGAGACCATAAGTGCTAAGATGGGTGGAAAAGTGAAGTTGTCAAAGGAGTGGAAGCACAGCTTACTGCTTTGTCATCGTGGATTTGAGGTTTGGGTGGGTTTGTTGGGTTGTTCTGGGTGTGGCTTTTTTTTTTTCCCAAGGCATGGTGCTTTTTTTTCTCAACAGTGCTGTGCATGATCATCAGCTAGGTGCCATTTCTAGCAGAAGCAGCAGCAATATGCTGGTCTCATAATAAAGTATGGTAAATACTTAATACAGTGTTGTTATTGCATGTATCTGTTTGCAGGGCAGACCTACCTAAAACCCAACTGTTGTGTGATGATGTGCTCTACCTAACAGGTATACTCACTAGAGAGCTTGAAGGATTTTGGGGAGTGTGTGATTGCACTCCAAGCTGGCGTTGTCAAGAAGTTTCTGCAAGGTTTCATGGCCCCCAAGCAGAAGAGAAGGAAACATCAGGGAGAAGACTACATTGTCAAGGCTGAGGAGATAGACGAAGACAAGAAAATGGCAGAAGAAGCTAAGGTATCATTCACTCCAGCTCTGTTTCATCTTGTATTGTCCCTGCTCAGAGTTGTATTACATCTCAATGGGTACTAAATCCTGAGCAGCTTCTCCACATTCCAAGTTAGTGCAGAGGATTTGTTATTTATGGACCCAGCTGTTCTCTGGTCATTTCAAAGTGTTGAAGGTATTTGCAAAATGAAAATTACCCTGTGGAATTACAGTTAGGTTTTTTTCTCAATTGACTTTGTGCAGTTCCTCACACAAGTTGAGTACCTAAATAAAAGCATATTATGGAGCATTTTTAAAGTACATAACAGGAATTGTATGTGTCAGGGCTGTTGGTAGCTTAAAGCCTCTGATCTGTACAGAGGAGAGGCATGGCAAGGTTTTGGTGGCTGCAAGGGAGTTTAGTTCAGGTAAATGCCACCTGCATGGGGATATCCACAGATGATGTGAAACTGGGCTGCACACACTTTGCCTGGACCCCAGGGCAAACAAGCCAGCATGGTGATGGTAAATACACAGCCTTCAAATCAAAGCTCAGGAGGGATAGGGAAGAGCTGCTGAGGATTTGGTAGGGTGGCACAGGCAGCTGAGCTGTACTGGTGTTTCATCTGAAGAGGGATCCTAGTGCTTGGGGGTGGTTGCTGTGCCCCAGGTTGAATGGGACATTAGTGACCCATGACAAGATTTCCCCACTGCCCCTTCAAAGTCCTCTGCCCTGATTGATTGCTGACCAGCAGAAGCAGCAAGATCAGAATTGGATCAACAGAAGCATTTGAAATTCCCAAATGGAGGACAAAAAAAAAAAAACCAAAAACTTGACTGCTGCTGGGTTGTGGAGGTTTTGGGGGAGGTTTTGGGGTTGTTTGGTTTTGGGCTGGTTTAGGTTTTCTGAGTGTGTTTAAAGCCTTTATTGGCATATGCTGAACCCTCTTTTGAACATCAAGTCTTTGCTATGCTGTGGCATCACTGTATCAGCAGGATGTTTGGATAGGCACTGAAAATCTTCACGTTCTTCAGTTGTACTGAAGTACTTAAACTTTGCTAACTGTGAATCTTCCATCCTTTAGTGCAAAGGGAATTGAGGTCTACCCTGTTCTAAAAATTAACAGCTGAATGCAGGGCTGTAAAAATTTGTTAGGTCTGGGACAAAAAGGACCTGGATCATCACATTTCCTGTGTATCCAGTGATGTCTTACCGTGCCTTAATGTGTCTTGCCTCTGTAACCTAGAGGGTTATACCTGTAGGGCATATGTTATGGATGACATCAGGTTAGCAGACATTTAGATATTTTAGTTAATTCATCAGCATGAGCTCTGTATTTGAACCCTGGTCACTTCTCTGCTATTGCTAAAGCTCGGCTTTAAAACCCAAGCATTTATTTTCCAGATAAGGGAGCCATTTGGATCACAAATGTTTTGTTAGTTTTTACCTTACTGGCATGGTTACAGGGCACTGTTCATCTCAGCAAGGCCAGGCTCTGCAGTAGTGTACTTCATTTGAGCAACTGCAGAACTCTACTACAGCAGCCTGGCTAGACCAAGTGCTCTGTGTGACTGAAACATCCCAGTATGTGCTTCCCACTCTGTAAACCAGCAGGAACAGTTAAGATTTCAGAATATTGCTGGACTTGCAATCATAAGTTACTTTGAAATGGTTGGGTTTTGTTTGTTTTTTCTAGTATTACCCAGTTTGTCTAATGTGACAGCTCAGCCTTACAGGTGGACAGGAACAGACTTGGGTACTGCCAGGCTGAGTGTGTGCCTTTGCAGGTGACCCTCCACAGCGCTGGCTTTTGTGTTGATGTGTCTGGAGCATTTATTTGTGCAGCACAGTGCTGTCTCTGTCTGCCTCAGTTTTCTAGACATCTGTGCTGGTACAAGCAGCGTTCAATTTTTTATTGGGTGTTTGATTTGTTTTCTTCCCATCAGTTTATCTGGAGTGAGCTTTCTTTTTGCCAAAGTAGAGATGACCTTGAAAGAGCAGCCTAGATCTCAGATACAGTTATCCAATTAAAAAACCACCTTTAGGCTTTTAAAGATAAATCTCCGCATAGGCCAAGAACTGTAAAGCCATCTAGAGCCAGAAGTGCAATGAGAGTACCTAGCAGGTAAAACCCAGCATAGCCATACTGCAAAAACACATGATGTACTTACAGACTGTAGGAGTGAAACCGCAGTCCTGTGGTATGGTTATGGCTTGGTTTTCCTGTGAGAAACAAGTTCTGGCTTAACAGGCATCTTTTTGCTGACAGAATTGTCTGTGCCGGGGGTTCCTGCTGGCTCAGCTCCGTAGCCAGAGATCGTGGTGCTGAGCAGTGAAGGATTGTGAGGTAGACCTGACTTGGGGCTCTTACTGAAAAATTTGACCCTTTGGGTTTGTGCAGATTCTCCTCTTTCTAGTGGCAGTAGCACTCTGGACTATCCCAGAATAGGACAGGGAATATGTGACCCCTTTGCAGTGGGACATAGCGACACAACTGCCCGAGCAGTGTGGAGAGCATGGGTCGGTTAGCCAGCCCTGATGCTTGCTGGGCAGCGGGGTTTGGGAGAGAAAAGGCAGGAGGGCCAGTCTTCACTAGATGAGAGCCATTCCAGTTGGAGCTTTGTCCACCTTTACCAAAGCCAGGTGTTCTCTGTCACTCTGAGGTTGAAATGTGACTGAGGACTTTACACTGGTATTTTTGTGGGTGTTTTTGTTTTCCCTACTAGGTTGCTCCTCTCCAGTCAGGAGGGTATTTAGTAACTTCTTAAAATTTCCTGTTTTGCCTAGCTGGCACTTTGAACTCCCTTGATAGTGATACTGCTAGAATGCCATAGTCTCATGATGTTTGTGAGGCAAGGCTAAAAATCTGTGAAATTCCACAGGCTTGGGAAGAAAAATCAAAGCAAAACTTGCCAACGGCTTTTGCAGATTTATCTTGGCCCAGCAACTACCCAATATGTTAACAGCAAAACCCATGGAACAGTTACTTGGAAAATCAGTTACACAGTATGTGAAGCACCTCAACAATGTTCTGCAAAGAAATAGCACAGCACTGTGTAATCTGCCACAGTGGGCTGTGGAGGTTTCTATTTGTCTAGAATGTCTCCGGCTCCAGGTTCCACACTAGCAATGGCATCAAGGATGTTGGCGTTTTAGGACGGTTTGTGTGTTTTTCCAAGCATCTAATATACGCTCTGCTTCCTCAGATTCAGTGGGAGGAGAATGTGCAACTCTGCAAAAACCCTGGGTTTTGTTTGGCTCCCAAATTGCTGTGAGCTGCAGAGTCGAGATTTTCCCATCTGACACTTCACTGTGTTTTCGTTCTGGGGTAGAAGAACATTAACTTCATTTCTATTATGTCCCTGTCATGCCTAGGCCATCCCCTCATTGTTTTAAAGGATTAATACTGGAGTTGAATGCGTGGTGGCTCTGGATTACTTCTGTGTGCTGGTGCATTCCTGATTTACTGCACCAAGTTTGAGGCTGCACGTGTGGCTTGTGATGTGCAGACTGCAGCAGTTGCCTTGGTGCAAATCTCAGGTTTAATAATGTTGTCATCCTCACTTGCAACTAATTCTAGGGTTTCACATGCGCTGAGGTCATCTCAGGGAAGCAGCTGGTTTTGTATTTTGGGCTCCAGATGTTTGCCTGTCAGATCTGACTGTGGTTGATGTGGCTGGGAGGATGGAGCGAGGGGCAGGTCCTGCTGATGGCCCTGAGTCTCTGTGCAGAACCCACTGGAGGGCAGCACAGGCTGCTCCCATCCACCGTGCTCTGGTGCTGCGGCCAGCTGCCTCCTTTCATCCCACGTTTCACAGTGGTAGATTTCTGTCTGTTATATTCTTAGCCTGGTTATTATCTGGGTTAGACTTTCAGAGCAAGAATGTAGTGGAGTTCACATAGGTTGTTTCAGCCTGGCCATGAAATGTAAAGGGACTCTGCAAACAAACTGATGCAGCGAGGACGGTTGTGGATAAACCTGGTAAACAGGACCGGTAAGACTATACAGAAGGAAGGAAAAGGAGAGTGTTGAGCCTTGGTTATGGGCCTCAGCTAAAGGATATAAAAACATCTTCAGTCTGTAGCAGGCTGTGTCTGTGTACTTCGTTGTAAGTTGTTAGGTCTGTCTGCAGGTTGCTTCAGCCATGGAGAAGTGGAAGACAGCAATCCGTGAGGCCCAGACCTTCTCCCGTATGCACGTGCTGCTCGGGATGCTGGATGCATGTATCAAGTGGGATATGTCGGCAGAAAATGCCAGATGCAAAGTGTGTCGCAAGAAAGGTATGCACTCCCGCCCCACGCCTGCGTAAGAGAGCTGTCACCTCGCCGTGCCCTGCTTAGGCAACATGCCCTTGTCGTCTGTCACTGTCCTTTGGCTGCGTGCTGAGCTCTGAGCGTTAGGATTTGTTCGGGAGCATTGATCTCACAGAGCGTTTGACCCTGACTCAAGTGAACTATTCTTACGAAACTAGTCCACAGTCTTGCAGAACATTGCAGAGCTGCTGTCCCCTGGATATTTACAGTACTTGGACACAAATCATCTACAAATCCCTCTGGCAATACTTGTGCCACTGTCTGTTCCCTGATTTCACTGACAAGGCTGAGGCTCACAAATGGTCACTACTCAGAAACTGAGTCTCTGAGCTTACAGAAGGAACGAGCAGGGAGAGGTTGGGATGATTGTTATCCTTCACAGCTGAAAGGGAGAGAGCAAGGTGGGATGATGCTACTTTGAAGCTAGAGTGGGAGTAGAACTGCTTGTTGAGCTGGAAGGCCTTACCGGCTGCCAGGGCTGTGGCAGTACCCAAATGGGTGGCAAGGTCCCTACGCCTCTGTACACACTGTGGGTTGAAGTCTCGCAGGTGGAGGACAGAAGGTATGTGATGGGGTGCAAATGTTTCTTCTGCCATAACCTCTCCTTTTGGATGGAAGCCTGGAGAGAAAGCTTGGTAGAACATTCTGCCCCATCACGTGCTTTTTGTCACGCTTTGTTTTCTGTAAGGCTAGTGGGAATGAGGGCAGGCAGACCTCCGAGGGAATGCTGAGCCTCTTTGTTTACCAAAAGGCTTTTCCATCCACCTTTTCAAAGAAGTTAGGGCTGAATTGGTGCAATGTCCTCCACTGTGGAGCCTCAGGGATATTCCAGATCTAATGCAAAAACTGTCCTGATTCCAGCCAGATGCAAGAGGGGGCTCACCTGAGACTAACAGATTATATAGTTCCACAGAATTTAAGAACCGAGATGCTAGAGACATGCTGGCAAGCTCCCCACACTTTCTTTTTTCCCTTCTTCAGGAAGCTAAATAGCTGGCTCAGGGTTGTCTCTCTTTTTCCTTGCATCAGTAAGAAACACAGAGAGACTAGTTCTGCTGCATACTGATTTTCTGTTCAGGCTTGCTACCTTAAGTATAAAGAAGATGCCTTGCAGATTAACCAGACTGAGGAGAGGATAACTGCATGTAGAGCTTCTTGGTAGGCTTTGGGCATCCTTGCAGCAAATTTCTCTTTCCCTGTGTTTGGCTTGAGGTCACACCCACACTAAACTTCTTTGGCAGGTTTCTACCTTTGCCTTGAGTGAAATCTTTGCTTTATTCTGTTTGTTTTTAAATGCTGCTGCAGTTCCACTGCAGTGGCAGAACAGAGAAGGATACAGGGTACTTTGCATCTTTCTCTTACTTTGTCCTAATCTCCAGCACTGCAGCAGCTTCTTCCTCTCAGGTTGAGCAGGGCTGTGCCACTCATTACAAGTACACTGCACTCTCCTAGGTGAGGATGACAAGCTGATCCTGTGTGATGAGTGTAACAAAGCCTTCCACCTGTTCTGCCTGAGACCAGCGCTCTACGAGATACCGGATGGCGAATGGCAGTGCCCAGCATGTCAGCCCTCTACTGCCAGGCGCAGCTTGCGAGGCAGGTGAGTGATCACCTTTGCTGCTGGTACACAGCTCCAGCCCTGCTTTCACAAGGTGACCAAGGGGACCTGAAAGAGCACACTTGGAAGGTTTGAAGTAGCCTCACTAACTCAGTGGCACTGGAACGTAGAAAAGCTGTTTTTTCAGGCTGTAGTTTTAGCACACCTGTATTGTACTGACCCATGACAACTTTGGGAGTTTGGCACTCAGTATCATCCAAAATCAGATGCACCAAGAGCTGCTTTTAATTTGATTGAGCAGCTTGTTGGGTTGCTTTTTCATGGGCATGTAGTTGGTGGCCCTGCAGCTCTGTAGTCCACTGGGCTAAGTTACTGTTATGTTCTTGTCAAGTTAGAGCAGACTTTACTCCAGAGTGCAGCTCAGCCCCTGCCATGCTACTGAAAACAAGGTTACAAAATGCCACTCTAGTGGTTTTGTGGTCCTGATTTAACCTTAGCAAGGCAGGAGTCCTCAGAGGGCTACAGAAAGAACATGATTTGTTCGAGGAATCAAAGTTGTTCTGTGTGGCAAAAATTAGCAGTTGCCCCCTGACAGCAAGCGGTTGAATTGTTTGCTGAATACCAGGCTGGAAGTTCAGTGTACCCCAGTTGTGACTGTGCTACATCTACCCCCTTGTCATTGAGCTGAGGCTATCAGATGGCATCTGAAGCATGAGCAGTCAGTAGATCCTCCCTTCCTGAGTAGCAGCACAATAAGAGCTGTGCTAGCTTGTAGTGTGCAGGTGGTATATGGCATTAAAAGTATTACTTACTCCCTGGGCACTACTTAAGAGTTCATCAGGCTTCTACGAAGCTTCAATGCAGCTGTTGTAGACCAAGATCATAGTTACTTTGATGTGGCAGTGTCACCTGCAAGCTGCTTCTCTCCTGGATGAGAGCCATCAGGTGGGTGAACACCTGTCCTGTTATCTTCTCTGTTCTCATCCTCCTAGCTGAGGCAGGGAAAAGACGTCAGCCTGGGAGCACTTCTCCCCCTGTGCTTATTTCTTTTGCTGCTCAAGACCCTCTTTCTGCAAAGGGTTGAGACTCCCACGGGAGCCTTGCCTTTGTCCCCTATTTCCCTTTGCATGCTGGGTTTGTTGTCCTGGTTTTGTAATGGCTGGAATGCTTTTACAGACACATGGGAGTAGTCCTAACTTCTGGGCAGGGAGTCTGTGGCTTCTGACATGAGCACACGAGAAGCCTGATGCTCTACTCACTAATAAGTACAAGTTTAGATGTAAATAATACTGAGGTCTGTTTCCTATAGTGTGCATGCAAGTGACAGGATGGTGGAAGGACATAATAGGAAAATATCCCAGTGGAAACCAAAAAACCCTCCTTTTGAGACTCCATAGGCCAGGCCTTCAGACCTGGGTAAAAAACAAAGCGGCACCACCTTTTGGGGAGGAAATGTACAGTGCTCAGTTGCACCCAAACCCACAGATCCAGCTGTTGGGGAAGTTCAGTCCAGATGTTCAGGCGATATCCTGGGAAGTGTCCTCTCAGCTGCAGCTCAACTTGATACTCTCTGAAATAGAGGAGACTGCTTCAGTCTGTGTGTGTGTGCATTTTCCCCTGAGGCAGTCAACAAGTCTCTGCCTGGGAGAGTACAGAGGGCCCAGGGCCACCGATGCCCAAGCTCTGGTACAAGTGTGTTTACCTGTCTTATTCTAGGAACTATGCAGAGGATTCTGCTGAAGATGAAGGTGAAGAAGGTGAGGAAGCTTCTGATGAACCAGATGCTGAGGAGGAAGAGGAGGAAGAGGAAGATTATGAAGTTGCTGGGCTGAAATGTAAGGCTTTGGCCGTGTAGAAAAGTAACAGAAAATATTAAGACGTTGCCTTCGGTGTCCAAAGTATTGATCCTACTCAAGACATGTGCTTTTCCTCACACGTGACAGCTTCTTGCTTGGAAGCAGCAGGAGATGTCACAGGGGAAGGCTGTGTTTGTGCTGTGTGTTACCTGGGGAGCTGGCACAAGCTCTGGTCCCTTCATGACAGGGGCAGCAAGGATTGAAACTGCAGTGAGCACTTTCTTGCTCCCCTGGGAATGCTGGTGAGGCCAGAGTGCTGGGAGGCAGTGGCAGGGTGCAGCAGCAGCACTGTTGGTTACTGCAGGGTTTGTTGGTAACCTGGATGCTGCTCACAGGTGCTCATGGAGATTAACCACAATCCCCTCCCCGTGCTTCTTCCCTTCCCACAAGCTCATCAGCTCTTAAGTGCAGGATTTGCATCAATTTGTCATGGAGTTGTTTTCAGATAGCAGGACAAGTGCTTGCTCTGCCTGTTCCTGTGGAAGGCACAGCACTCGAGGTGTAGCATGGTCTGGACTGCTCTGTGCTTGTGTGTAGAGACCCCTTGGGAGGTGTACTGGCTCATTCCTGGGCAGCAGAGTGGAATAAAGTAGCATCTTCTAGAGTCCTCAATTACTGCTTCTCCACATTGCTGCTGAGTATGTCTGTCACTTTGTTTTTAGGGGAACTTGACTCAGTCTCATTTGGGCAACTTGGTGCACCGAAAAGATCAGTCTTGGAATGGTGCACTGCCAGCATTTGCTTTCTGTCAAAATGCCCTTGACTGACATAAAATTAAATTCAGGGCGTCGTCTCAACCAGGGCAGGTGGCAGAATCTGGAGGCTGAAACCCAAAGGATTATCCCATGTTCTTTCAAGGGTTTCCATCCAGGTCTACCAGTCTTTGATTCCCTTGCTTTATTCTGGTTTCAGGGATGTTCACTGATACCCTGGCTATGTACTCTGCTTGTTGTTCTGCGGTGTATCCATGTCCGTGCTTGGAGTGCGTTCAGCCTGTGCTCCTTGGCCAGGTCAGGAGCTGAGCCAAGCTTTCCAAACAATAGCAAAATAGAGTCGGTCACTAAAATTAAAGCGCTAAATGCAACCCCTGGTTTTAAAGAGCATTAACGTAGAAAGGTCACGGTGGAAACTTTTGTTTTAGTAGAGAAGTCCCATTAATCCTTGTGGTGTTTATCCTGAGGGATATAACCTAGAATGTTGGATTGTCAGACATGTAACACGTGCCACATGCTTGACAAACAAGCAGAGTGACAGCAGGCAGACGTCCCACTGCCCTGACGCACCCCCCTCCTGCGGGGCGCCCAGCAGGATGATTTACTGGGCAGAGCTGGATTAGAAACTGTAGATGAAGTGCTGCAGCATGCTGGGTACAGCTTGCTGAAGTGCTGTGACCAGGTGGAAGAAGTTTGGCTAGGGAAGAAGCCCAACACATTCTCCTGATACGGAGGGGTCTGGGAGAAACTTAAGACAAGGGAGTGCGTCAGCATGCTTGCATTCCCATCAGCGTGCAGCTCTGACAGGTGGGCAAGTGCCTTTCTGTGCCGTATAACATAGCAGCCCCGGTCTTGGGGAATAAAATCCCATTGTTTCCCACTTGCAGCACGTGGAGCAGCTCCTGGCTGCAGTAACTTGACACTCCCCCTGCACACAGCTCACTTTCTGGGAGCAGGACTTAGCAACTGGCTTATCCCACTGTGTGGGCTGCTTGTAAATGCATGGAAGAGCACCCATCCCCAAACTGGCAAGGAGCAAGGGGGTAGCAGGAAGCAAGGAAACTGCAAGTTTCTGCTCCCAGTCCTTTGGGAAAGGATGCAGTACTTTGGTTACAGTGGTCCTTGTGTTTCTGTCCCCTGCCCTACCACAGGTCCCAGTGTGTCGGGGACTAAGCACTGGCTCTGCAGGCAGTGGGGCTTGCTGTCGCAGCCCTGGGCAAGTCTTGCCTGCAGCAGAGGAGCTGGGAGCTCCTAGGTCTCCCTCAGAACATGAGGATGTGCCAGGGTTGTTGGCTGGTAAGTGTGAGCACTCTGGGCAGAACACTGTTTCCAGTCAGCAGTGGCCTCTTGGACAGGAGGTGACTATCTGCTGTCTCATTTGGAGAGGGTAGCGAGAGCACAGCCACGGGAGCATGTCCTGAGAGAGGACAGGCTGGTGGGAAGCTGGGCTGCTGCAGACAGCTGGGTTCACCAGCTCTGTGCTGTGAGCGAGGGTCTGCCCGCTGCGTACAGCTGGGCAAAGGGCTTGTGATCTCTGCTTCCAGGTTAAACCCTTCCTCTAAGCCCATTGCTTATGTGTTTCAGTGAGACCCAGAAAGGCAGCCCGGGGCAAGCAGAGCACAGCCATGTACTCCTTGAGGCAAGGAAGGCACCAAAGGAAGAAGCAATCGCTGCACCCTGCTCGGGGACCCCGGCAGCGGGCTGCACCTGTCAGCGGCGCAGACATTGATGAGCTGGTAAGAGCCAAATTGCTCCCTGGAGGCTGCTTGCATCATGAGTTATAAATGAAACAGGTGTCATGCTGCTTCCCCTTCCCAAAGAAATACCCTGAATCGTATTGTGAAACCCGGGCTGGGCGGGGGTGGGGTAACAAAGGAAGCGTATCCTTATGGGTCCGGTACAAACGGAGCACAGATATGCCAGGCATCTTTCCCCCAGCCACTGTCACACATTGTCCTCCTTGAGTAGTAGGCAGCCTGCAGGTTGTTAAGGGTTTTAAATAGGATCCATATGTCTCTGCAGAGAGGTGGGGGGACCGAGGGGTTCCTGGTTGGTCAGAGAATGCCAACAATGTTGGGCCCATGCTCCCCAGCCTTGGCCGTTTTCTGACAGTTGTTGTCCATATGGTCACTCCCCAACCTCCAGGACATCATTTGGCAGGTTTAGGTTTCACTTGACATTTAAAGAATAAAACCTTATGCTCCTAACAGAGCAGTCCTCTGCATGCATGCTAGGCAGGGTGGAGCCGCTGCGTGTGGTGCTGTTTGTCCTGGGGGGTGGACACGCCACAGGGAATATGTGAGGGTACTCTGGGCCATGTCACAAGCCTCTGCTAGGTCTGCCACTTGTCTGCTGAGCAGCACTAGTAGAAGGTCACTCTTCTAGAGTAGGATTTGGGCTCCCTGTGGCCCACACTGGGTGTGTTGACCGGTGTATCTGCGGTGTCCTCTTAGCCTGTGTTACAGGTTGGAGAGCAACCACACCAGCAAGCTTAGTATGGACTGCCACAGCTGACATGGAGGGATATTCAGATTGAGAAAATCTGACAGGGACAGCTGGGGTAGAGTCTTTGACAAAACCCTGGTCTGGACCAGAGAACTCTGCTGGGTTCTTCTGATTACTGTTTGTCCTGGGAAGAGGCTGAAGCTGGCTCAGGAACCATGAAAAGTGCCCTGTGGTGTGGAGCCTTCCCATAATCTGACATACCCTGAGCTGTGCTGTCTGGTGACCTGTGTGCTTGGGGCCCAGGGGATGTTCCTGTGCCATGGGTCCTTGGGCAAACAGCTGCACGTGTGTTCAGCCCATATACAGGACACTGAGGCATCAGGGCACACGTGATTGAGGCATCAGCTGCTCTGTGGCATTTGAGGTGACATGGTTGGCTCTGAAGCATCAGGACAGCAGCACAAGTGCTTTCCCCTCTGCCCTACGTGCAGTCTGCCAGGGACTTGTGGAGGCAGGGTTTCACGCTCTCCTTTTGCTGCCATTTATTCTTTAGCTGCTTGGTTTGACCATGCTGTCTTTGAACCTATCTGGAAAAACCTTACGGTCCCCAGAGAAAAGACATCTGCTTGTGAGCTCTTCCCAGCAGTGCTTCTAGATGGGGCTTCTGTTCCGTAGTTCAAGCTGCCACTTCGTGTCTTGGCCATCACCATCAAAGGTCCCTCAGGAGAGCAGTTAGACTTCTGTGCCTCCTGATGGCTGTGAAGAGGGCTGCATCTGAAAGACACCAGCTTTGTTCCTGAGGCAATCCTGTGTCTTGCTGCCCCTTGAAACACTAGCTTGTAAACGAGGTGGTTGAACAGTACCAACTTCTTCGGCTTCAAAACTGTTTGCGGAGCGGTTTAGGCCTGTAGTAGTTCCTCTCCTTTTAACAGCATCCTCTATGTGGGCAGGTCTTTCAAACAAAGAAGATGGCACGTCGCCAAAGCCTTGAGTTGCAGAAGTGTGAGGAAATCCTCAGCAAGCTGATGAAGTACCGCTTTAGCTGGCCCTTCAGGTGAGGGTGTGGAGCTGTGTGCAGGCAGCCTGTAGGTATGGGCTGGCCTCACTGCAGTCCTGCGGCTCCGAAAGTGAGTTATGGGTGGGAAGGGATGTTGTGGAGGTGCCTCAGAAGAAATTGCCACATGTTCCCAGCCCTCTGCTGAACTCCAAGATGCAGTGCCCTTCTGAGGTGTAAGAGAGGGTGGGAGACTGGGCCAAAGTGTGGAGGTTGGGCTGGGTGTGCTCTGCAGTTCCAAGGGTACGTGGAGCACTCTGTGGCAGAGAAGGTACTTGCAGTGTCACAGTGTCCATGCCTGGACCAGCTGTCTGGGCTGGAGAAGCTGCTGTCCTCCCAGTCACCAGCCACAGCCAGCACAGGGCTGACATGGCTGTAGTGCTGTCAAGGTGCTGCCTGGGTTTGTTGCGGCACTAGTGATGTGGGTTGGGGCAGCCACTTGAGCATGGGGGTGGGGGTGACACTCCTCTGCAGCTCCACGCTGCATGTGGCCAGGGCCATCGTTTTCCTCCTATCTTTGTGGCTCTTTGGCAGGGAGCCAGTGACCACAGAGGAAGCAGAAGATTACTTTGAGGTCATCAGCAACCCTATGGACTTCCAGACTATGCAGAGCAAGTACTCTTGTGGCAATTACCACTCGGTGCAGGAGTTTCTCTCAGACATGAAGCAGGTGTTCTCCAATGCCGAGCGCTACAACCAGAATGGGAGTCATGTATTGTCCTGCCTGGAGAAGACGGAACAGTGTTTGATTGACATGGTGCACAAACACCTGCCTGGCCACACTTACGCACGCAGGAAACACAAGAAGCTCTCTGCCACGTGCCAGGCACTGGAGGAGCAGGAAGGGGACAGTGAGTCAGAGCCCATTGAACATTCCCGTGGGCGGAAAAGGAAGAAATGAGGAATGGGGAGACTAGGGGGAGAGTCAGAGCTGGAGCAGGCCTTCTGGTGCTGTGGGGCAGCAGGATGGGTTGTCTGGAGGGAGTTGGGAAGCAGCAGGCACTTCTGTTTTTAACCAGCCTTCCCTTTGGCCTGTCCTAGTTTAAATTTTTCTGTGATTTCCTCAAGTATTTGGTCATCTACCGAGTGAGCAGAGATGACTTCCTGCTTCCTGCAAAACCCGCAAAGCTGTTCTGGAGCCTGTCCTAGGAGGGGAAGGTGGGAGGGCAAGGGGGCGGCCCGGCCGGAGCCTGGCTGGGCAGGGGAGCATGAAACCTACTCCAGCTCAGGCGCTGCCGGCTTCCTTGGGATGAGCTGCTTCCTTCCCTCCGTGAGCAGCCAGCGCCGGAGCATGGTGGGACTGCCACCTGCCATGGGAAACCAGCCTTGAGCTGGTGCGGGGAGGGTTCAGATTGCTTCACGGAAGGACTGGGTGCAATCAGACCAATGGGCTGCTAGTTCTTATTTGTATATATTTATATGGTGTTAATTTTGAGCCCCCAGTGAAGGGCTACATAGGGTGAGCAAGCACTTACATTTACAGAGACACGGCTTTCACCAGCATCCTACCACAATTGGCTTTGAGGTGCTCTCACTTTTCCCTCTCCCTTTGGGGAGCCACCTCTGAAGGTTGTGCTCTGAAGAGGGTTCTTCTGAGCTCAGCTCTTCACACGTGCACGGCAAAGAGGAGGCAGCTGGCTCCCTGCTCACCTCAGACAGCATGTTGCCATGTAGCCCTTTGGATGAACTGAGTGCCAGAAGCAGACCAGAGTGTGGTTTTCTGCCCACCCTGTAGGGAGCTCCAGGGCAAGGGGAGCAGCAGAACATGTTCTGTGTAACTTTTAAAACAGATTTTCTAGTTCAAAGTGGCTCGTTTCTAGCTGTGATCTTGTACAAAGAACACCTGTAAGATAACTTTGTCTTGCTTTGGCACATGTACAGTTTATATGAAATCATGTTTTCTTCATATGTCCCCCCACTCTTTAAAACTCATGTTCCTACTGGTAGCTGGAGTTACACCAGGGGACTTGTTAGTAGGAGTCTCCCAGTTCCTCTAGCCACACTCTCACCATGTTTTAGAGTGATGCCTTCCCTAGCTCACCTCCCTCGTGCTCCCTGTCACAGCAAGGGCTGTTCCGAGCTGGCTGACCAGCCTGGTCCTGCTGTGACATGCTCGGCCACAGGCCCTGCCCTGCTGCCCAGGACATTGACTTTTCTCTTAAGAAAAGGATGTGGGGGCATTGGGGATTGTATTTTTTTTTCATCACTTCTTCTCCATCATGACAGGTTTTGATCATATCATCAGGGCATGAACTTTTAATTGTAGAAGTCTTAATTTGGAACAAACTCACCCCAGGGCTGCTCTATACCTGTTTTGTAACAGAAAAGCAAAAGTTGCTGTTGCAGCCCCTGTGATTTGAGCAGAAAAGAATCATTGATGAAATATTGCAGCCTAGTTTTATGAACTGTTTTGGATTTTTTTTTTTCATTTTGGTTTTGGGGTTGGTTTTTTTTTTTTTTTTCATTTTTAGCAGTATTTGTTTCAGTTCTGGACTGTTGATGGCTGTAGAGACTAGGCAGGTTTCCAGCCACTTCCCTCCTCCCCCCTCTCCATCCTCAGCTCCCTGCCCCACAGAATAGCACTGATGTTTGTATTTCGCACATCCCTTTCAGAGGCTTTGTTTTGTCCTGTTCTTAGAGAATGTTTTCTGCAGGTCCAGCACAGTGAAACCTTTGGAACTGTACTTTTTTTAAGTAAATGTCATTTGGGGGGAGGGGGTTTCTGCTAAGGGCTGTACTTGTAATAAATTGGGAACTTAAAAATAAACATTTATGTACTTGTGTTTGTAAAATCAGCTTGCAGCGAGTCCTTTGCTCAGTTGGAGCTGTCGGGGAGGTCTTGCCACTGCCTCCCCCAGAGCCCCTGAAAGCTGAACAACCATCTGCTGGGGTGTCCTGCTGAGGTGCCGCCACCCCAGTTCCAGGCTCTGCCTTTGCTCCCGGGGCTGGGCTGGGGGCTGGGCTCTGCGCTCTGCAGCCACGCTGCTCTTGTACTTCATCTGGGCTCTGCTGGGGGATGCACTGCTCGGAGCTGGTCCTGTTCTTCGTCTGACCCAGAGAGGAGGACTGGGGCAGTGCCCTTCCAGCCCCTGTGTGGGGCTGGGCTCACTCCCTTGTCCCCTGCCAGCGGGACTCTTGTCCACCTGCCACTGTGCAGGGTGGCAGCAGCAGCTCTCCTGGGGTGATGGGGGAGCTGGAGTGTCTTGACTCTTCACTCCAGTGCTGCCTGGCTGGATGGCCTCAAACCCATGGCTGTGTGGGTATGCTTTGCAGCTCTTGATGCAGCAAGGGCACTGCCAGCTGGGTACGAGTCCCTGCCCACTGCCCTGCTCTCTGCTGGACTCGAGCGAGCGGCACATGGGGACGAGCTGGTGCTGACATACAGCCCACTGCCCATGCACTGCAGGTGTTGGACAAGGATTTTGCCTGTAATTCTGCCAGGGCCCTGCCACCAGGGAGAGGGGCTCCTGTGTGTTTTCATCGTCCTTGCTTAGGGATTGAGCTGGGATGCTCCAGCCAGGCCAAGGACTGCTGGGCAGAGGAATTTCCCTGACGGGTTTGAGGCCTTGGAGGTCCTTGGCGATGGACAGATGCTGCTTCCCCAGAGAAACCTCATCCCCGCTCCATGAGAGACAGTTTGTCTTGCTGGATGCACAGCGGGACCTGGGTGAATCAGTATGACTCACGCTGGGATGTTTCCGGGCCTCGGCATGGAGACCTCACGCCAACATCGGCTGAGACCTTTTTGGAGACTTGCTTTTTATAGCAACCCCTGCATGGCATTAGTGTCCTGCACAGGGGCTATAAATAGCTGTCCCCATGCTTGGCAGGCAAGTGTGTGGGGCTGGCAGGCAGCTGTGGCCCTGCTGCCCCATGGCACCACAGGCTGGGGGATGATGGCTGGCCTGGCCACCACAATGTCCCTCAGCAAACGCTGGGAGGGGGCACCTGTGAAGTCCAGCACTGCCTGAGCAGGAGGCCATGAGTGCAGCGGGAGAGGAGCCTGGTCCCTCCTTGGCTTCCTCGTTAGTATTAACTAATTAATAGTCCAGGTAACGTGGGACTTTCAGCACATTCCAAGCGCTCAGTGCCCGGCCTCTTGCAGCTGCCCCTCCCCCTGCTGCAGCCAGGCGCTTGGCATCATGTGTGCTTCTCCGGCGGGATGGAGGGTGCGGGATGAGCATGGCATGAGGGCATGGTGCAGAGCACAGGCTGGAAGGTGACTCAGAAGGGGACTGACGGTGTACGTGGCACAATGCCCTCCTGAGAGGCAGCTCTGCTTTGGGCCAGCAGCTCCTGGGAAAGGCTTGGTCTGCCAGCGGGAGGGACTGGCTACCTCCATTGCAAGGAGCCAGCCCGGCTCCGGGGCCGCTAGCGCAGCGCCTGGCAGCTGGGCCCAGTGGAGTTATCTGGGTGAGTGCTCGAGAGGCAGCGCACTGCCTGGCAGGAACCCGGCGCTCAAGGGCAGGCTGTCCCCAGCAGGCTGTCCCCAGCGGGTGCGCTGACGGGGCTGGGACAAGCACGCCCCACCACCACCCGTGTGTCTGGGTGTGTGAGACAAAGGTGCACCAAGCTGGCTCGGGGCTTAGCACCTTGGGGATCCTGCCTGCAGCCCAGGGGGGTATCCCTGTATCCCAGGGCTGTATCCCTGGCACAGGGACATGGACCTGTGACCCCTCCCTGTGCAGCCACCGCCCTGCACCCAACCCTGCTGCCCAGGCTGGACTTTGGAGCCTGTCCCGCAGCCAATGTTGACTCTCCTGTCCTGGGTCACAGCCCTTCAGTCGGCCCAAACAAGCCCTTTGGAAGCTGAGGGAGGCTGTGACTAACCCCTCAAGCAGCAGGGACCAGGTGGGGTCCCTCCCTGGCTCCCTCGCTACCAGCCTGGGTGTCTCCTGGCCCAGCCAAAGCCCAGCTGGACCCCCCAGCACCCCAGGTCAGGCCTGAGTCCTTGGAGATCCCTCCTTGCCAGCACTGCGGGGGCAGTGGGGGGTCCTTAGTGTGGGCAGTGGGGCTCCTCACACCTTGGCCACTTGCACCGGTTCCTGGCAGGCGAAGCCTTTCTCAAATCAGTCACTCCTCTCACTGTTCTGGCAACCCCTCCCCAGGGTGGGGAAGTTGGGGGACAAATGAGGGGGCTGAGGAACGCAAATGAAAGACCCGGCCGTATCAGTCGCGCAGCCCCAGTGCAGCATGGTGGTGGGCAAAGGGCCACTGAACTCTGCTGCTGCTGCTGCTGCCACCTGAGGCTTGGCTGGGTGGAGGGGGGATGGTCTGGTGTCTCTCCTTCAGCTGCAGCTCCTGCTGCTGTGAGTTGTGAGGCTTTTGCCAGGGTGGGGGACATAAGGTGCCAGTGCAGGAGGGCAGTGGATGCCAACCTGGGCACCAGAAGCGGTGTCCCTCCCCAGCTTGTTGCTCACTGGGTAAGAGCAACCGGAGCCTTGGAGATGCTCCCCTCCAGCACCGGGAACCCACCCAACATCCCCGGGGCATCTGGGCAAACCAGCCTCACAGACCCTCTGTGGCAATGAGCTGCCCCCTCCACAAGGTGTCTTGGGGCAGGGTGGGCAACAGCCTCCACTGCTGAGCTTCCAGCAGAGCCACTCCACCATGGGGGACAGCAGCATCCACCTGGCACCCCGGCCAGCCCACGGTGAGGACCGCCCTGGCTAACCCCCACGCGGCCAGCTCCAGCAAGCACCAGCTGAGGCTTGAATTTCCCTCTGGACAATGGGGAAGGCGAGCTGGGATTGTAACCGGAGCGGGGGATAAATAAAGCTGCCCAGAAGTTTCCATTACCCGCACCTCGAGCTTCTGCATAGGACATCAAAGCTGAGCTCCCTCCACCCCAAGGTCCTGCACCCCCAGCCCATCACCCTGGCTCCCAGCCTGTCAGAGCGCTAAGCCCCCTTCACCAGATACCACAGCTCCGGCAGCCACCAGCACCGCCACAAATCACCCACAGGTCTTGGCGTGGAAAGATTGATTTGTTAACCTGACAGTGCAGGAGAATAATCCTCAGCCAGGACCAGCCCGTGGGAGCCCACGGCGGGAGCCAGGCAGGGGACCCCAGTACCATGCTCCCACCACAGCTGGCAGCACCCCAGCATCACACGCTCACCCTCCTTCCACTGGCACAAGAGCTCCCCTCTGGGCCCTGCAAACACCCACCACAGGGACTTGTGTGCTCCCAACCTGCTGTGCTGGGGCAGGTCATTCTTGACCCCCCCTTGAATTCCTCCAAACAGCATCAGGCTCAGTTGAAATAACACATCCAGGGTTTATTGTTTTTTCCATTCCTTGCAGCTAATGAGTAAAAA
>VXBZ01007380.1:89295-112010 GCA_013399135.1 Heliornis fulica | reverse complement strand
TCCCTTCCAACTCCAGCCATTCTATGATTCTATGATTCTATGATTCTACATGAAAAAGCAGCCACTTACAAATGCCAGGCTGCCACTGCTTTCTCTGACTATTAGAGGGAAAACTACATATCAGTGTGCCAGGCAGCCAGTCTCTGAGTGGGCAAACTGCCTTCAGAAAATGACCTGACTAGGGTACCCCTGCCCTGCTATATACAGAAGTGAGTGCAGGCAGCCATGCCCTCTGCAGCATGTTGTGTTGATTCACTTGTATGGCCATGACAGTGACGAAGCTCATCTTCCCCACACAGTGGTGCACGAGCAGGCAGGAGCTCAGAGACATCCCATGTCTGAAGGTCTGCACAGGCTCTGACCAACAGCTCTGGGTACAGCCCCATCACAGGTACACCTGACATCTAAGATTCACCGATGAAGATGCATGGAGTAGATGTGCTACTCCTTGTTTACACAGTCAAGCCACACCAACTCCCGCTGCCAGCAGATCTGCACTCATGCGCTTTCTCTCCTCTTTGAGTGTTTGAGGCACTGCCTGTATGCCAGACAGGCAGACAGGCAGTGCCTCTATGTGCCCGAGTTCTCCAGAGATCTCTAACAAGTCTTGACTCCAAAGACCCTGAATGCTGCTGACATGCACTCCCATTGTGAATGTGAGGTGATGGAAGATGGATCTGTCAAGTATGCTCAGATCTCTGATAGGACAAGGCTACAGAAGCCAAAAGGAGAAACAGAGAGCAGAGCTCTTTCCAAGCAGTTCTAAAAACCTCCCTTAAAACAGCACCCAGACAAAGCAACAAAACAACTTGTTCAGATACAGGTGAGTCTCACGAGAAGGACAATTATGGGAAGGTGGAAGAAAGGATGAACTCTTCACCACACACTTCTGACTCAGAAAGGACTTCAAACTGCAAGTCCAGGCTGAAACCAAGCCTTACAGCAGCTCCCAGTCCTTCAAGAGCTCAGATAACTTTCATGTCAATAATGCTCAGCATTCTGTCAGATCAACAGGTCCACGATAAGGCGGGGTGGGTAGTGGGAGAGGCACGTGAAGGTCATGTCTACACTTACTGGAAATAACCAGTTCTGCAAACCCAGTCACAGCAGTGCCAAGGCACTCCCTGCGCCTTCAGAAAAAAGCCTTTCCAACAGCAGCTTTCCCCACATCCAAAGCCCTCATTAGTATCTCCCACTTCTTCGTGCTGACAACCATAAACCATATTTTTGCAAAGTGTTGCTACCATGATGTCAGATACAGCAACCCGTGTCACTAGAGCATCCACGCAGCTCCCGACCTCAGCGGGGTCTGTGTGTCACGGGGGCGGGGATGAACCGCTCCCCCATTACACAGTTGCTCTTGGAGAACGAAGTCCAGTAGCTAACAAGCACAGGAGTATTTCCCAAAACAACAAAGAACGTTTTTGAGAGTGCTTGGCACTCTGATGACCTCAGCTATCTCTGTACAACTACTCCAGCACCCAGTTAACACGTTTAAACTCTTCCCAAGTTAGTCAGTGTTTCAGCACTCACTCTGCTAGAGCACTTCTCCCCAAGCCTAGGGCACGAGGACAACTAAGATCTGCAGTTTTACTCAAAGTGGTACCCGTGAAATAAAACAGCAACCCCACACACAGAAGACCAGAGGATGTCTAGGGCATGTTTTGCACCATCATCACCTGAAGGTTTTTCCCCCCTCCTTCATGTCTGTGTCTTGAAGTTTCCTTCTGCTCTGCTCCAGCTCCCACCTGCTCTGAACACTACTCTTGGCTCTGACTCCACAGTGCAGTGCTGTGCTGAAGCAGCAAGGCACAGGGACACCCAAATCCNCCAGAAAACAAACCCAGCCTTTGCTCTTTGGAGGTGGCAATGTCCTCCAAGGCCAAGAGGATACACACCTCTTCATAAAGGCATGATTACAGTTTTCCACTCTCAACACACCTTCAAGAAACTGACCTAGAAGAACAAGCACACCACAGTAAGGCATGGAAAAGAGCCCTTTGCTTTGCTGCATAAGGCATGATCTTTTAAAATCCTCAGGTTTAAGACTAAGAGAAATAAAGACATTTCTTCTGCTAGTTCCAACTGGGAGTTGGGAGCCCCACCCCCAGCAGAAGACTGGTGACAGGCCAGTTCTGCCCAAGTTGGCAGGAGCCAGTGGAGAGCTGCTGGCTGGCCATCCTCTGCAACACCAGACACAAGGGCCAGAATCAGCACTGGGAGCTTCTGTGCCCCAGCTACCAGCACTACAGGTCTGTGCTCTGGTGCCAGGCACCTGCACCAGGCTCCCATCCAAAAGCAGTTTGGTCAGTCCCTCATGGATGTAGGTTTATCCAATTTGTCTTTTTGCCCATCAAGATAACAAGAAATTTTTACTTATACTTCATACAGCTTATCACAACTTAAACACAAGGGGTGGAGAAAGGAGACTATAACTGGTACTTAAAAAAACACAACACCTTAAAATAACCACATCTCCTTGCTGCTGGAAGCAAAGACCAGTAACTCTAAATATTCTGTAAAATAAAACTTTCTTCTCAAAGAGACTCACATCTTGCACATAGACTATTCTCTTTAAACTCTGTGTGATAAATTGAGAATTATCATGGGAATTAAAAGAACCCAGCATCCTTTTCACTCTACTTATTTGTAACAGCAGCATGTTTTAACTCCCTGCTGCTGGCAAGAGCTCTGAGAATTAACAGGGGAGCTCAACCTGTCCTTTCCAGGGCAAGCAAGCTGGGAGGCCTCCAGTAGGCAGAAACCCACCCAGGACCCTGCTCTTACCTGACCAAAGAGCTTTGTTGGGGCATGTGAAGGGGATCGCCAGGCCTCAGGCACTGGCTGAGGCTCAGCATGGCTGAGCTCTGGCACAGGCTGGAGAGCAGCACTGCCCTGATGCTGTGAAGACACGGCCCGTAAGGCACAGAGATGCCGCAGGGGTCTCCCTCCCTCCCATTTCACACCATCATTTCAGCTCTAAACCCAGGGCAGACCTCGTGGTCTGGGCAAAGCCATTCCCAGGGAATTCAAACCAGGGACGTGTGTCTGGCTGAGTGGGAGGCACACATGTCACAGCACCCCTAAGCAGAGGCACAGTTACTTCTCCAATGACAGTTTCTAGAAGAGACCAGAGTCAACTAATCTTCCAGAGAGGTATTACAGGTAATAGGAACTGCAGAACTCCTCTGGAGGAAAAAAATAAAAAAAAAAATAAAAAGAGATGCTAAGAAGAGAGCTGGAGGGAAAACAAAAACCCAAACCAAAGAGCCTTATTAAAGCTTTTGTCCTTCCTCTGCTTAGCAAGGAGAATGCTTAATTAAGTCATCCTTCAAGCCTTCCCACTCACTCCAGCAATGCTCAGCACAGAGCAGATACTTAACAACTACCTTCATGGCACAGGACATCTCAGTGGTACAATAATTTGCACATTCTAAAGGAGAAGCAAAATTGCCAGTTCTCTGTTGTTCAGCTTCTTGCAGTGGGTAGGGACAGTACCAGCAGGAGGCACATTTTATATGTGCTAGGTAATAAGGGAGAGCAGGAGAGGAAGGAGAAAGTTGCTCTTTATTCAAAGTCTGGGACCTTCCCAAGGCAGGAGTTCTGACTGTTAGGCATGTTCTTCTGAGTTTACCTGCAAGTCTCTTCAGCTTACCATGTCAGTTTAACTGGCAACTGATGAGGATTTTAAGCCCAATTACAGTCACTTCTACCTGGTGACACAGCCCCAGTTCTGAAGCCAATTCTCACAAATTAATGACTCCAGAGTTGGTAGACCCTGCTATCCGTAGCAATCTTGAGTCTGACCTCAGAGCCATAGTTTCCAGTCATAATTTCAGCATTGTTTGTTTTCACTGGAACACTTCCCTGTGTGCTCTTAAGTACTGAGACTGCTTCTCCTGTGTATTGAGCCAAGATCCAGAGCAGAGGCAGGTTTTCAACTGTGGCCTACCTTTAATAGCAATAATTAAAATCCACTACCCACAAACAAAGCAAGCCCAGAGAGACATCTTTCTGGGATGAGAATGGTCACCAAGGCCCATCTACCAGAATCTAGACAGTTCTAGGGCAGTTCTCTTGATCATGAAGGAGCACAGCAACACAATGATAAGAAATTCTGTCATGTCCCCTTCTTGTCCTGCAGCCCACCCATCCCATGGTTCAGAGGACACTTGGGAGGACTTTCAGCTACGCAGATCCCAGGTAACCTGGCACTGCACAAGGGGTACAGAAGCAGAAAACCCCAACCCAACGAGTGCTAAACATGAGACCCAAGCCACTGCATGCACGAGGAACAGCAGCAGGATGGATTTAAGAACGTGCTCGTGCTTCTCTTTCTCCTTCTGAGTTTCTGGGTTTGGTTTTTGGGTTTGTTTGTTTTTTAATACTCCGGGAAGCATCATAATGGTCTTGAGTTTCACCAAGGATACTATTTCTTCTGACCTGAAACTTGGTCAAAAAAGAAGAAAGCGTGTTCTGAACAAATTGTTTGTAGCGAATGTGCAGCAAGTAATTGTTCAGCAATTACTGAAATTGGACTGTGCAGGGGAAGATGCAGAAATACCAGCCAGAGGTAAGATACTCAAGTGTCTCTGGGTTTGACTGCCAGTACAAACTGCAAAGCATACAACATAACCCTGGATTACTCAGGGCACAGAAATGAACTATTCATCCCTGTAGCAGAGCAACCACTGCAGAACTCACCAAGAGGTCAGTAAATGTGCCTGGGAAGGAGCTCTGGAGCAGGAATGTGTCAGTGCATCAGGAGGGAGAAAATGCCTCAGCTACAGCACCGAGTCATTTCGCTTGCAATCTGGACAACACTTAAACAGTTCCTGACAACTGGTAGGTAGGAAAGTCTGCTGCAGTTCCACTGGTTCATTAACATGAGCAGTGCTCACAGGCCATCTGAATGCACACAGGGCAGAGGACTGAGCAGGTCTGCCCGAGCGACTGAGAACAGCTTGTGCCCTACACTGAACTTGTACAAAGTTGTCAGAAACACAGACAACCGTTCTGCCTCAGGCCTGACTAATTAGCAGCACCTCTGCCAGGGAGCTGGAGCTCTAGCTGTGCACTGCTTTGCCCCTCACTGAATATGCAATGAGCTTTTAAGATGCAGCAGCAAAGCAACCTCCAATGAGCACAATGCTCTGCAATGAGCATTTTAAACTTTTTTTTTTTTTTTACAAAGTTTAGATTCTTGTGTAGGTCTCAGTGACTTATGTTTGTCTGGAAGACTTAAGTTTGTTTTAAACATCCTAAGTTAAGTCAAAGGTTAGAAGTCTTTTTGACTGACAGCTGTCCATCAACTGTGTAAGGCCTCTGGCAGAGATTCCTTTTTCCCCTTTGCACTTCCCAGTCTCCATTGAAGACACTGTTTTACTTGCAGCCACTGCTGTACGCCATTGCCCCAACTGTCTGGGAATCAGAATCTCTGCCAGCCTCTTTCCCCAAAAGAGGAGTCCTCCATTGGTCATCTGTCTGGTGGCTACTCATTCAGGGCTCCCAATGCAAAGCAGCACCAGACAGCACACAGAACACCACAAGAAGCTTCCCAGCTCAGGCACCACTACATGCTGCCCTCAGACACGACATCCACGTCTTATACACTTCCAAACTGCAAGTCTCAAACTCAGCAAGCAGACAGTCAGGGCCTCCTTGCCAAGGCCAGAGCCACAGACTTCCTGCACGTGCTGGCAAGTCCACTCATTGGTCATAAATCCCCTCTCACAGTTCCTTGCCAGCAGTAGATACCCGCTAGCAGATGCAATTTGTCTCATCCTCAACCTTCAGCAGAAGGATCTGTGCTCCAGGACAGTTTAGCAACATGCCCAGCTCAGACCAGGGCACAGTGGTGGTGGGAAGCATGAAGCAGGGAAGGTTGTGCTGCTTTAGGAGCAGCTGTTCCATTAAATCTCTTCCTCAAACCTAACCCAAGCCTCTTCACAACCACAGACAAAAGAGCCAGCGTTAAAACACCAGACCTGCACTTGCACTGCTGCTGATGGAAAGGCTGCTAGAGGTACTGCCTGAGCTGCATCAGAGAGCAGCACCAAACTGATGGCCCTGAGCTGGTGATGCTTTCTGACAGAAGACTGCTGTCATTTTCTGCAACTCCTTCCCTAGGGTTTACCCTGAAGCAAAAGACCAGTGAAAGCATCCGCTCCCCCTTACAAATAATAAAAAAGCCTTTATGCGTTTATAAACCTGTCCATTTTGCTAAAAGATTTAAGGCTTTAAAGAGCCCAAAACACTTATTTGAAATCTTCTACACAAATAGGTGTTGTAATATTTAAAATAAATAAATTAGATATTCCTGAAGTAAGGCTTTCCAACAGATCCAGACAGAAGCACTGGATGGGAGGAGGAGATCCAGTTCTTCAGTTTGACGGGAACAATTGTTTGTGTTTCTTTTAACCGGCAGAGAAACAAGACTGCAGCTATTTCTCTCCCTGGCCCTGACAAGTAACAGCACAGGAAACACCCCCAAATTTACTCCTGCCAGTTTCAGGTTCCTGTCCCATACCTTGCAGGAAAGACTCCCCAAGCCAACGATGCAGCAGCGTTTCATCCTGCCACCCACCTTCCCCTTCACATACTCCCATCAAGTCACATTTTGCTCCCAGACAGAAAAGCAGCAGGTTCCTCACTTGAAAATGGTTCAGACGTGACAGAGGGTTCGGGAGACCTCAGCCTTTTTCACAACTTGCTTACCTTTATCTCTGATCAGCGAGAAGACCTGCAAGCGGCAAACATTTGGCGGCACATTTCTTTCTCCTTTTCCACGTAGTCCTTGTAGCTGCTGCAAAGCAGAGCACAGGACAGAGTCAGGAGGGTCACTGCACTGCCCCCCCATACCACAGGGCCACAACCAGAACATACATGTCATCTTTTGCTCTGCATACACTCACCTAACGTGAGTGTGCTGGTAGTGGAGCAGCAGATCCTCCAAGCTCTCCTTCCTGCCATGTCAGGGACGGAGAGCTGGAAACACTCTGCCTCATTCCCAAACCTCAGGTCTTTTCTCCACTGGTGACTGTTAGCCAAGTAGATCATTTGACTTTTGGTAGCCAGATGCTTTCTAAACCAATTTTGAAAGGCTGTGACAAAGCAGAGGAGCCCTGACCTGAACCCTATGGTCTAGTTTGGTGTCTTCTCATTGACATCACTCCTCGCGCAAGCTCCTTCAGTGCTGAGCAGAAGATATTGTCCATGTTCCCTACTCCAGGATCCTGACTACTGACACTGGTTTTGGATGGGAGGAGAGAGACAGGATTTGTGTGCAGACTGAAGTGGATGGCAGGGCAGATGCTTCCTCCTCCATTCACACTTCCCTGCCAGTGTCACATTAGCACTGGAACAGTCCTGGAAGTATTCGCATTCTAATCATTGCTTCTCCAAGCAGTGTCCTCTGCATCCCATGCTCTCATCTCACTGGCAACGAGGTCTCACTGGTGAGGAATCACCGAGCCAGAGCGTGACTTAATTTGGGGATGGTCCCAGGGGGACACAGGGCAACCACAAAAGGTCAAAACCAAAAGGTTTTTATTGCAACATACCAGGAGCAGCACAAGTGTGACGTCAGCTAATGCTCTCAGCCTCCTGCCTTCAGAACCTCCAAGCATTCCTTTCCATGAGACTGAGCGCAGTGAGTCCCTTCTGTTAAGTTTCAGACAGATGTTGTCACAGCTGTCCACAGTGACTACATCAGGGACATCCACCTATGCTGTGGATAGTGTGCTGTGGATGGTTCTTCACAACAAAAATCCAAGAGCCCCACATTTGAAGGTGCCTGTTCACTGCAGATGTTGGAGCAACCCCATTTTATTCTGGATCTGATGCAATGCAAGCCATCAAATAGGAATGCCACATTGAGCAGCAGAATTTGTACCAATAAGACCACTACAGCTGGCACCAGACATGCATTCCACAGTGTCCTTACCCCTGATTCTGCAAGGTTTTCTTCAAGTGAAGTGAGTTTTGCCAAGGACCTGGTTCAGTGGTTAAACAGATGCTTTTCAAAGTTTTGTTTTAGACAGTGGAAGGCAGCTATTGATTGACACATATTTCTGTCTGTAAAGTATAAATGTACTCAGCGAGGAACTGAAAAGCCTTTAAGAACACAATTCCAATTCATAGTCCATTCCTGAAGCAGATGCCATATCACATTATGAGTTATCTCATGCAAAGTGGTTTGGCAACATTACAAGATCTAGACTGAGGCATGGCATAATTAACAACACCCAGTAATGCCATCTTCATCTATTTTATACTGCTTTCACTCCTTGTCATAGTAAAAGCAAAGAAATGTACCCCATTTAACCAAGGCTGAAGCAGAAACTTGGGAGATAACAGTGGTTCAATGTGCTCTCATCTTACAGACACACTGGCTGTACATACAGCCATCTCCTGAGTCGGAGCCAACAAGGCTGCCTGCTGCTTCCCTGACAGCAGAAGCCCTTGTTGCTTCCTGGCAGCACAAACTCAATACTATTATCCACACAACGACATATTCTGAGCAAGTCCATGGGAACAAGAGGCTTTCAGGACCAGGATGTCAGCACTGTGCCGGGGGTCCACAGCGTTAGCCCTGTGCAGCACTCAGAGAGCAGAGCAGAGCTAGCCAGACACATCTGTTTCCTACCAGGCACACCTACTGGTTTGTTAGCTACAGACCTGGAGGCAGACCAGGGTGAACAGAAGAGAGAGATTTACTTCACATTTCTAGACCAGCAGCTAATAAGGTCTTCATGGTCTTTGCACTTCAAACTTGTTCTGTTACTTCTGAAGACTTGGTGTTGTCACAGACTATTAAAGATGATGCAGCTGTACAGGACACCGATGTGGACGAGCAGGCTTCTACGCAAACATTACCTGGTGAAGGCCCTTGGCCCACACAACTGCCTTTTCCAGCCACACCAACTACTCTGAGAGGTTGCTGCTCACTACAAGTCTTTTTGCAAATGCCTAGTGGCAACATACAACAGAATTGGGTTTGTAGTCAAGGGCTACTTCATGATCTCTGACACTGTGGACTCCATTGCCTTCTGGATCCATGAATGGTGCCAGAAAGAAAGCACATGCTTTGGGGAACCAACTAGTGCTTCTCACAGTTCTGAGTGGAAGAGAACGAAGGCAGAGATTAGCATTAATCGTTTTTTGGATGGGCTAGGGCATGAGTAACACTGGCAAACTGTGCTGTACTCAGCCTGCAGGTGAAGGGAATGCTTGCCCTCAGGACTGCTCACTTATTACCTCCAGGACAGCAAGAAATTCACTTTTAACAAACATTAGCAGTTGTAGCATTGCACACTGAAGCATTTGCAGTGCAGAAGAGCTGCCACAGTTAACCAAAGCATCTTAAAGGGAACAAAAAACCAAAACCAAACCAACAACAACAACAAAGTCACACTTATTAATCCAGACCACTACCAGTTCAAGCACTAGCCTATGGCAAGTCAGCAGTTTTGAGGCATTCCAGCAGTCCCGTCTCCCTGCCTGACCCACCTCCTTGCACACATTCTCCAGCAGTACTGGATGGAAAGAGGACGTGCTCTCAGCTTCTCACCAATCACCTGCTACTGCAGGGCCTTCAAAACGTTCAAATCAGCTGCCCCCACCCTAAAAGAAACCCACATTTTCTCAAATCACTTACTAACCCAATAGTTTTGGGTTGGGTTTGGTTTTTTAACACTTTAAATAATTAGAGTGGGTGTTTCAGCCTGTCTAAGCATTCTCCAACACAAGGATGGAAAGGAGTTCTCTCACCTCTCCAGCTTTCTAAGCTCGTTGTTAATATCATGGTTAAATGGCTGTATGTGCTGAGCTCTGACCAGGAAATCACAGGCTTTCTCATATTCTGTCATCCAGAGACAAGCCTGCCATTGAAAGAAGACACGTCACAAGATAAACACAGACTCACTGCCATTCTTTAGGACTCAAACATGCACAGCCACAACCCCTTCTGAGACAGGCCCAGGTAGCTCAGGAATTGCCCATGGAAAGATCCATGTGACAGATTTACAGCCCGCCAGGTTTTCCACAAGGTCAGACACAGACAAACAACCTCGACTGCTGCAGCAGCTGAGGATGCCTGACCCAGACCTTAGTGGCTGTCTCTGTCTCATTTGAGGTACTCCCCAATGTCAGTATTTCTTGATGTGGCTACCAGAGGAACTTCTGTCTGCTCACCTGGCCACACCTGAACAGTGCTTTGGCATTTCTTTGGTCAATCTCTAACGCCTTCTCCCCATATGCCAAAGATTGGGCAGGACATTCCAGCTTCAGGTAAGTAAGGGACAGATTCAGGAGCACCAGCAACTTGGAAGCATTGATCTGACTCTGCTCTGTCTCGCTGGAAGGACTGCGACCAAGGATGGAGAGCACCTGAGCAGACAGGGAAAAAGAACTAGCATACAACAAATCATTATGGAAAGCTAAGAATCCATCTGTGATGACACAGCTACACCCATGTTTCTGCTTACTAGGTCAGTTAATAATAATAATAATCAAAACTCCATACTGCACGGTGTAATCAGCACGACCAGCCAGCTCAGCCCTAGCACTGAGGTCTGAGAATCCATCAAGGAATTTGAAAGCAGCAGAATAAAACATAATTACACACAGGACTAAGATTTTAAGGGCAACGATGGGAAAGAAAGGCAATTTAAATTATTTTTGTTACAAAAACAACAAGAAAAAAGCAGCTCTGAGTGGAGGGAAGAAATACCTCCTAAAACCTAGCCACCTCTGAGACAGTCAAATGCATTCCAGTTTGGCAGTAACTGTCCCCAAATGACTCCCAACTGCTCCCAGTCCCATCTGGGAGCAGTTGGGAGTCACCATCTTCAGAGATGTTCAAAACCTGAATGAATACAGCCCTGCTGCAGCAGACCTTCCTGCAGCAAGGTGCTGGAGAGCACAACCTCCAAAGGTTCCTGCCAACCTCAACTACCAGGTGATACCCAACTGGAAGGCTAACAATAAAGTCAGCTTGCCCATGGTCTCCATATCCAAAGGGATTCTAGATTCCTTATCAAAATATCCAAGCTGACCTGCAAGGCTCCAGTCAGCAGTCAGCCACACAAACTACTCTGGGCTCTTGCAGCTGCCAAGATGTACTCTTCCATCTCGGCTAGAGCTCATGGGGAGCAAGCCTGAAGGAAAAAGGTTCTGCCCGTTTCTGCCAACCTTTCTCCCTCTTGGTTTACCACTGCTGCTTACATAAAAGCAGGTGCCCAAAATCTGTTAACAAGCTATGCCTGGAAAACATAATTAAGTTATTTAATCTCTATATTGTACTTTTTATGGTGAGCTAGCACTTAATAATCACTGCTTTCACAGCTTTGCACATTTTTTTTTTATATTGTCATACCCTTTTGTATCTGTCCTTGGCATTGGTGAAGTGCTGCTTACGGTAAAAGTAGTTGCCAAACTCTCTCTCCGTGTCTGCCACTTTCAACACCTTTTCTAGTGGGAACATACCTTGCTGCTCCTGCATAAAGAAATACCTGAACTTCAGAGATAAGAAAACAAGCAGAGAGCTCTGACAAGACAATCCTGCACAGTCCTCACCATCCGCAGAGCAGGAGTAAGGCCAGTGCCAAGCCCTCCAGTGTCCCTGCCATGCCACCACATGGTGCTTCCCTTGGCCAGGCCAAAACATGGCATTGTCCTTGTGGTGGCAACTCCTGGTGAGGAGTGTTACCAGTCAGGTCCCGACACTCACCAAGATGACGGGGCGGAGGGGGAGGCAAAAAGAGGCAGGAATTTGTTCTCAAATCCTGTCCAGCTCTCAGATGCTTAGCACAGAGCAGACAGTTAACACAAAAGCTATTGCTGGCACAAAAGGTGAAGCTGACTGAAAACTCTAATATTACAACAGCTCTGCATCACCCAGGATGGCTGCCTCAGGTCAGATCCGGGACCAGCCAAACACCCCCACAACCACCAAAGCAAAAAAACCCCAACCCTACAGTAATAATAAAAAATAAATACAGAGGGACAGCTTTTCTCCTGGGGTTTCAAGTTTGAACCAGCTCACAGAAAGGCACCAGTTAGCCAGAAAGGGTGGGAGCTGGCAAGAAGGGCAGCAAGGTCTCTTGCAACAAGCATGGTTTGATCGCAAGGCTGCGTGTGGAAAAAATGGCCATTGCAGCAGTTGGAGGGAAAGACAGGGGCCTCCACCACCGAGGCTGCTGGCCATGACCCACTCACTGACCCACAACCACAGCTCTCACCATTGAAAGGGAGAATTAACAAGAACTCCCTAACTCAGCAGGGAGGAAGGCAAGCAGTGAAGGAGTGCTTGGGAGAGCAGCCAAGCGGCAGAGACAAAGGGTGGGGGCTGGGGGGGGCGGGCACTTGGACGGGGCAGCGTGAACAGGAGTTTTAGACAGCTCATTGCTGTTCCTCCATGGAAATTCCAGGAAGCCAGTGCCCTCTAGTGAAACCATGAGGTTTCTTGCAAAGCTCAAATGCTAAAGAAGTCACTCTGCTGGCTCAGATACAGAGCGAAAAGCAGCACGGGGCTGCACGACAGCTCCGGCAGTGAAACTAAACACGTGTAACGGAGCAACAGCAACTGGACAGAAACACAGTTTAGTCTCCTAGTTCAAGTCTCAAACCTTACTAAGGCAACTCACAGCTGTTAACTCAAAGAACGCGTCGGATTCACTCGTGTCTAGGAAGTCCAGCACCTCCACTTCAAACATGACTGTGGCATTTGGGGGGATGGTGGGAGGACAGCCCAGCTTCCCATACGCATAATTGGGAGCGAAGATGAATTTTGCCACTTCTCCTTTCTTCATCGTCAGCAAGCCAATTTCCAGGCCCCACAGCGTAATGTCTGTCACAGCAAGAAATGGAAAGTCATAAGAACCGCAAACCTGAAACCCCCTTAGCCACCAAGCAACAACTTCTCCTAAAGCCTGGAGGGGAAAGAAAAAGATGCTTGGTAGTGAGTCACAACAACTACAACGGCCAACTACCCACTTACAGATTATCAAGGCAGTCTGCTGTGGGACCAAACAAGAATTAAAAGTGACATCTCCTCTCAGACAATTCAAAAACGTGGAGACGAGCAGCTGCTGCAGGGCAGGCAGCAAGCACCCTTACTGTCACTGCACAGGCACCACTGCCTACTCCTACAGGCAAGAAGGGCTCAGTTCCAGCCTGACCATTGCCTCTAAAGTGGAGATATTTGAATCCAACTAACAAGTTTTAATGTTTCAAACAACCTGAAGATACCACACAACATTTAAGTGACATGACTTTACAACCCCAAGTCCCATGGCAAATTCTTCAGCTCAAACCTACCTTTTCCAAGTTTCATCAGCCCAGGAAGCCTGCTGTAGGAGTTTGTGCAGAAGGGCTTATCCATGTGGTCCAGGAACCCAGAGTACTTCACTGCGCAGCCCAAAGCAGGGAGTGGCATGGAGAGAAAACAAGAGTTTGATTTCTTGTTCAGTAGCAGTACCATTGGTAGTACATCATGAGCTGGTTTTACAACACCATCCCTTTATCCTGCTTTTTAAATTTTTTTTTTTGTGGTTCATACCAAAAACCTGGTCACAAGTAGGAGTGGTGTTAACTGTTTCAACATCATCACCAGATAAAGCAGCTCCTTCACTCTTCTGATTCCCAGCTAATCAAGAGAAGTGATTTTCTGTTTTTTAAGAGCTGGAGACTTCAGCTGCAAAAATTAAAATGCCCTAATTACTTGCAGAATTAAGTGACAAAACCTCTCCTAATCAAAGCTGGAGCTCTGGAAGGTGAAACAAAGGAGAAAATATGCCTTACTGAGCTCTGCCATTCTCCTGGCTGCTCTACGAGCAACTGCAGCTCCACTGTTAGCAAACTTCCCTTGATACAGCACCAGGTTCCCGTGCTTCAGGAATCACTTTTAGCTTCAAACTTCTTCCCTGTACTGTGACCACTGGTGGGACCTGGCAATCTCGACTTTCTCAAGGTCAGGATGTCCTCTCAGCTAATCTGCCAGCCACTAGAAGTTAAACAGAGTATCCCAAGTACTCAAACCGATAAGCAAAGCAGCGGCTGAAACAGTAAGACACACTACTATATAACATAAGAGCTTTTAAATTCTTGTTCTGACCTCATGCTAGAGTCCAATGCACTCAGATTTGCCATCCCACAAGAACCTCAGCATCACAGGCTCAGGGCTTCTTTTACAGGACCTGCCCCCTCCCTTTTCTTCAGGCTCAGCCAGGCTGCCCAAAGCACAGGCCTCACCCCAGGCCATGGCAGAGCACCAGACAGCGACTTCAGCCTCTGCTTCCAAGGATTTTAGGCTTTCGGAGTCCTGCTACCCGCAGATGGAGTCTAACAGCCGCTTAGGACGTAGCCCTGCGGGCCGGCACGCTCGGGCACACACAGCAGGCCGCAGTGTGCCTGCGGGCCGCCAGAGCCCCCAGGGAGGCCGGCAGCAGCGCCCGAGGTGCCCATCGCAGGACGCTCGGCCGGTGACATGGAGCAGGGCCCGCCTGGCCGGCGCGGCGAGCACCAGGGAGGCCCTGGGGCAGAGGGGGCCCGGCGGCGCCCCGCAGCCTCCTGCGGCCTGCCCAGCGCAACGGGCCCCCAAAGTCCCTGCCACAGAGGCGTCCTGGGGTACGAGCGGCCCGCTGCCGGGCTGCAGCTCCACCTTGCGCACCCCTCCATCCTCGGTCACGTCCTGCAGGGCCCGGGACCGCAGCGCCAACTGCAGGAGTGACATGTCCGGGCCCTGCCCCGCTGCAAACGGCCTACCCTGAGGCGCAGCCCGCGCCTGGCCCCTGCCCCGAGCCCCGCCTTGGCCCGCCATCGGGGAGCGGAGCGAAGCTGAGCACAACCCCGGACCAGCCGCGACGCCGTCGGGCGCCGCGCTCCGAGGGGCTTCACAGCCANTGAGCCCCCAGCCGAGCCCTCGTGGCTGCCGGGCCGAGCCCCGCTTAGCCTTCCTGTGGCCCTCAGAGCCCGGACAGTCCTTCCCACTGCGCTCTGCTGTCCCCGCACCACGGTCTGCCCAGGGTTGCCCCAAAGCTCGGCCGGGCCCGTCGGGCTGGGAAGCCTTCCTCATCCCTGTGGCGGCCATAAGCCAAACACACCAGCCAACCAGCCCTTGTTTGTACGAGAGACCACGGCTTTGTTGGCTTGGACAGAACTGCGTGTGTGCTCAGCGCTGCAGCAGAGCAGCCACGCTTTGGGCTTCCTCCTGGCCTTCCAGGATGAGGTTTCCGCTGACGCAAGCAGAAACTTGCTGCGTGAGTCCCCAGTGGGACTCGGGGTTTCTGGCCACCCAGGGAGGCAGGGAGGCAAACACCACCAGCTCTTATCACATGCAGCTCCTGCCCACACGGTCATATGATGTGTGTGCCTGAACCTGCACGGCAGACGGTGGGCAGCCCTCTGCAGGGCTGTGTCACCCTCCTCGGAGCAGGACAGGGGGACAAGAGGCTGCCTGACCTCTTCCCCTGGGAGCAGGGACATCCCGGGCAGGGCTGAGGCTGAAGGAGGAGAGTGGGTTGGTTCCCCATCTTGGTGAGGGGCTGCCAGCCCTGCCAACTGCCTCGTTCATCCCTCCAATAGGCTTGAAATCTTCAGCTTGATTGGGAGAAGCCAAGTGACATCCATTGCGCTCAGTGTGCTGGGACGAGCAGAGCACGGACCTGGGCCAAGGAGGAAGCAGTGCAGTGGCATGGTGAGTGGGAGGCGGTCATTCGGGTCTGCGGAAGGTTCCGTGTGAGTAGACGGAAGAGCTGAAACTGGTTCCCCCATACGGGGTCCTACAGCATCAGGGGGTCACAGGGTGGACGCTCGACTGTTTTGTGACTCACCAAGCTCCTACAGCGATGTATGATAAACATCAAGCTCAGGTCACAGCCTCCCCTTTCCCCAGGGAAGAATCACCAAGTCTCTGACTTCAGGTTAATTTTCTTCAGGTCATGTCTTTGACTTGCTCAGGCTCTCCTCTCTTACATCCCACAGTGCTGGGAACAGCGGGAAATACAATGCTGTCCAAACCCTCCAGTTCAGTAGGCTGGCCACATGCAGCCCCAGGGCTGGCAGAAGAGGCAGGGAGATGGGCTTGTGTCTCTTGGGGGTACTGGTGTGGAGTGCTGTGGGAACCAGAGACCACAGTGTGTTTCAAGGAAGTGAGCCACAGTCGCAGCCCAGCACGCTGTGTCTCAGCTTCCCAGTGCTCAGATTGACCAAATCTAGCACACAATGTTTACTGTGCAGTGAATGTCCCCGTGTCCTAGAAAAACATGCTCTTTCTGATCTTCTGCTTATGTGTAGATGCATCACTTGGGCTAATGCCAGTCCTTTGGAGGATGTCCATGACTGGGTCAATAAGCCCAAAGAGATCTGCAAGAATCATAGAGATTCATACAGGAATTCATACAGGCCAGGGGCAACCCTGCGATTTTTCAGCAGAAAATCCCTCTCTGCTCTCTCTGGTGCTGACACAGAGGCAGGTCTGCCCCAAGTTCTGGCAGCCCTGCTAGGCAAAGGCCCCAGCGGGGAACAGCTTGGTGGTGACTTCAGACACCTCAGGCAGATCCAGCAGGCATGGCTAGGTGTGGTCTCACATCTCCAGAGCCCAAACCTGTCATGGGTTAAAACAAGCATCTTCAACTTTGCATGGAGCCTAAGTTGGGTTTGCACTAGTCTGTGCTGCTGGGAGGGTGGAGATGTCTCTTAGTTCGCTTTTCCCCATCTTTACTCATCCCTGCTTATCTTGCTTTTGGAACAGGACTGGTCTCCCCCACTGGTGCTTCCCTGGTCAGGTCTGTGCAGGAAAGTTCCCTGGCAGGATGGCTCGGAAGATGAGCATCAATGAGCTGGAGGACCAGCTCCTTTGTCCCATCTGCTTGGAGGTCTTCAAGGAGCCCCTGATGCTGCAGTGCGGGCATTCATACTGCAAGTCCTGTGTGGTGTCGCTCTCTGGAGAGCTGGACGGACAGTTCCAGTGCCCCGTGTGCCGCCAGACGGTGGACTGCAGCGCCTCGCCGCCCAACGTCACATTGGCCCGTGTCATTGAGGCACTGCAGAGCCGAGTCGAGGAAGAGACCAGCCAGGAGTCCTGCCCAACACACCACAACCCCCTCAGCCTCTTCTGTGAGGCTGACCAGGAGGTGATCTGTGGGTTGTGCGGCACCATCGGTGACCACCGCCAGCACAAGATCACCCCCATCTCCACTGCCTACTGCCGGATGAAGGTTGGCAGGGGGTCGGGTGGGGCTGCTGCGGTGGGGCAAGAGCACCCGTTGTGCTTGCTGGCCAAACGTCCCTGCTTCTTCAAGGACAGGCTGAAAACGATGCCAGTGTGTAGAGCACAGTCCCACAGCACAGCCAGATGTGGGGCAGCTGTTTCTTGGGCTGAGCACATCCCCAATGGAGAGGGCTCAGGGCTTTGGTAGTTGAGCTATGGTGGGGAGAGAGCTGGCAGTCAGGAAGTGTCGGTGAGGTCTTTCAAGACTGTTTCCAAATACTATCAAAAAGAGTCTGGAGATAAGGGCTGAGGGAAGGTGCCGCAGGAGAGCAGGGAGGCAGGGAAACAGAAGCCCCAGCCAGGCAGAGTAAACAGCTGGCGTTCCCTGCCCAGCCTCACATGAAAGACCCATGAATGGAAAAGCACAGGGCCACCCGTCCCCTCCACTCCTGACACTGGGGAGATAAGAGATGGAGTCACCAGAAACACTCCTGCCCCAGCCAGGCTCCTGCCACTGGCGCTAGGAAGGGGCTGCCAGCTCAGTGCTGGTCTGCAGTCACTTGGCACCCGCTTGCTTGGTGTGAAGCAGCCACAGGGTGTGAGATACAGAGGGTCAGGAATGGGAGTGGAATGAAAAGAGTACTTGGCCAGCAGCATCCAGACTGGGGTCACACTCTGAGCACTCTTCTGCCTCTGGCAACTCCAAATCCTCTAGATCAGAAAAATGAAGGTCAGCAAGACATGCAGTGCCCCTGAAATCTTACAGGAACATGTGCTCCTCAAGGGCTCCAGCAGCACTGCCTGTGATTGGGGAGGCTGCCACGGCAGTTTCTCCTATGGGGTGCTGTCTTTTCAGGAGGAGGTGTCTGCACTGTTGACCGATGTCCATCAGTACAAGAGGAACCTGGATGAACACTTCAACAAGCTCATCAACAACAAAAGCCGCATCACAGTGAGTGCCCTGTGTGGAGGGAGCCTGTGTCCCTGAGTCCTCTGTGTCCCTGTAGCAACCTCTGCTCATGGGTCTCCCCAGCTAACCTCCTCTACTCCTCTCCTTCCCCTTTCCCTGACACAGCAGACAGGGCTCATCTTCACTCTTTTCCACGAGGTTCATATTCTCCACAAAACTTGGGGATTAGACACAGAACTGTTTTCAGGAAGGGTGACATACCCCTCACCAAGCACCCTGGCAAGAGCACTGCTCAGAGCTGGTTTGACCGAATGTCCTTGGAGGTAGGGAGACAACAGGTAGAAAGGACCTTGCTCAGAGCAGGCTCCCCAGGCTGAGCAGTGCAGCTGGTTTCACACTGAGTTTATGCCTGGGTTAGCTGCATGGACATTTCCCATGCAGTAGATGTCTCCAAGAGACCTCCTGGTATCACTTCTTAGTCCAAAATGTCCCTGTGGGGCTCCTCAGAAGGGCTTAACCCAAATGTAAGTGGAGCTACACTCTTCTCCCCCTTAGCTCAGGACACAGGTTGCTTCCTGGGAGCTGCAGGATTCAAGAGCTCTTGCAAGGCTCCGACGAAGCTGCTTGGGACTTCATGAAGCCAAAATCTGAGGAAGGAGAGGTGTAAGGCAGGGGTACCACAGTGGTGAGGGCAGCAGGATGAAGCAGCATCTAGCATGCTGTGAAAAGCTGCTCTTTTTTTTGGAAAGCCAGTGGAAGGCAGCTTGGTGGGACACATAGACATTGTTGGTGGCATCTCTGAAACCAAAGAGTGGGTGAAGGGGATGAAGTAAGGCAGCCCTGCCCAGCCACATGCTGTTTCCCTGCAGAACGAGGCCGATGTCTTCAAGTGGGTGATCCGGAAGGAATTCCAGGAGCTGCACAGATACATTGATGAGGAGAAAGTCACTTTCCTGGAGAGCGTTGAGGGGAAGGCAGCCCAGCTCATCACCTGCATTGAGTCCCAGGTCAAGCAGACATCAGAGGCCCTGCAGAGGCTTAGGGAAATACAGAGCTCTCTGGAGGCACTCAGCAATGAAAGTCAGCTAGGTTTCATCCAGGTGAGTGCACTTGCTTGTGAAGGCAGCAATGGTCAGCCAGGGTCTCCAGCCTTCAACCCCCCTTCCCTTGGCAGTGGGAACCCTTGCCCAACATCACTGGGATAACACAAGAAGTGCAATGGAGGAGCCCTGTCTCCAGCCAGGGCTTGGCCCAATGGGAGAGCTGCAAGAGGCAATGCCCTTAGATGTCCCAGGAGAGGACAGCCCTGGCCTCAGCAGCCCAAGACACAGATGTGTAGAGCTGTGACCATGTGGAGGAGCTGACATTCTGTTGGTCCCCACCGACATTCTCTTTCTCTTGTGTTTTCCAGAAATACAGCTCCTCCCAGTTCAGGTGAGTGCTGGGACCCAGAAACAACAGCACCAGTAGGGATGGCAGTGCCTCTGCACCAGGGCCAGCAGTAGCTCAGCACTGTTGGAGCAGCCTTGCACAGACACTGTTGTGATGGCAGCTGCAGACAGAGCCACACACTCAGCCCCAGAAGAGGGCAAGAGCAGATGGCTCCGTACAGTGGCTCCATCATACACAGCAGCCAGGTGAGAAGAGGTTGCATGCTGTCCCTGGCACCTGTGTCCCGGCTACTTGTGTCTTTCTAGGTCAGAGCTCCCCAGCCTGCACCCCAGTGATGGCATCTTCAGCCCTGTGTCCTTCAAGCCCTGTTTCCACCAAGACGACATTAAGATGACGGTGTGGAAGCGCCTGCACCGCCGTGTCCTGCCAGGTACTGCTCTGCTGGCAACATGCCAGTGCCTCTGCTCACTGCCAGGTGGGACAGGCTGCCTGGGCAGTGCCATGCTGCCCCAGCCTCTGTCCTACTCTCTATATGCGCACTCCTCACCCTAGGAGAGCTCCCGGAGCAGTGGTTGGCTGTGTCTTGTGCTGGTAGCAGCCTGCTCTGGCAATAACACCTCAGCTGCATACAGCTAAGCAGTGCCAGCTTGTCGGGCTGTGCCAGCCCCTGGGGTCGCTCAGAGCCGGACCCCTGCCTGCTGCTGGGCCTGAAGCCTGTGTGCTTACCTCCTAGCTCCAGAGACGCTGAAGCTGGACCCAGTGACAGCGCATCCCCTCCTGGAGCTCTTCAAGGGCGACACAGTGGTGCAGTGTGGGCTGTACCAGCACCGGGACAGCAACCCCAAGCGTTTTGACTCCAGCAACTGCATCCTCACCTGCAAGGGCTTCTCCTGCGGCCAGCACTACTGGGAGGTGATTGTGGGCACCAGGAACCACTGGCGCATGGGTATCATCAAGGGAACAGTCAGCCGCAAAGGGAAGCTCAGCAAGTCCCCTGAAAATGGCGTGTGGCTCATCGGCCTGAAGGAAGGGAAGGTCTACGAGGCCTTCAGCACCCCACGGGTCACCCTGCCACTGACCACCCAGCCCCAGCGCATCGGCATCTACCTGCACTATGAGAAGGGTGAACTGACCTTCTACAGTGCTGACCACCCTGACGAGCTCAGCCCCATCTATACCTTCCAGGCTGAGTTCCAGGGCCAGCTCTACCCTATTATAGACCTGTGCTGGCCGGAGCGAGGGCCCTACTCACCCCCCATTATCCTGCCCACACCAGCCACGAGCCGGCACCCCCGGGTGCTGTACAACCATCCCACCCCAGAGGATCCCACAAAGATGTAGACCAGCTGTGCAATTAGGTGGTGCCTGCAGGAGACTGTGCCTGAGTCCTGAGGGCCTGGAGCAGGGCCTGCGAAGTTCTCTGTAGCGAAAGGAGCACCTGCCTGGACAGGGTGAGCCATGAGCATCCAGGGTCACTGTTGACTTGTCTGTCTTCTGAATAAATAGAACTCGTGTCAGGTGAGCTGGTTGCTGTGGTGAGATGGGTGGTGTGTCTGAGGAACTGTTCACAGCTGGAGCCAAGCGGGCAGCCACAGTGTTCTGTGAAGGTGCAAGAGGCTGCTAGGAGGGGAAAATGGAGGCAAAAAGAGCAGCTGCTCCCTCAACCATTCCCCAGTCTGCCTCGGCAGTGCCTCTCCCAGCTGCTCAGGGACACAAGCTGGTTGGGAGAACCACACACAGGGGTGCCAGTGTGGGATGCTGTGCCTGGGCTGCAGCAGTGTGAGGGTAGCCTGAGGGTAGCCACCCCACATGGTGCGAAGCCACCCAGACACAGCCCAGCAGAGCGTGGAGCTCTCTTGGCGAGTTGTTCCCGCTCATCACAGTCCCCTGTGCCCTGTTCCTTTGGCTCTTCACCAAAATTCACACCTGGTTCATGCCAACTGAGAGGCCAGGTCACAAGCTGCGCTGTTACTGGCTGTGGGGATGTCCCGGTCCCATTAATGTGGGCCTATGTGGGGTTCTTCCTGCTGCCCCTGGGGTACCACACGCCTCTCTGGGCACTAGCACCCCTGCTCACCCTCTGGTCACAGCCACCCCGGTGTGGCAGCTGTGTACCTGCAGCACTCCTGTCTGATGCTGCAGTGGGACTGGGTGTTGCCGGACTGGGACACTGGGGGGTTCCCTGGGCCACATTAGGGGGCTGGGGTGCTGCTGCTGTTAGCAGTTGCAATCGTGAAGAACTTTTCTACACCAAGAAGGCAAGCAGGCACTTCTTTGTTCCAGCACTGGGGAACACGGGTGTGGAAGACATCGCCAAAGAATGGTTATGTGACCGAGGATGCGAAAGGTAGTCACTGCCTTCGGTCTCCCAGCGTCTTCTTTGCCGACACACGGGGGAACGGCTCCTCCAAACATGTGTTCACCAGGAGGTACAAAGCGCAACACATTCATACACTTTTCAGCAGTCACTGCTTAAAATCGCATAGAATGTCGCTTCTTAATTTGACCTTTTCAATGACTGGCTTTTAGTTAACTCACCGTATCTACATTCTCACTCTATAAAAATCACTGGCTGGCTTTGCCGACTGCTTTAAGTACAAAGAGGGGCGAGTACTGATTAGCACATTTGTGTCATTTCCTGCAATTCATTATTGTGCGCAGATGTCCCTAACGCATGTCCCCACAGTTCTGCTGAGAGGGGGTCCTCGGGTGGTCGTCAATAGTCTTCCTCACTGTGGCCCCTGACGACCTCCATCCTCGCGCCTGTTCATTTCATCTTTGGCTGGTCTGCCAAACCCAAACGGGTTTCTCCTGGCGCCTGCTGTGGTAGCTCACGGGCCATAACCAGTGTCCACCGGTTTGACCCAAGGTCCGTAGTGGCCTCCCCAGTGACCAAGGTACCCACCGCACTNCCTCGGGGCTTTCCTCAGGCCGATGCCCCGCCCCGCCGCCCCGCCTGGCGGCCGGAAGCGCAGCCCAAGCGCGCCGGGCGGCCATGGCGCTGTACAGCGAGGNCCGCAGCACGCCCGGCAGCTGTACGCCCTGGTGGCCGAGACCCTCCGCTACTCCGCGGTGCTGGAGAAGCTGCTGGCCGGCGCCGCGCTGCTGCAGGCCGAGAAGAAGCTGTCCCCGCAGCTGGCCAAGGTGAGGGGGGCCCGCGGGAGGAGGGAGGGCCCGGCCCGGCCCGGCCCGGCCCGGCTC
>VXBZ01007380.1:72356-85223 GCA_013399135.1 Heliornis fulica | reverse complement strand
TTAGACTTCAGCAGACACACACACTCACACGGCTCGGAGAGTAAAAAACCTGGCAGCAAAGCACTCCTGGAAGTGGTGGGGAGCCCGTGGGCAGGGGTGCTCACCCTTTGCCCAGGGCAGGGTGGGGGGCAGCTCTTGGGGGCAGTCTCCCCATAGGAGTCCCTAGTCAGGGGAAGGGGGGAGGCAGCACCATAGCTCCAAGGAGCTGGTAAAACCCATAAGGATGGGAGTGAGCTAAAAATGAAAAAAAAAAAAAAAACAACAAAAAACCCAAACCCCAAAAACCCCACAAATTTGTATTGGGGGTGGGGGGACACAATGAGGACAACACACCCATTTGCTCTGGACTCCTTCCATTAGTGGCTCCAGAGCACCCTGAGGTGAGGAAGGGGCATCGGGAGCGGGGAGAGACTGCCAGGGCTGGAGCCCCTGTGCCTGCCAGGGCTGGCCTCATGCTTACCATCACAGCTGCCTCTGTTCAGTCATGACAAGGGACAACTCACCCAGCGCGAGTAGCCACGCAGTGATGCTACTGTCAACACCCAATTAGCTGGGGCGCATCCCCTGTGAAGGGATGGGCGCCCCCCCAAAAAGAGACTCCAAACAGCAAATCCGGCATAACCAACATGCCGCCATGCACACGGTTCAGCTCTTCCTCCAAACTCGGTTCAATGAGCGCATCAAAACAGGAGCACAAAGAAAGCAAAACAGGGATTTACAGGAGCAGGGTGGGGGGAGACGGCAGCCTGGAGGGGAACAGCAAGGGATGGAAGGTTGGTGCTCAGTAGCCAGGAAAGGGGGAAGAGGGACCCCCATCCCCACGCCACGCCTCCAGCTGAGATCCCAGGCTATGGCATGTCCTCAGCTAGGAGATTTAAGTAACAGCGAGGGGGTTGTCACCCAGCTGCAAGGTCAGTCATCCTGGGCACCAAGACACTCACCCCTGCCCCAGGCTAGCATAAACCCACCCTGCTCCTGAGCCAAGCTGGTACCACCCCAGCCCATGTTCCACAGGGATGGCGAGGAAGCAGAGCCCTTGTCAGGAAGCGTGTTCACCAGGCCACCAGGTGAGACAACGGGGAAAGGTGAAGGACCTGGTGAAGACAACATCCCTCAGCAGCCCGGAACCACGGCTGGCAGGAACGCAGCACATCTCCAGCCAGGCTCCGGCCGGGCACATGCAGCAATGCCAGCTGCTGTGCCACAGGGCAGGGGGCTGACTGTTGAGGGGCTGGGGAGGAGGGCACGGGGACAGCTACAAGAAGCAAATGGGAAAAATTTACACATTATGAAACACGGCAAAATAAAGTGAGATAGGAAATGCTGCAGATATGTACAGAAATAACCAGCCTTGGCTGCGCAACAGTTCAAGTAAGAAGGGTTTTGTTTATCCTGTCCCACCCTGGTCACTGCCACCCAGAATGGTCTCTGGCTGGCAGCAGGGACGGGGTGGGGGCTGGCCCCAACACGGCCGGGCCCACCCCGGGGACTGCTCTAGAGCAGAGCCCCCGATGCTCGCTGGCAGCGGTGGCTCTCGCACAGGCTGGCAGCTGTGGCCCAGCAGCGCCAGAGGTTACTTTTTGCGGGTGTGCTGCCTCCGTGCCTGCAGCCGCTGGCGACTGCCCGTCTTGGATCCTGCCCCGATGGAAAAGGCAGGGGTGGATGAACCTGCAAACAGAAAGGTTGCTCAGGTCTTTGCAGCTTCACTCCGTGCTGGCACAGGGGCAGCATAATCCCTACCCTGGGGAAAATAGACGGTTTTGCTTCCCAGAGCCCAGAAAATACCACCTGAGCTCACCTGGAGCACAGCCTAGCCCTTCCACTGTCCCCAGCCCAAGGGAACAACAGGGCCCATCAGCTCCCTAAAGACAAAGCATCAACTCCTTCCTTACCAAAGGAAGCACCAACTGCTCCAAAGCCCGAGGCAGGTGTGCTGGGTGTCCCGAAGGAAAGGCTACTGCTTCCACTTCCCACTGCTCCTGGGACAGGCGTGCTTTGCCCAAAGGCAGGTGCTGGAGTTCCTGCAAAGCAACACACCATGAGCCAGGCTTGGCAAAGAGGGAAGAACCTGCACAACACGCATCTCCCTCCAGGCAACAAAACACCACAGTCCCCCAGGACCAGCCTGTTAGCCCAAGAAACGTTTTCATACAAGCTTTGCTCTCATCCTTGGGGTCTCCTGCCATCAGGGCAGCATGGTGGGATTTACAGGCCAGGGAGAAACAAAGGCCTCTGTTTTTCTAGGTCAAGTAGCTGCTCAGCACGTGGGTTTCATCTCTGTGGGAGCCGGGATAGTCCAGCAAAGGTGTAAAGTGGTACAGGAAACCGCAGAGGGAACAAGAAGTGACTGCATTTCCCCTTGTCAAGAAACTCCAGACTGCTTTTCAGCACTGGCTAGACCTTGGTTTCCACAGGGCACGGAGCCAGGGGACTGGCACGTTCAGAGGGGCCAGGGAGCAACAGCCTAAAGTATTTAAGGATTCCCCACCACACGCAAGGGCTGGGGATGGAGACAGCAAGTGATTGGAAGTGCCTTTCTCCACACAGCAAGGCTCTGCGCAGATGAGCGCCAGCCCCTCCGCTGCTGCTGGGCCTGGGAGCAAGGCCTGGAAGGAGAGCTGCGGTCTCAACCTAGCCCAGCCCTTCACCCCCCAAGTAGGCCCATCAGCCCCCACTCACCTCCAAACACAGGCTTGTTGTCAGGTGTGCTGGGCACGGTGAAGGCAAAGGGCGCACTCTGACTCTGCGCACCCAGGGTGTTCTGCACCAGGGAAGAGCCAAACAGTGTTGCCGCTGGGGCTGCCCCGCTCTGCCCAGCCCCAAAGCTGAAGGCCACGGCAGGGGAGCCGCTGCTCAGAGTGGGCGTGCTGATCCCGAAGGCGCTGGCAGAAGGGCCTGGCTGGGCGGTCGCCCCGAAGGTGAAAGGAGAAGGGGTGGTGCCGAAGACGGCAGTGCCGGTGCTGCTGCTTGTGGTCTGGGTAGTGGAACCAAAGCTGGCAGTGGTGGAGGTGGCTGTCCCAAAAGAGAAAACCGATGTGGTGGTCCCGAATGCTGCCTGGGTGCTGCTGGTGCCGAAGGAGCCCTGGGTGCTGGTTGTGCCAAAGGCTGGCTGAGCACCACCACCGCCAAACGCCGGCTGAGCTGCAGACTGTGCTGCAGGGGCTCCAAAACTGAACGTGGGGCCAAAGCTGACAGGGCCAGTGGTGGGCTTGCTGGCAGGCGGCTGGGTCTCCGCTGTACCCGTGCTGATGGCAGGCTGACTCGCTGCGCCAGGATACGGTGGCGGTGGCTTTGTGCTTGTGCTGAAGGAACTGCCAAAAGCTGAAACGGAGGATCCAAACGTCAGCGTTGCTTGACCTGTGGTGGCTGGGGCAGAAGACGTCTGCATGGTACCTCCAAATATGCTAAAGCCCACAGTGGTGGAAGGAGCGGTCGAGTTTGAAGGAGCTTGGCCAAAGGCAGGGCCTCCTGGGACACTGGTGGTGGCAGTGACCGTGGCTGGATGTGGCTTTCCAAACTGGAACACAGGCCCTGGAGTGGCAAAGCTGTTTTCTGTGCTGGGTGTCGAGCTGACTGGGCCACCAAACAGGAAGGGCTGCGACATGCTGGCAGACGTGGCAGCGGTGACAGTCAGGCTGGTGGCAGGGCTGCTGGAGGCAGGCGGGTTGAGTCCAAAGCTGAAGACTGGCTTAATGGTGGCATCTGTGGAAGAGCTCTGGGTGGTGGCAGTCATTGCTGCAGTGGTGAAGATGACGTTTGGGAGACCTGTGAATCCTGCCAGAGCAGTCGTGGAGGTTGCTGGTGGATCTGTTGCCGAGGCCACCTGTGACATTGGTTTGAAGGCAAAAGGAGAAGCCTTCACTGGAGATGAAGCTGCTGTGACACTGCTGAAGATGGGTTTGAACATGGTGGCGGTGGAAGATGTTGAGGAAGGGCCCGAGCTCACAGGCACAGTGACTGAGGCAGAGGCAACACCTACACACGGTGCTGTGCTCTCACTTTTCGGCAAAGAGCCGAAGATGGGTTTGAAGACGGGGGTCGTGGCAGGCACAGGAGCAGCTATGGTTGTTGCCGGCTGGCTGGCAGGAGAAGTGTTCAGTGTCCCAAAAAGGATGCTTGGCTTCTGGAAGGAGGGGGTCTTGCTGGGGGTCGGGCCCAGATCCGTGAACGCAGGGGCTGCCAGGCTGCTAGAGGTCTGTGCCCCCGAGGCAGAGGGGGCAGTAGGGGCAGGCGTGCTCAACATGGGCACTGGCTTGGGGTCAGCTGAGGTGGCAGGCACAGAACTGGACTCCCCCAACACAGACGGAGCAGCTGGCTGTGCGGCTGACGAAGGAGGCTGGGATGCTGCCTCGGCTCCGGTGGTGTCTGCAAAAGGGAAGAGAGCGTATTTAGGGACAGGGGTTCTGTACTGTTCCAAATACCGTTCCGCAGGAACTGGAGTGAGTGGCTTGTCTCAATCTGTCCTGTAAAGTCACAGAATCTGCAGAGGCAGGGCAATGTTCTTAGGACTGGCTCTTGCCTCACAAGGGGCTCAATCCTGCAAGCATCTGCGGGGTGTGGGATTAGGGCCTCCATCCTCCAAAGGCTGGACGGGCCTGCAGAGTCCCTACCTCAAAGCAACTGCTCTGACAAACTGCACATTATGCTCAGGTGGGGCCCTCACCTGCTAAACCACCCTACAAGGGCAGCCCCTCAGTCAGTACCACACTGACAAGCAGGATGCTGCCCTTATCCAATACAGAAGAGGGACAGGCCAGAGGGGCACTGCCGAGGCAGAGAGCCTTTGTGCTGAACTCCTGTGCAAGGACATTGAACGGGGATATCACATCATCTTCCCAGTTGGTGAGGAGTCAAATGATCCCTTAGGATCCCCATTCCCCACCAACTCATTTTCAGAACACTCTACAACTCAACACTGCGTCTGTGCAAGATACACTTGGCCTCCCCAGAGGGGTGGGGCCAGGGAGCATCAAAGGTGCTGATTTGGGACAACTGGTGTGCAACCACCATCCAAGGACCCAAAATTTATGACAATCTATGCTGGATCCCTGGGTGATGTTTTGGTTTTTTTTTAATGATATCTATTTTTCCTCATTTTCTCTCTCTCAATCTCTCAATTTCTAACCTTATTCTCAGCACATCATAGTGTTTCCAGTTTTGCTAAATTCTAATTACTTATTGTAACCCATTGCTCCAAAGAGATAGCGTGGTGTGGTTTTGTTCACAAGCTTTATAATCATACTGGCTTTTAAGTGAAGTTGTGCTTTGCTTGGACCTCCTGGGTAATTGTTGGTGCCTCCAAGTACCAGGGGATTTGAGAGGCTAATCTCTAATCTTGCTGTGTGATGGTTAAAACAGATTGTTAGGAGAGAGTTAACTCAGCCCTTGTGGCAGACAGCAAAGGTTAATCTACATGTACCCATCTGCTGGGACTGGGATAGGACAGAGTCTGAATTTCCCTGGTTTGCCCATCTGGTGGGACGTGACAGGTTCACCCAGAGTCAGCCAGTCCTTCTGCCAGGCAGCCACCCTGCTTCAGCAGAGCCTCCCAGAGCAGCACTCCTCTGTACCAGCCCTCCATGCCACCACAACTCCCAGGAGGGCCACAGACTCACTGTCCCCAAACTTGCCCCCTCCAGACCTGCCAGCTCTGTGGCCAGAAGATCCGGATGGACAGGAAATTTTGCCACTCAACTCCCAGCAAGGCCATGTGCTGCTCCCACTGTGCCTGCCTTAGCCCTGCTCTGCTGATGCTTCCCCTCCTCACCTGCTGCTGCGGGTGCAGCCTGGCTGCTCTGCATCTTCTTTAGGCTGTCCAGGAGTGAGCTGGTGCTGGCTGGGGCAGGAGCTGTTGAGGCAGGCGCAGACCCCAGTGAAGTCACAGCAATCACCGGCAGCCTGGACATGGGTGTAGTCTCTGCAGTGGTGCTGGGGACCGCATCTACTGGGAAAGAGCAAGAGATCAGGACACATGACTCACAGAGGATGCTCTGAGAGGAGCTTCTGCAGCAGGGTGGGAAACTGTGCTAACATCCCACAGCTCTGGCCACGGGGAACCTCACCCATCGCCCTGAGTAATCATGGACACAAGCTCTTCCAAGCCGGAAGGCGCTAAGCGCATCCCCAGACCTGAGGACCAGGCAGGATTGGCCCAGGAGCTTCCCCAGCCTGTGCTACAGCCATCCCCGGCTCTGGGTTCCCGCCTCTCGCCGTCCCCGCTGCGTTCCCAGCCCAACCTTACCAGCCTTATCCTCTAAGACTTTGTTGAACCACTGCAACGCTGCCTTCTTCTCTGCATCCAGGTCCTCTGACGTGACGGAATAGCCCAGCTGAGGCGGTGGGGGCTGCCAAGAGAGAGCAGCAGCTTAGCTCCTTCTCAGGGAAGCCAGCAGAGGTTCTCTGAATGTGTGGTGAAGGCTGGCCATCACAAGACCCATGAAGCAGGTGGTTCTGCCACAGCACGCTACCGCAGAGCTCTGCTCCCCACTCATTGTGGCCCCCGGCTTGGCGCTGAGGGCACAGCAGGCTTTCCCCAGGCCATTACCTGGTCCGGCAGCAGGCAGCACAATCACGCACAGCCCACCACACACTGGGGCTGGGGATAGCGTCACTTCCCACTCGGCCAAGGACGGGGCCTCCTTCCTGAGGGCAGGCAGGTCAGTCTCCCCCCAGCCCTGCAGAAATTGCAGTGAGCACATTCTATCGCCAGAGGAGGGCAAAAGGGGCTGTGAGACAGTGACGTACCAGCACCAGCTGGTCCTCCTGGTGAGAGGACAGCAACAGGATCTTCCGTTTGGGTTTCCCACTGCTCTCCGATGCGGACGGTGGGCTCAAGGAATTCTGTTTCTTCCGCACCAACGTCTCCACCACTACAGGAGGAGACAAGTTAGGACCAGCTCTGGGCAGACGGAGACTTTGGCTTGTACCAGCAGGGTTGTCCCTTCTGACTCCTCTCCAGATGACCCCTCTCAGAGCCAGGCTCACAGCTTTAAGCTGAGGACAAGGCTGTGCTGCCCTGGCAGAGGCAACCCCTAACACCTCCCGTGCATTCTGTTATAAAAGCCCACTGGGGCTCCAGAGGGCAGGGGTCCTTTCCCACTTCCTCACACACTGCCTACCTGCACCACAAACCACCCAAACTCCACACACATGCAGCACTGCACCATGGTACTCAAGCATCCATCTGACATAGGTACAAGGAATTTTCATCTCATCAGAGGGAGAGCTGCAATAAGCTCAGCCTGGAATTTGATCAGGGCACCACTTGTACCACAAATCTTACCCCAAGGCTGACACTCAGCCCTACTGGCCTGGGTGCTGGTACTCCCCCTCAAAGACCAGCTCCCACACTCTGCTGGCACACAGATACCATCAGCACCCCTTATCACCTGGAAATCCCTTTAGGACAGTCACCGAGCACAGACTAGTGCCACTGCCTGGGGACCAGCACATCTCAAGCCAATCCCACCTGCAGATGTCAGCTACCTCCTGTCCTGCTGCTCACTCATGCCAGCAACTCATCCAAGCCTGGCACAGAGCTGGGGCCCCCCTACTCTCACCTTTCTCTGTCTTCAGCTCCTTGTCAGACTTCACGGGAGTGGAAGCATTGGAGTGATGCAACTCCTCTTCCCTGTGCAAGCAGGAGATAGCCAGTTAGGTTCAACCCCAGGCATGGCCTTCTCCTTGTCCTCAGGGAGCAAGGCAAGACCAAACATGCTAAGGACCTCCACCAGCATCTCTGGCATGTTTCTTTTCCTCCAAAGAACAGACCTCAGGACAAGACCTTTGCCCTCACTGCACCAGCCCGAAAGCAGCTCCAGGCACAGAAGCTGCTTCCCTCCCAGCACCCCAGTTCAGTGGGGCTGCCGAGCCTGTGCACCCTCTGCGGGACTAGTCAGCTTCAGGGGTCACAGACCAGTCACTGTCCCTCGCCCTGTTGCCAGGGCAGGTGGCTGTGGCTGTGTCTGTTTTAAGTTTGACATAAGCTCCCAAGTTCCTGCTCTGAGACAGTGAACAATGGTCTGTGCTCCAACACAGGTGCTAAAACACAGGCCTACTGTGAACTGATGTTGAGGGGATGGCAAAAAATGGTTTTGTCTCTTCCCATGATTTTGGTTGCTTAAGAAGAAATCCAGGCCATGACAATACCACGAGGCAACGTCATCTTTGCAGCAATCTGAGCCCCTGAATCTCCAATCCGTCCCATGAGCAGGGCTGGGGCGGTGCAGCTCAGCACTGCTGCTGGAACCATGGAGGCAGCAGGGATTCAGATCAACACAAGGAGGGCATTTCCACACCAGTGGGTGACCCAGCAGCCACATCTCAGAAGGGGCCTGGCTTGGTCTTTCCTGGCTCTGGTGGAGAGCAGGACTCAGGTAGTGGGATGGCTGGAAGGCACCTGCTTTCCTCCCACTCACTGCTGACATGCAGGAGCTTGCTGGGCAAGTGGGTAGTTACCTGGTTTTCTTGAGAGGCCACTCTGGTGTCTGGGAGCGGGAGGATGCTGGGCTGGACAGTGAGGACATGCTCACGCCACTTCTCTTCTGCACCTGAAACACAAGAGCGAGACCAGCAGTAACTCAGTGTAGAGGTTGACAGGGAGCGCAGCCTCCCAATCTCCTGCTTGTCTGCAGGTTAAACACCAGCTCCCAGGGCCTTGGCTAATGAGTCCAGAGCCTCTCTTGCTTCAACACTGCCTAACTCCCCTTCACAATCAATGGAGAGCAAATCTGGCCACACCAAACTGAATCCACACAGGGAGCAAGTGGACTCTAGGCTTGCTACATGCTGGCCTAGCCCAGAGGACCAGGAGGATGGTCACTGCTGCTCAGACACCAGCTCTTGCCTGCCCACAGCAGAGACTGCCTGTCTGTCCCAGACACTGTGTGTGGCTGCTCTGAAAGCAGCAGGTCAACTCCTTGCCAGGGGCTCAGAGCCAACAGATCCCAACTGAGGGATTTTAGACTACCCCCCAACAGATGATCTTTCAAGGTCCCTTCCAACTCCTAACATTCTGTTATTCCCTACCAATACATCCTGAAGGAAACCCTTTCACATACAGGCTGCACAGCTCCGTTAGCTCCAGCTACGTCCCACTGTCACATCTGCAAGCGTGACCCAGGAGGAAAGCAATGCTTTACTGCAGCTCAGCAGCTGCTGAGGGGACCTGGGTCAAAGTGGGAACCCACGGCTCCGGTACCTGCTGACTCCAGCTGAAAAGACGGCAGTGCAGCAAAGCGACGTCCCTCCCTTTCACCTAGACCTAACCACCCTAGTGGAATGGTGAAGACTAGGAAGGGCAAAAAACCCTTCCTCCTTGCTTTCATGTAAAACAAGCACTGCAGCAGTGCAGCTCGACCTGGGGACTCCTCCAGCAGCAGGCATCAGGGGACAAGTAACATTCCTGTCTGCTGCTGTCAGTCCAGCAGCCTGCCTAATCCAGGAGATGGAACCTCCCGGCTGAGCTGCACCGGAGACTCCTCACAGCACTTGCTAGAAGGTGCTTAGAAACACCACACTCCTCCCATGAGCCCAACATTGGAGTTACACGGGGTGATCAGTCCCCGAGGGTCGAGCCCCTCTGCACGGGGCTCCAGCACTACCTCTGGCAGGGTGTTTCCTACCTGGGAGAGGCCCCGGCTGGAGCTGTAGGAGCTGGCAATGGCATTGCGGATGGAGCTGGGGATCCCACCAGCGTATGAATTGTTGAGGGAGCTCATGGAAGAGGTGCGTGACCTCTTGTTTGAGCAGTCATCCGGGCAGTGTGAGACAAGGCACCTCTTCAGAGAGCCAGGCCTGGAGGAGGTTCAAGAAGATTTCATGAGCTCCCCACCACACTACCCACAGGTCCTTTAAATGCAGGGTGGGAAGAGAAAAGCAACACTGTTCTTTCTCAAAAACCAGGGCTTGGAAATAAACCTCATGAGCAGCACAGCCCTTAAGCCCAACAGTCCAGGCACAGGGTGACAGACTGAAGGCATAGTCAGTATCGCTTGCTCGCCACCACCCCTCCCACCACCCAAACTGAGCTCTGCAAGCAAATGCCAAGCACTTTTTACAGAGCTTGCAGGCTTTCAAACCTCCCCCTCAGCTCAAGCAGTTGCTTTTGGCCTGAAAGGCACTTACTTGGGTATGAGAGAAGCAGGGGCACCGTTTGCTACCAGTGGCTCAAATGCAGACTGTCCACTTCCACTGCTGTCGTGGCGCCTGTGAGAGAGAGGACAAAAACCTGTGGTAGTGTGGAGGCAGCAGAGAGAGGGGCTGCCCTCCCAGCCTCAGGAGAAGACCCCTTCCAAGCAGACTCAGCACTGAAAAACAAAAAATCTCACTTTTTTTCTTGTCACCCACAACCCCAGTACAGAGGTTTTCCCCATCCACATCCTGATGCAGTTTTTCTCTCCCCTTGGTCCTGTCCTCACTGACCCCCCACCCTGAGCTGCCTCCTCCCAAGCACCAGCAGCTCCACCAGCTGCCTGCTGGACAGAGGAGTTCTGATGTAACAGAACGCTGCTCAAATTAAGCCAAAACACCTCAGAGTCTCAGCAGCTTATTTCTGGAATAGACTTGAGCTCCAAAACTGAGATCACTTACCTCTTCCTAACCAGTGCCCTGGACTGTTTAAGTCAGAAACCAAATCCCCCTTCCCACAATGATGTGATGCAGATCTGAAGTCTGAAAGCCATAAAGCAAACCCTGCTGTGAAGCGGGGCTGGAGGTGATCAGCTCAGCTCAGTGGAGGTATGATCAGTTCTCTCACTTAGTCCAAGCTCTTCCCCTGAGCTCAAGCATGCTGAGCTCACTGCATGGGCAATCCAGTGCCGGGTGATGCAGGCTCCTTTCTGCCCTCAAAGGTCGCAGGATTTTCTGCTTACAAGCATTCTCCATGCTTGCCAGGCTCTAACTCCTTCAAAACTGGTTTTGTGGCAGTGCTGGCTATTGGTATATTTTAAAAACAAACAAACAAACCAACAACAACAACAACAAAAAAACAATCTGATGCTGTCTGCACACCCATCCTGCTGTTCTGCTCAGCTTTCACAGACCTCAGATTCACAAAGTGGAGATAAAGGTTCAAAGGCAGAGGCAATCCAGTGCTGGAGGAGAGGACAGCATGTGTGCCACAGCACAAACGCAGCCAGCACCTCCCTGCAAGCTGACACTCATCCTGCTGCCCTCTCAGGGCTGCCGTGGCAGTGGCCCTGGCAGTGGCCCTGGCACAGCACACAGGACAATGTGCCTGAGCACCACTTGCACCACTCTTCTGTGGTCTCTCAGGTCCCCTACTCGAGCCCAGGCAGGCAGCCCCTTCACACGAGAGGCAGAGAGGCACGAGGCAAATGGCCTCCACAGACACAAGTGGGAGAGGCAAAACCCAGAAGGGGATAACGGTGACACAACACTGTGCCCAGGCAGTCAGAAAGGCCCCAGCGGACCCTGGCCCCCATGATTTATGCCTTTTCCTTCCCAGAGTGCTTCACCTTCCTTTCTTCAAGCTCAGAGCTGGAAATAGCTGATGTTGACTAACAAGAGCAGAAAATAGCCTGTTTACCCTCATGTTTTTACCTCCCTTTGCTAGCTACAGCACACAAAGGAAGCATGTGGATCTTTTAAGGCATAATGATCCCAATCAGGGCTGTGAGACTTGGGGATCCCATATCTCCTGGAAGCCTGGGGCTGACTGAAGGAGAGAGGTGATAAGCCTACAGCATTTCCCATCACAGTTCCCTGGTCTGCAAACCCCCGTGAGGACAGAGGCCACTACCCTGCCAGGCTTCCCCAAGCGACATGCCAGCCTCCCCCAAGCCCAGCGATGCAAGGCAACATGCCTGACCCACAAGCACAGACAAAAAGCTAAACTGCATCCCTTTGATCTCAAGGACAAAATGAAGTCTTGGAGGACTTTCCAACTCAGCCCAGGGAGTTGATACGGTGTGCTTTCTCTTTGAGGTTCACTTCACACGGCACTTTTCCCACCCAGGCTCCTGGTCACACTGGGGCCGGCACACTGAGCTATGGGACACGTCCCTCTTGCCATCACTAAAGCACCAGCCCCGTTTATGACCTTCCAACACACTGGCAGCGACCTGGACTCCTGGCTCATTACCTTCTCTTGCTCTCCTGCTCGTTCCCAAAAGCCTGGTCCTCTTCCTCCTCCTCCTCCTCCACAGCTCTCTTCCTGCTCTCCTTGATGGCATTCAGCACAGTCTCTCTCGCACACGGGTCTGGGCTGCTGTTGGCTGGGAAGGCCAGGGGCGAGACCAGCTGCTCCAGACTACAAAGCACAGCAAGGCATCAGGCAAGCTGGGACCCACATAGTGAGCAAGACCCCCCCACCCTGTTCCCCAGATGCCCCCCACAGAAGCGGGCTCTTCCGTGCAGCCTCTCCAGGAGGGTCACACAGCTTCCCCCGGCAAGGCAGCACCACCGGGGCCCGGGCCGGAGTAGCGGTCACTGCCGGGCCAGGAGCAGCACCCTGTCCCAGGCAGCACCACCGGCTCCGGCTGCCGGTTTCCCCGTTCAGTGAATCGAGGTGGAATTCCTGCGGCGCTGCCCGTGCGAGAGATGAGGCCGACGCGGAGCCCGGTGCCCCCCGTTCCCGTACTCACGCTGGGGAGCGGGCCAGGCCGGTGGCCGGCTGGGCGATCCGGACGGTCACGGGGCTGCGAAACGGGCTGGCCCGGCGGGCCCATGGCACGCCGCGGGGCGAGGAGCCCTCCCAGCGGGCGGCGGCCAGACCGACCGGCACGACGCTCCGGGCCTGCGGCAGCGGGTAGCGGCGGCGCGGGGCCTGCGGCGAGCAGTGCGGGGCGGCCGGCGAGGCCCTGCGGGGGACAGAGGGGTCAGCGCCGCCGGGGCGCGGGGCTCCCC
>VXBZ01007380.1:45204-69052 GCA_013399135.1 Heliornis fulica | reverse complement strand
CCCTTGCTGACCCCGGCCCTGGCCTGGAGGCCTGAGGTAGTTGGGGGTACCCCGTGCAGACAAGCCTCCCCCACCTCCCAAAAGAGCAGGGAGGGTTGTGGGCCTCCCTGTGCCCTGCAGCAACAGGATGGTTGATATTGCACGGGGAGGGGAGCTGGCGTGGGTGGGGGTACAGCCGCAGCAGGGTGAGGGGAGGCAGTGAGAGCCCCCGTGGGGAGCACCAAGGGGTCCCTAGCGGCGGGGGGGGGCTATGGAGCAAGTGTGTTGTCAGCAGGACTGGCTGGGGGGTGCAGGGACAGTGTGTCCTTGCCTGGGGGATGTCTGCACTCTCCTGTGCGTAGGGGGTGGCAACCCCGAGACCATGGTGGTGGCCTGGCCTGGCTGGGGGACACAGGCAGGTCCAAGTGCTAGTCACCAACTGACATGGAAAGCACACGGTGACAGCTCAGCACAGCCCATCCCACCGCCCCCCCAGGCAATGCCATCACTTCCTAAAGGGAGAAAGACTCTATTGTGCATGCCTAGCACCCTGAGGGTGCTGCACTGTCTGTACCTCACCCAGGAAACGGCAGCTGCCTGAAGATAGGGTGCAGGCAGCAATGCCGCTGGGCTAGGACTAGGATGGACACTCTGGCAGGGCCATGGGGGTGGCAGTGGGGCAGAAGGACAGCACTGCTCTGTCTGTCACCCCTGTCCTTGCCACAGCAAGACGAGGCTGGGGAGCCAGAGCTGGCAGACACCCTGCCGCACTCTGAGGCCCCTGTTCCAAGGCACAAAGGTTCCCCGGTTGTCAGCCCACGGCCACCCCTTCCTTGAGACACCACCTGGACCAATCCCCTGTGCACAAACGAGGGCACAGGGTGTGACAAGCGCAGAGCGGGCACAGGGAGCTGCTCCCTCTGGCTGTGGGGGACTCTGGTTTAGGGGCACCCCAGCTGCCCCCCAAACCCTTCATGCTCCTGCCCTAGAGCCATCCCCAGGAGCTGGTGGCTCATGCAGTGGCACCATGACTGCCCAAACCCACACCCAGCACCTTGTGGAGGGTTTATTGCTGGCATGAACACAGTGATCTGTTGGGTCAGGGCAGCCCAGCTCAGGGCGTGGGGAAACATTCTGGGGATCTGGGCTTGGGGGCAGGACCTTATGGCAGCATCCATCCCACTGCCCACCCTGCTCCCTCCTGACTGTTGGCTGCTCCCAGCCCTACGGTCTCACTGGCCAGGTGGTCCCCCAGGAACACTCTTCCTCACCCTGCATTGGCCAAAGGCACTCAGTGCCCCCGCCGGAGGAGGGGCGGGGCACGCCTAGCACCAAGCCTAGCAGCACCCCAAAAGCCAGCTCCTGAGCCAGTGGCACCCCCAGGACCCTGGCACTGCGGCAGGCTCCTTCACAGGGAAGGGGGAATGTTCACGCCGAGCCAGGGACCAGGTTAAGGCTGGGGAAGCAGCGAGAGCTGAAAGAAACCCAACTGCTCTCGCTCAGCCAGAGTTGGCTCAAAGAGTTCAAAAAATCTGTGCAAAACCGAAACAAAACGAAAGGGTTAAAGACAGCCCCCGGAGACCCTCCCAAGCCCAAGCAGCCCTAATAAATACACGCACGGTTTGTGGCTGGCGAGGCCTCGCTCCCAGCCCTGGTGTTTTGCCAGGCAGCTCTTGGTGCTCTGGAGCTTGGAGGCAGCTCTTGGCAGGGCGGGGAACGTGGAGGACATATGCTTTGGGGTGGCTTCTGCACCACTTTATTTGGGATCTTCGCAAAAAGCCACACCAAGCTGGGTCCCTGCCCGCTGCAGAGTTGGAGGTCCCTGCGGGCTGCTCCTGCTGTGGGTACTAATCTGTAGCTGCAGGGGCAAGAGAATGTATGGGGGGGATGTGAACAGAGCAACACGATGCACCCCCAGTGACCCTCTGCCCTGTGCTCCTGGGACCCCAGGGCTTCACAGGGTTGCAGGACCCCAGCAGAACCTGGGCACCTGCCTGGGGGATGATGCAGGTCCCCCAGGGTGCTGACCCAGGTCAGGGTCCCCATGGTGGTGCCTGTACATGCTGACTGTCCCCAGGATCTGCTTGTACCAGCCAGAGTGAAAAACCCTTGCCTGCTTGCTGCCTGGACCGCAGGCAGAGCTTCCCCACCCTGCCCTGCTCCTTCCTGGAGCAGCTTCCCAGCTGGAGCAGAACTGGGATCCACTCACCATCCTCCTCCCAGCCCTCCGCGACTCCTGCCAGCTCGTAGTGCTTCTTTCGCAGCTCCCCCAGCTTCTGCCGCTCTTTCTGCAGCTGGTTTTCCAGCTCCAGCACCCGCACCTGATGGACATCACACATGCCATGGCCACCCCGCACCTTGGCATAGCACCTGGGTGCTCCAGCTGGCTCAAAGCTGTGTGGGACTGGGCACCCCCATTTCATGCCCGTTATCTACCCAATATCAAGCACAAAGACCACCAAGACAAATCCCATGAGTGCTCTGATGGCAAGTGATGGTAGGGATGGGACTGGGCTCAAGTGGGCGCTGCCTGTGCAGGAAGGTGAAGGCAGAGCAACCTGTGTGGGAACCCAGGGAGGAGGAATTCCTTGGGGATGCCCTGTGCCAGGTGGTGGTGGGTGCTCTGGGGCAGCACAGTGGGCATGGCACCACGATGGTGACTGCTCCAGGACCAATTGCTCCAGGCCACTGGGCAAAACCAGCTGTTACATTCATGCCTTGGGCTTTCCTGTGAGCTGGTGCTGCCCAGGAGTGGGCAGGCAGGCAGGTATCCCCCACCCCTGCTCTCCCTCAGCATGGGCAGCCTTTTGTTAGCGCAAACAAGGCATCAGCGGGGAGTGAAACCTCCTACCTGTGAGTCCATCTCCTGACGCTTGATCTGGGTGAGTGTCATGCTGGAGAAGTCCATGCTGTCTGTGGAAAAGGAACCACCCTCTCAAGCTCCGCTCCCCAGCAGCCATTTGAGGGCAGGTCTGCTCCTGCAGCCCCATGCTTACCTTTCTCCTCCACCTGTGACTTCCCGGCCTTGGTGGAGGCCACCACAGCCGCCGTGGCCTGGTTGACACCCCGGGAGGCTTGCTGGAGCTTGCAAAGGTTGACACTGTCCTTGTCTGCCTTCACCTGCCCCGGGAGCGAAGAGGGGTGTGCTTACCCCTCTGCTGGGCGAGCGGAGGAGCACCCCCACTGTTTGGGGTGGTGTGGTCCCCCAAAAGCATGGCCAGGGGAGCAGCCTTGCTACTGCCCGTGTGGGGAGAGAGCATCTCCCGGCGCTGAGCACAGGCGGAATCAGGAGCCTCCGCGGGCATCAGGCTCCTACCTTGGAGGCTGCAACCAGCTGGGCGGTGCTGGCCGCGATCTCCCGGGAACAGACCATCAGCTCCTCGAACGTCCCCTTGCCTTGCACCACCAGGTCGGCAGCGTCACTGCGGGAGGGCAGAGAAAGGCTGCAGCACCTGCCCACCACCCCCATCCCTCCCTGTGGGGATAGCAGGACCCCATTGTTGTCTTCCTGCCTTTAGTGATGGTGACACTTACACCATGACAGTGGCACCCCAGCCCACAGCCTTGGAGGCGGAGATGAGACCCTCGGTCCAGCGGGAATTCTTGGCATAAAACTCCTTGGGGGATGCTGCACCCTGGCATTGGGAAAGGCATGGTCACGCGCTGGGGACGGGGGCCGCAGGGCCCGAGACCCCAAGCCCCTACTCTCAGGGCAACCACGTCAGGGTTTAATATAAGGATGGGAAAGGGAGCTGGGGGTCAGTGGGAGTTCCCTGGAAAGGAAAGGGACCTCTGTGACACCCTGAGACTGGAGCCATGGTGAGATGCCAGGCTGTGACAGGAGCTCCTGGCAGCTAGTACGTGGTGGTCCTCAGCTGGCTGAGCACCTGCTCCCCCTGCCCTGCCTGCACTCCTGCTCCCAGCTCACCCGTCCACTCTCCACGATCTCTCTCTGGAGGTCCTTGGAGGCCAGGACCAGGACGTGGATGGCTTGCATAAGGCCTGTGCAGGAGCCCAGGATCCTGTAAGGCAAACCCCATTGAACCCCACTGGTGGAGCAGGGGGACCCCTGAGCCGTGAAGCAGCTATGCTGCCCAGGAGGAGCACCCTCCTGCCTGCCTGGCTCCCTCCAGCGCCCTGGCCATCACTCACCTCTCATTCACTTCCAGTTTGACCCCAGTGTCACCAGCCCGTGCCTTGCTCAGCATCTCCTGATAGAGGGGAGAAAGGCTGCGCTGAGCCCTGGGCACCACCCCAGCCTCATCCTGTGTGTGCTGGCAGGCACAGCACCCTTGGGTGCTTTGCAGCACATGCTGACCCTAACCTCAATGCGTGCAGATGCTGTTTCAATGGCTGCTGCTGTCGCCGCCATCTCCTTGTCCACCAGATCACCCAGCTCCTCCTGCTTGATGTCCAGCCCTCTGGGCCGCAGCTCCTGGGGATGGCATGGGACGACAGGGACTGTGCAGAGCTAGCACAGCCCCTCTGGCCACAGCCTGACGCCATCCCACCAGGGCACCCACCTCCCCAGTGGCGCTGATCTGGAGCAGGCAGGCTGTCACCCGGCGGCAGTCAGCACCTCGCACTGTCCCTGGGTCCTGCAGGGCGCTGAGGTAGCCGACAGCTTCGCTGCCACACTGCCGGCACATCTCCAGCAGACCTGCATGGGCAGCACCAGAGGCTTAGGATGCTGGGACTCATCCTGCCCACCCCGGCACCCGCTCACCTTAGCATCCTGCTTGCCCCAGCACCCTGCCCACCCAGTCCCCTATGTTCTGTAGCCCCAGACCTCCCTAGAACCATGCCCACCTTGGCGCCTGCCCGCCCTGGCCCCTGCCCGCCCCGGTGGGAAGCACTCACGGTCAGCGGGCTCCATGGGGGCCACGTGGGAGGTAGCACTGCTGTGCAGGAGGGTGTCACTGATGAGGTGGGCGAAGAGGGCCAGGCAGGGCAGCAGGGAGTCCACGGCTGTGGTGGGACAGCAGGCACACACCTCAGCCCCCACACGCCGGCCGGGCACACGAGTGCTGGAGCTGCCCCCTGCCCTCAGCCCAGCCCTGGCCACTTGCCCTCACCTGTGCCATCGGAAAGGTATTTGCTGTGTGCCTCCCACAGCCGCTCTACGCACTCGGAGGCCGCCAGTGTCCTGGACAGGAGGCAGTCTGCAGGCAGACAGCAGGCAGGACTCAAAGGTCTGTGGCACAGCTGCCCGCTGGCACGGCCCAGAGGATGGCAGGAGGGCCTCTGCAGGTCCATGGGCTGCGGTAATGCTGGGTTTGGCGAGCAGTGGCTGACTCACCCGCTGAGCTGGTGCAGCCGATGTGAACGGGATCCTCCAGGCGACCAAGGGCATCCTGCACCATCCGCTCTGCCTCCCGCGCAGTGCCCTGCAGCAGCGCAAACTGCTCCCTGGCCAGGCGCTGCCGCAGCTCCTGCTCCGCGCTCTCCTGCCGAGCAGGCACGGATGTCATGGCTCCTGCCATGCCTGTGAGCGACCACCCCTGTGCCCCACCACCAACTCAAACTTTTCATGACCTCCCTTGGGCAATGCCAAGTTGCCCAGTGTCCCCAGGCTACCTTGTCTCTCAGCTGGGTCTGCAGTGTCTCCAGCTCCATCTTGCTGCTCTTCTGCTCACGGCTGAGCGCATCCTGCAGCTGCTTCAGCTCAGCCTGCAGGGTGGCCATCTCCTCACCATGCCGCTCTGCTGCCCGGCTCAGGCTGTCCCTCTCCTGTTCCAGGCCAGTGATCTGGGCACCCTGCTCTATGCCTACCTGGGGAGGCATGAAACATTGGTCAGGGCTGTGCTGAGGGCAGACCCTGTGCTCGGGGAACTTGTTCAGGCATCCTGACCCTCCTTGCTCGGTGCATCACAGCTGATGTATGTGGCCCCGCAGCACCCTTGCAGCACCAACAGCCTCACCTGGGGCCAGCTTAGGCTCCCTGGGGAGCACTTTTGCTTTGAGCAGTAAAAATTCAGTCTTCTTACAGCTGTCAGCATCCTCATGGGGGAATGGATGGAGGGTGCTGGTTGCCAGCCCCAGAGCTGGCTCTGCTCCACCCCTGTCCTGCCACAGCAAATCTGCCACCCAGGGACGGGGATTTCTGTTTTCTTGCCAGCTTCTGCCATCCACGAGGAGCCTGGAAACGCCAGCTGTCCTCCAGAGTTTCGCAGGCACCAAATGCCCTCTGGCACGGCATCAAGCCCCCGCGAAGGCTTGCTGTGTGATGGTCTGCTCCCTGCCTGGGTTTTACACTGGGCAGAGCCTCCCTGCCTGACCCTGCTCTTGCTGGAGGCCACTGCTCCGCCTGCTCTTGTGTGAAACCCCCTGGTATAACCACTAAACCCACCTAGATGCGGGGAGGAAAACAGGGAGGCGGGTATCAGGCCAACGGTGAGTAATGCCTCCCAGATGAGGAACACCTCACCCAAGCACTGTGACAGAAGATGGACCCCCCTTTGCCAGGGGCAGCAGTGGGGCTTGAGGGGGCCACCCATGGGCTCTCACCTGCGTGGAGGACTCCAGGGTGGCCTGAAGGACCTGCAGCTCCTGCCTGCTGGCTGCCAGCTCCCGCTTCAGTGTGTCCAGCACCTCTGCCTGCTCCTGCGACTGCAGGCAAGAAGAGAGGTTGCCGGTGCTGGTGACCCATGGTGGAGCCCATCCCTGGCATGTCCCCATGCACTCCTGCTCACCTTCCTCTGAGCCTGCTCGCTCACCCGCTGGAAGGAGTCCTCCAGCTCCTTTTTCTCCTGTTCCACATCTCCCTGGGCCTGCCTGGCCACCGTCACCTGCTTGGTCACCTCTGCGTTCTGGCAATGGTGGAGAGGGAGCTCAGTGACCCCTGCCTGGTGCAGGGACACTGCTGGGAAAGGGGATGCAGGGGGTGGTTTTGGGGAGCTCACCTTCCGTAGCAGGTCAGCATGGTTCTGCACCAGCTCGCTGTACTTCTCCTTCAGCTTGCTGTAGCGCTGCTCGTTGGCCTGTGCCCGCCCTGCCGCAGACACGTGATGCCAAGGTGAGCACCCAGGATCCCCTCCCCAGGGCTCACCCCCATCCCAAGCCACATGCCAGCTCTGCCCGCTCACTCTCGATCTCAGTCAGGCTCCTCTGTGCCTTCTTGGTGTCCTCCCGCTGCTTCTTCAGCTCCTCCAGCTCTGCCCGCAGGAACTCGCTCTCGTCCTGTGCCTGCTGCTTCAGGTGCTGCTGCTCAGCCAGCTCGGCCTCCAGCTCGCTGACACGACCACGCAGCTGTACTGTGCCCCGCGTGCTCTGTGGGGACAGCAGGCTGGCAGCTCTTGGCACTGTTCGGTGGCTACCAGTACCGCTGGACACTGGCTCACACCCTCCAGCAACTACTCCAGGGCCCACATCTTGCCAAGCAGGGTGTAGGCACTGAGGATGCCTGGCAGAGGGGGAGAGCCTGGTCGTTGTCGTCCCCACCCCCCAGCATACCTGGGGACACCCTGTACGGGCAGGAATGGCTGCAGCAGGGGTGCAGAAGCCATCAGGGGCAGGACAGACAGACAGGGTCACCAACTTGCCCACCCGAGAATACAGCCACAGTGTGAGCTGCCAGGTCTCATCCTGCCCCTGCATTGCCACATGGGTGCTCGGTGCCCGACATCACGGGACAGCTGTCACCCACCTCAGCCTTGAAGTTTTCCAGCTCCTCCTTTAGGGCTGCGATCTCCCCGTAAAGCTGCTCAATTAACCGATCCCTGGGAAGGAGAGATACCACGCACATGCTGAGGGCCACCAGCTGTGCTGGTGCCATGGGGACACAACCTGGGAGGGCAAGTGTCCCCGTGGCCACCGTGGGTGCTGTGCTATGGCAGCTTGGCAGGCAGCTGCCACACCACACCAGGAGGGGAGCTCTGGGCCTGATCCTGGCTGCCCTGCGGCATCACCCGCTCTGCTCACTTATCATCCTTGTTCATCCCGTTCTGGCTGTTGAAGTTGAAGGGGTCACTGCTGAAAGAGCTGCCGAAGATGTCGTCAAACTTATTGTCAAACAGGCTCTGTGGGGAAAGCAGCATGGGCTCTGTGTGAACCCACCAGTGCTCAGGAGCCCTTGGCCTCCCCCTGCGCCCAGCAACGCTGCTGAGACGACCTGTGTGCAGGCAGGGCTGCTGCCTGCTTGTGCTGCCTGGACACAGGGGCTGGATCCCTCCACAGGGCTCCAGGGCATTCAACGTGGTGACCATGTTGAACATGAAGCATCTCTGTTCTGCCCCCACCTAACTCCTGGGAGGTGTCCCCAGAGCCATGCCACCACGTGCCCCTTCCCCACCAACACCCAGTACCCGGGCAGGAGACAGACTCATGAAGCTGAGGGACCAAGCTGGGGAGCTGAACATCCAGGCTGGCCATCACTGGAGGGCACCAAACCACCGACAGAAGCACCATGAGAATTCAGCCTGCCTCAGCCCTAGCAGCACCCATATGTGACACCCAGCACATGAACCCTTGCTTTCCACTGCCCAAGGCCATCCTCAGTTTCAACCCCTCCCCTACAGGCACAGTTTTGGAGAAATAACCCCGGTCATGGAGCTGAAGGGCACCGACCCCCTCCCCCACAGCGAGGCGTGAGGGCAGCGCTGCAGCAGCTCACCTGCGAGGCCGTGTCCATCTCCACCAGGTCTGTGATGGGCTCGCTGTCGGGTGAGGATGCCTCGGCAGGGATGACCACCACGGGGCTGATGTGCTCTGACAGCGCTGAGGCGCGCAGGAAATTGGGAGGGTTCTGGGGAGGAAAGGATGGCAGCGTGGCTGGGTGGGGGAGGGCCAGCACTGCCATGGGGCTTTGGACACAGTCAGTTGGAATCCTGCCCCGATGCTGTGCTGACTTTGTCTGGATCCATCGGAGCAGAGCCAGGACCCGTAGGAATGAAGCCAGGACCCACTGGGATGGATCCTGACAAGGGCTGAGGGTCTGTGCAAGGAGATCCCAGCTCTGGCCAGACCCCACAGGACCAGCCAGGGAAGGAGGTGAGGATGAGCCTCAGCCCCCACCACCTCTGTGCTTGCCAGCCAAGGTGGCAGACCACCCTTTTTGGGTGATGTCCCACTGCCACCAGCCCCACTGCTGCTCCTGGCTGTGGGGACCAGGGACTGCAGGATCTCACCTCCGGCAGCTGCGGGATCTGTATCAGCCGCTTGAAGTACTGCAGGTTGCTGGAACGGTAGAAGAGGTCCTTCAGCCTGCAAGGGGCAGGGAATGGTTAGGGACAGCTCTGTCCCAGCCCTGAACATCCCAGCCCAACCATGGGCAGTTCCAACCCCTTGCTGGGCTCTGGGAGGACGCCACTGGGCCACTGTGGGACAGAGGGGATGGTGGTGTGTGCCACCACCAAACCTACAGCATGTCCTGGGAAGACCCAGCTGCCAGCCTCCTGCCTCTGGCAAAAACTGACTGCTGAAGGCTTTACACCATCAGCTCAGGACCTGATGAGCAGGGAGACAGACCCGAAACTTTGGCAACCTGGTCTAGAAGAAGGTGTCCCTGCCCATGGCAGAGGAGTTGGACTGGATGATCTTCAGAGGTACCACCCAACACGACCACTCTGTGTGCCTATGACCCACAGGAGAACGGCTGCACCAGGTCACACCAAAGTACAGCCACCTCTGTGCTGTCCTCACCAAGGTCAGAGTACAGGAATCGGCATGTTCGCTCCCACCGTGTCACCCTGCAGCAGCTCACAGCCCCTCATGAATCCAATGCCCCTACCCTACCCCATGCTGTCTTTTTCATGAAGACCCCCTCCGACTCCTCACTTCCCTGCTGTGCCAAGCACTGGCTTGCGCCCTCCCCTCTCCCTGGAGCCCTGTCTATCGACTGGCACCGTGACATTTCTCAGTCCCAGGCACTAGCAATACGCCTGCAGCACTGCAGCCACCCTCGGGTCCATGGCCTCAGGTAACAGCTGGTTCTGGTGCTCTCCTCCTACCTTTTATTTTAAAACCTCTCTTACAGATACCTTCATTTTGGATGGACACAGGTGCCACAGGCTTTACCGTTTCCTTTGCTGTGTCCCTGCAGCGGTGGCTTTTCCCATGCAAAAGCCATGTCCACCCTGCCACCCAGCCACCTTCCTGGCTCTGCATAGGCTCTTCACGAGCCTTTCCTCAGCCTTGCAACACCCAAACATTTCATCCTTCTACTGCTGCTTCTAACACACTTCCTTGAGTTTGTGCAACTGGTGTATTTTTAAAATTCAACAGAATTGGATGGAAAATCTCTTTTCCTGTCTGAGGTCCCCAGTGCTATGATTGTGAGTCCCCCCAAAGCTCCTACAAATGCATCTCTCTCCCAACAGTGCCAACAGACAAACGGAAAACACCGCTGAGGGTGCTGAGCACCCTGCTCACCCAACACGCAGCCCAGGGCGTCCCTGGGGTACTCCCAGCTGCAACGCTGCACGCTCAGCTTCTCAGCCTGTGCCCGCTTCCAGCTCAGCACGTCAACTGCAGATTGCATTTAACACTGCAACTAAAGGGCTTGAGGCTTTGAGATCATCAGTGGCTGAATGTCTCGCTCCAATGAGTAACACTGTTATCCGGCAACCCAGTAGCTGTGGAGCAGCTGTGCCAGGAGCAGCTCCAGGGAAAGCCGAGGGGTCAAAGCGGGCTGGAGTTTGGAGCCCCACGCAAGACTGAGCCCTGTGCTGCCTGTCTCCATTGCTTGGCTGCTGAGCCCCAGCACAGGGGCTGTGGCATGTGCCCGCACTGCCTCCACGCCCGGGAGCATCCCCAGAGCCCTGCTGGCAATGGGGGGAGCACGCATCCATCTGGGGCTGGGCACTTACCTCCTGAACTGCTCCAGGAAGCGATCCCGGTGGCCCTGCAGCGTGTCTGCTGGCAGACCTGGAAGAAGCAGCAGAAACGTGTCTCTGTGCGGAGAAGGAGCACGGATCAGGGGATGCCCCAGTGACCCGGCCATGGGGATGGATCTTTCCCAGAGATGGCCACCACCCTCCCCGGGGTCTGAAGGCTCCGGGCTCAACATCCCGCTGCAGAAGGGGGTCACATCCTCCCCTAGGGCAGGAAAAGGCACCAAGACGGTGCAGGTGCCACGACTCAAGGTTCTGGGGAATATGGGTTTTGCAGCCAGTGCCTGCCCAAAGATGGGCACCGTCCATGGCCAAGGGGTGTTCAGTAAGGCAGGTTCCTGGGACAGCTCCCTCCCCCAGAACTCAAACCTCTCTGTCCCTCACCCTACTGACTCCCTTCATCTCCCAAACAGGCTGGGAAAAGGGCTGGGGGGGTGGGAAGGGAGCGTGCAAACAGCCCAGCCTGAGCAGGGTGGTGATCCCCAATGTTCCCCTCCATGTCCCACTGCCCACTGAGGACACTCACAGGAGTGAAGTTTGAAGAGCAGCTTAACGGTGTAGTCGTAGAGGTGGCTGCAGTCCAGGATCACCTGGATGAGTGGGGCCAAGCGGCACTGTCCTGCAGCTGTCACTGACACCGAGCGCGACATGTCCAGGGAGCTGAACACTGCGGGGAGGAGCACGGGATCAGGCTCTGGCAGTGCTGCAGATGGCATCTCCCACCAGCCACATCCACAAACATCACCCAGAGCTAGAGACCCTCACCTGGAGCAAGACACCCGCTGGCTCCTGGGAATCCACCTGTCACCCCACAGCTCGGTGGGAAATTCCCACCTGGGTCTCCCATGCTGGCATGGGAACACCGCAGGATGCAGGTACCCACTCCTGAGCCCCAGCTGGGTCTCTGGTCAGACATCCCCATCCTGTGAGGACACACAGGCCCTGTGCTCTGCCCACTGCTGCTGTCCCACTGGCACTGGGCTGTGCCATGTCTGCCAGTGCAGGGATGCTCTGAAAACAACTGGAAGCAACTGGCAGAATCTCCTGTCCACAACCCTCTGCCCACAACGATCTGCCCATGTCACATCAAACTGCATCTCATGGCAGGGCCAGAGGATGTGCCCCACAACACTGGGTTGTGATGGCATTTGGCCAGAGCTGGGGCCAGCCTGGGGCACGGGAAGCTGGAGATGTGTCCTGCAACCATCTTCCCAGACCAGCCTTGCAGGTCTCCACGAGCGGTGGGACACCTGCCCTCAAAGTGGCTGGAGCAGCAGACGGGCGGGAGAGATGATGGCTTCATTTCCCTCCACCCAGCAGACCCCCTCTGATGGAGGGGGCACATCAGCCAGAGCTCCTGGGAGGGCACTCAAGGCTGCACTGTCACTGTGCCAGCATGGCCATGGGAAAAGGGCACTGCTCCCGCGCCAGCACCCGGAGCCTGGGGCATGCACCAGGCAAAGGCTTGTCCCTGGATTGTTCTCCTTTACTCCACACCTGCTGCTGCTGAAGCGGGCAGAGGCGCGTGGCAGTCCTGAGAGCAGAGACTGCTGGGGCTGGAGGAAGGCAGGGTGCCCCACGCCTCCTCCGCGCTACCGCAGACACCCGCAGCAGCTTGTGTTGGGTGCTAATGAAATCCAAAAATGAGTAAGGGGATAAGAAATTCAGCCCAGGGAGGCTGCCAGAGTGAGAGAGCATGAAGTCTGGGTGGTGAAAGATAGATGTGGCAGGGACCAGGGTGTGGTGATGTGACTGCTGCAGGGCTGCCACAAGGCCCGTGGCATGCAGGGCCTTCGGCTCCTAATAATTCAGGTAAGGTGCCCAAAAAAGAGGCGAACTGAGATGCCTGCAGACAGTATTCTTCCCAGATCACCCCCAGCTCAGCTCAGCCCCCACAGATCCCCCGCCCCAACCCCTGGCAGGGCAGCACAGGGACTTACCCGTCTGGAAGAGGTTCAGTTCACACTCCAGGTAGTCAAACATCTCCACCGTCAGCTGAAAACTAAGAGAAAAGGATGAGGATGGCTGGGGGTGTCCCCATGGCCGCCACTGGCCTCAGCCCATGCCAGCTGCCATGGCAGAGGGAGGAGTGGGTGCCTCGCCCAGGGGCTCTGCCTGCTTCCAGCACCCATGGGCAAGGTCCCACCCCATCTGGGTCATGCTGCCAGCAAGGGTGGGCAGCACCCTGCCACCCCACCTGTACCCACCCCTCACCTCCCGCTCTTGCCCTGTGCTCACAAGTTATTGACGTCGTTCTCCCCCGCCTCATCAAGCTGCCGGTCAGACATCTGGAGATTCCCAGGGAAGCGGGGATTCTGCATGGGGACACTGAGTCAGAGATGTGTTTCGGGGCATCTCCTGTTCCAACTGCAACCCCAGGAGCACCAGGGCTGTCGACCCAGCTGGTGGCCACGGTGCACAGGGCTGGGATTGCTCTTTGGAGGCACCGAGGGAGTAACGTGCGGGGAAGGAGGGGTAACCGGAGGTGGCCACAGCATCTGCAATCCATGGTGCCTGTGATCTCCACAGCAACTCTCCTGGGTTTACAAAGCCTCCGAGCAGGGAGGAGATGGGGCTGCCAGCATCACCCTGAGCCAGAGGGGAAGGAGCTCTGGGATGGGCAAATGCGGCTCAGGCATTTTGGGGACGTTCTCATCACAAGTCCAAACCACACTGGGTTTAGGGCACGGCCTGGCTTCAGAGGTACATCTTTCCCAAGGAGCTCAGAAAGGAAACGTCGTGGGTGCCAAACCTGCCCCAGCTGGCTCCTCTAAAGATGAGGGCATGCAGAATGCACTTGTACACAAGCCCACCATGACTCTGCTCCCCCTGCTCTTGGCTGCACGCTCCCATTTTATTCTGTTTTATTCTACAAGAATGCATCTCCCTAAATAATAACTCCATGGATGTGAGCGTGGCTTCCTGAGGCATGACAGGGCATGTCCTGCAGCCTCCGAAGGCTAAAGAAGGGACCTGGCCAGCAGCTCCAGAGCTGGAAAGAAGCTCCTGACAATGGGGCATCTGGGATGGTCCACTGGGGTTCCCCCAGGATGGTCCTTGCCCGGGACCACCCATGGCCCAGGAGCACCCAAAGGAGAGCAAAAACAAGTGGATTTTGGTGACTGGCATGGATTATTTCAAGCTAGGAACAGCACTGGGTGGGCCAGGCCGGGCCAGCTGACTCCAGCTGGGACTGACCTTGCAGCATCCTGTGCAGAGTGATGCTTACCAAGCAGGGCAGGCGAGGGAGGGAGCACTAAAGCTGCTGGGGACTGAGAAGCAAGTTCAGGGCTACCTCATCATGATTTGCCTACTAAATCTAACATGAGATTTATAGTCTGCCATGAACCAGGTGCTCATAAAAACTGCTTAAACCTGTGACTCCGTCAAAGTTCTTCTGGGAATGCAACTCAGCACTGCTCAGTGTAAGTCACTGCTTCTTGTAGCCCCCCAGCTTCCAGCCCAGCCCAGGTGCCTCCTGGCCCACCACAAAACCATCCATCCCTGAGGCCAACTTGTCATCAGGGTATGGATGGACCCTGGGAGCCTGGGCCATGTGTCATGGAGGCAGTAGAAAGGCCAAGCAGAGAGGAGGACCCTTGGGGGTGACTGCACTGTGACAGCTCTGCCAGCCCATGCTGCCCTGTAACATTGCACTGCTTTTACCCCAGCCCCCACCTCTTGCTGTGGCTGTGGGGATGGGACGATGCTCACCTTGGTGTGAAACTCCATCTTGGTTCTCAGCAGTTTGAGGTAGATGCTGCAGAGCTGTCCGTAGCCCTCACTCAGGTGGCCCTGGGGACACCAAAAAGCTGTTGAGACGCCAGTCTGGCTGTGACAAAGCCATCTGCCCAGCACCATGAGCTTCCCCCACCCCCACACCACTTCCCCTCATCTAACACAGCCAAAGCCCTCCTCGCTGACACTGCTGGCTTACAGGATTTGGCCAAGACCTTCTCACAGCCTTCTCTGCAGATTTCAGTGAGGCACTGACCACCAGTGCTGAGTTTTACTGGATTTTTCCACTGACCAGGAAGAAGGCACTTGATTTCGATGGACAGGGATATAAAACACAACCAGCAAATCCAGCCCAGGGTGGTGGCAGCAGCCCTCCTGGGTCAGCCCTGGCTGAGCATCTGCTCAGCCCATGGAGCCTGGCAAGATCACTGCCCAAGCCAACACCACTTCCCAGCCTGGCTGGGGTGCTAGGTGCTACCAAGGACGCCTGGGATGTCCCCACCATGATTGCTGGCGAGGTCAGTTGCTTACCCACATCCTGCTCATGTCACTCAGCTCGTTCTTGTATCTCATGGAATCCTTCAGGACCTGGAGGAATGATGATGAAAACAAGCAGGCAGTGCAGGCAGGAAGGGTGGGCAGCAGGCAGGTCACCAGGCCAAGGTGTGCCATACTTGGTGACAGCAATTGGGGTAAGGAATGGGAGGTCTTAATACATTTCTGACCCTGCAGCCTGCTGGTGATGCTACTATGGCCAGCCCCAGCATGCCTTGGACTGGATGATCTTAAGGGTCTCTTCCAACCTTAACAATTCTATGATTCTAAGTTTCCCCATCTGCACATGGGGCAGGACAACCCTTGCTGAGGGCTCCCACCCTGATGCTGATGCTCTGTGCCAAGCGGTTTCCTCTGGCAGTGGTGCTGCAGCCAGCACTGAGGGTTGTGGCACAGGGGGCCTGTGGGCAGTGCAGCGCCAGGAAGGGTACAGCAAAGCGACTGGGGGGTTGGTCCCCATGCTGGCCCCCACCCAGGACTGGCACTGACTTGCCAGCTCCTCCCACTGCCCCGTGCAGCCCCACAGGGGAGACTGTGGCACTCACATTCGAGTGGCCATCGCGGAGGAGTTTGTGGAAGACGTGGCAGAACTTCCAGCAGAGCACGGCGTTGCCTGACAGTGGCAGCCGGTTCACCACTGACCAGAAGGTCTGTGCCCCCTTCTCGTGGTGCGTGCCCAGGATGCATGGTGGTAGGCAGTCAAGGAAACACTCTCCTCCTCTTTGGTTGTGGTGGGGTGGCTGCCCTGAAGCTGTCAGGTACCTGCAGAGCTGAGGAGAGCTCAGCCACTGCAGGGAGCTGAGAAGCTGCCAAGCCTGGGCACCCCAAGGGCACAGGCTGTCCCCTCTCCAAACCCAGACCACCACCCTGGCAGTGCCATTGCATGCTCAGGGCTGGCGCTGTGCCTCTGCCGAGCCGCCCAGGCAGCCTGGCTCGGGATGCTGGGGTCCCACTTTTAGTGTCAGCATGTCCACAGGCAGCTCTGGGCATAAAGCATCTTCACCCCAGACAGAAAATGCTGCGGGAATCTGCCCCTCCCACCCCTCTGTGGGATGGCAGCACCAGGAGCACGTGGCTGGGCACCCACCGACAAGCGACGGCTGCAGCAGCAGGAGCAGAGACCCCGTGCCAGAAAAACCCTCAACCACCACCAACCTCCCTCCGGGGTCCCACCCAGCCACCCTCAGCACCCCAGCTTGCAGCACTAGCCTGGTTGTGCTGGCCCCTCTCCCCATGTGCCACCTCACCACTGCCCCGGGTGGCCCCAGCCCCGGTCCCACGCTGGCTTGTCCCACAGCCAGCTCTGGAAGGATATTTCTGGCGTGCTTCTCCTTGACAGCCACTTCCTGCGCATTAATGGCCTTATTGATGCTGACAGTCTGCAAAAGAGAAGCAGCAGCAGAGGGTGGGATGGGAAGGGGTTGTGCTCCCCCTGTTCCCCCCTCACCCGCTGGGACCCCCTAGCTCTGCCGGCACCTGTCGGTGGCTGGGTCCCATCCAGGTCCCAGCCCCTGCTCGTGCCAGCTGGATGCTGCCCACTGCCGGATGCCTTTCTGGGATACACTTGGCATCCGCCAGGTCCAGCTGCTGCCAGGACTCATTTACTCGGCATAATAATGATGCAATTAAAGCATCCACCACAAAGGACCTTCTCCTGCCCTCAGGGTGGCGGGATGGGCAGAGGGACGGCAAATCCCTCCCCTGCCCTTGGATCAGGGCAGCAATATGTGGCTCCTACTCAGCTTCTGGGTGTGTGTGGGGGGAGCTGAGCAGAGAGGGCGTTCTGGGGGCACATGCAACTCGGCAGGACGGCAAGACCCCCGTGCTGCAGAGCGGAGTGGGACCGAGCCTGTACTGCCTGCAGCAGAGGACACGGCCCTGGGGTTAAGAGGGGCAGGAGACAGACCCACTGCCCCATCTGGCACTCGCTGCCACCTCCCCGCCCCACTGTGACAGGCGTATCCGGACATGGCACCACCAACACCCAGCACCCACTGCGACCCTGCCGGGAGCCAGCGCAGCACCCCCTGGCCATGCACCGCCCTTCTGCTCTCTGCCAGGGACGGCAGGACTTGCAGTGCCAGTGTCACGGACCACGTCAAGGAGCCTGGGCAGAGCCAGCCACCCCACTCAGCCTCCAGAGAGGCAGCAGCAGCCGTTGAAGGTGTCTGCCAGACAGGACTGTTGACCCGACCCCATTTCAGCCCCCAGGAGCTGTGCTGGCCAAGCCTGTATGGGAGTGCAGCGATGCCAGCATGGACTGCACCCCCCCCACTCTCTCACGCTGCTGGCAGCAGCCCTGCGAAGACCCCACTGCTGAGGGAAGAAGCTGTCTGGTTCAGCACTGCCAGAAGTAGCTAATTAACGATATAAACCAATTAAAACAGGGGATTAATCCCAGTGCCTTTCACACTGCAATCCTTCTCGCACCTCCACTGGCTCACTCTCTGAGGTGGCCCTGGCATGGCTTCAGCAAAACTGACCCCGATGACTCTGCTGAGAGGGCTGGGGTGGCCCATGGGCACCCCCCATATGCATCGAGTTTGTCGAGCCCAACCCATCTCCCCAGAAAGTCCCTGTGCCATCAAAGCATCTGCCAGCTAGAGCGGGGACAACCTGCTGAAGGACAAGACAGCTTCTGGTGTCAGCCAGAGCCGCTAACTGCACCCCTACCCCCGGGCCTGGCTGAAACAGGGGGTCTGGGTCCTGATGTTCCAGTATGAACCAGCTGTCCTTGCTCCAGCCACATCAAGCTGCTCACTGCACTCATCACCAGTCCTTTCTTACTGGTGACCATGGAGGTCCCGGAGGTGACCATGGAGGTGACCATGAAGGTCATTATTAAGATGCAGAAGGCTCATTTCAGGGTTGCAGGGGACCCTGCTGCATGGCAGGAGCATCCTGGTCTAGTGGTTGGCTGCCCACGGAGCAGAACTTGCATCTTGGCTGGGTTTTAAGGAGAGCTGAAACACCAGAAGAACCTGGCCCTGGCCCCATCAGACATCCCTTCCCAAGAGGCTCGATGGAGGCAAGCAGGTTCCCACGCAGGAGGATCAAGGGTGGGAGCTGCCTCTGTAGCTCTGCCCAGCCCTGCAGCTGCAGTCCCATTTATGAAAACCATTATGAAAATTAATCATTTTGTTCATTTTCCTCCTTAGAAAGCCCAGCAAAATCCTCAGGAAGGCACCAGCAGCAGCAGCCTGGAGCATGATGCCCATGTCCCAACAGCCATTGGTGGCACATGCTGTGGATCTGGCTCCAGATGCAGTGTGTCCATTTCCAAAATCCCAGTCCAGAGCCTTGAGGGCACAGGCCAGCAGGATGGTCATGCCAGGCCACCCAGCACAGCAAGGAGCACCAGATGGCTTGTCAACTTATCTTATCTGGGATTGGGAGTCCTGGGCCCCAACCAAGCAGCCCAGCCTAGAGCCAGAGAGCTGGTATTTGGGGGCCACCCCAGAGCCAGCAGCTTCACCATGGCTCTGCTCTGTTCCTGCAGATGGGGGTGGTCTCTGGAGGGAAGCAATGCTGGGGGCTGCCATGTCCCTGGGAAGGCTGGAAACAGAGCTCCCAGTTTAAATGGAGGCCAGGACATGTTTTTCCAAACGGAGAGTGTGACCCCTTCAGAGGTGGAAACCACAGCAGGAAGGTGACAGGGCTCTGGGCAGCGTCCTCCAGGACCCTCTGTCCCCAAGCCCCAAACTCTGTGTGAGAGCCGTGCAGTGTCCATGCAGACAGCAGAAAGGCAGTGGCGAGGGACCACGGCCACAAGTGTCACCTGCAAAGGAAGAGCAGGGCTGGGAGGGGTGACGGTGGCAGGCACTGGTGTCCTCTAGTTCTGACTCTGAAACTGGGACAGGGAGGGAAATTCGAGGGGGTCCTGAAGGAAAGCTTGGACCTCTCTGGCATAGAGAAGGTTTTTCACCTCCACCTGGTAGGTGCTGCTTCCCAGTGCTGTCTTGCACCTACAGCGGAGGGTATTTTAATTTTAATTAAGACCTTCCATGCCACAAGGGCTATTTGCCACCTGCCAGGCCACAAGCGTGTCCTTGGCAGCACTACTGGCCCAGCTCCAGTTTCTTGCCAACGAAGGGATGTCAGTCCCCAGTCCCTGTACCCCCACGAGCACCTAAAGCGCTTCTGTCCTGCTGCCCCCAGTGCTGGAAGTGGGGGGTGTGAGGAGGGGGTGGCTGGAGGCCTCCTCCAGCCCCACAGCCCTGCCCAGAAAGGAAACCCCGGTGTTTCCTCTTGTCCATGCAGACAGGGAAGAGAGGGGAGGGAAAAGAGGCTGTCGGAGCTGTTTGCACAGCAAGAGCTTCAAGGGGACACGCAGGGCAGCAGTCAGGTAGTACAGACTAGGGATGGTCTGACCTAGTACCCCTGCCCAGAGCAGTGGGATCTGTCTGAGCAGCTTCTGCAGCTCCCAGGGGTCCCCAGGGACCTGCACGGTGCCTTTTCCTGCACCCCGAGAGGCCGGCACAGCCCTGCCCAGTGAATCCCTGCCTGGGTCTGCTGATGCATCTCCAACAGCCGGCGGTGCAGCGCTTGGTGTACAGCAAAGCAGTTTATGAGATGTGGTTGTAGTATCCTGAGCCCCACCAAACGTTACCACTCCCCCCTGCCCTCACCTTGGTCTCAGATGGGGGACTCAAATCTGGCTGGTGAGGAGCACTGCCAGCTCCTGGGGCAAGCGGGACCCGTCCCACAACCCCCCCATGACTCCTGGTCTCACAGGGAGATGCAACACCAGACCCCAGCAACCAACAGCTCTGCACTGGGGTGACTGACACCCCTCCCACCACCTCCTGTCCCGACTCACACAAACTGAAGCACCTCCCCAGGCATATGACCGAAGCCCCAGACAGCGACAGGTGCCCAAAAACACATGGAGGGACCTGGGGCAGAGCAACAGTGCTGTGGAGGACTTCTCTCTTCCACACACACATGTGCACCCGTATCCCCCCCCAGCTCCCCAAATGACACTCTCAAACTCCTCCAAACTGCACATCTCCTGTTGAGGGAAGCTTCACTCAGGGGCTGCCCAGCGCCTTCCCACTTCTTCTTTCATGTCCGAAAGGAAATGAGTGTTGATTAAAGAATCCAGAGCTATTGCAAATTATTTGGAGAAACTGAGTAAGTCACAGTGCAAATCCTCTTAGTAATGCTCCCTCATTTCTCCTTAATTCCTTTCTATAAATGGAGAGCTGGGAGGGAGCACACCTCCAGAAAACCACTCGCAACCAAGCCCTGGAGAAACAGGGGCTCTGGGGGAAGCAAGTGAGGATGGACACCTCACTGCAAGCCTAGGAAAAAACAAATCCATGAGCTTAACTAAAACACAAACCCCAGCCTAGGAAAGCTTTGCTCTGGCCCCAGAGGTGCACAGGGTATGGGGGTGTGGGTGAGCTTTTTGGAGAGCATGTGGCTCTCTAAAACATTGCTCATTGCCAGCCCCTAAGAGCAAATCACAGCCTCACTGGGCTCAGGGAGGTTTTTTCTGTGGCAAAAACCTGAAGCAAAGCCAGTTGGGTAATGCCAGAGGGTTGCTCACCACCCCACCAGGGACTGGGGAGCGCCAGGGTGACTGAGGTCCCCCCTCCACGGCCTCGTGGCCTTCGGCAGTGGCAGCAGGAGCAGGGAAGGAGTCTGGCTTTGTGCCTGCCAGCAGCCAGAGGGAAGGAAGGCAGCCAGGCAGCATGGACAGGGCCGGCCAGCCAGTGCCATGCCTTGTACATGCATGGGTGTGTCTCTGCATATAGGGTAAGAGGATGCTCAGCACAAAGAAAGCAAGTACCTTGGAGTCTTTCCACTCAGTACTAAATGCTCCCATTGGATAGGGAGCAAGAGGGACACAAGAAGACACCTTAAGACACTTTCCCACCATCTAACCCAGGCTACACCCACTGGAGTTTGGAAACAAAGCGCTTCTCTTCCAACCAGCCACATGCTGGAGCTGCTTGAGGCATGAAGTGCCTTGACCAGGACCGTGTGAGCATCTTCCTGGAGGTGCTGCTGCACTTCTCGTCTCTTCCTCCCATCAGCCAAGAAATAACCCCCAAATCAGCACAAGTCTTGGATTTCCCCCAGCTTGGGCTGTAAACCCCAGCCCACTTCCCCCAAAGCAATGCTGGCCTCCAGCATTGGAGACCCCAAAACCTCACTGCACCTGCTGGGGGCTGTTCCCAATGGTGGTGTCCCAAGATGTAGCTCTAGGAGCAGATGCTGACTCCACCAGCTGGGATGCCAGCAGGAGAAAGAGGACCAAGGTGAAACAGAGACAGCCCTTAATTCCAAGGGACACTGTCATGGGGGCCTTGGGGGTGTTTGGGGACACTGTGCACCACACCCTTCCCTGATGTTACCCCACCACCCCATGGCAAGATGGGGTAAAGCCAGAGTAAATGGGAAGATGGCCACGGGCTCCAGAAGCCACGACGGATGCTGACAGATATTCTTGACGGAGACCTGCCCTGGCATCACCACCTCTGGGTCCACTCCCCCAAGGCTGGGAGGATGATGACTTCAGATGAATGTCATGCTTGTTCCACCCACTGCCAGCACTCTCTGGTGCACAGTGAAGCCTATTGTGAATGGATTGGAGAAGCTCTTCCAGCACATGTGGTGCTTCCAGGGGAGAAAACACTCAGGCCAGGCCAGGAAGGGGTGACATGATGTTCAGAGGTCTCCATCTCACAAGGAGACACAAGAGGATGGCAGCTACTGCCTGACTCCCACCAAGACCTTTGCCTCATGAGCTGCAGCACTGTCATCACGGTAGAAAAGCTATGTGGAAAAAAAATACACATTTTGAGTGCATCTGAACAGACCACCCCGCTAGCTCCCAGCTCCTCTTGAGGGCAGCATCATAGAAATTGGGATCCCCAGGGTGATGTGTCCACATGTGCAAGGACTTCACCCACTAGTCCTCCTGGCTGTACCAGAGAAAGTAACAAGTTCAACAACACCGTGAGAGCTGGGACAGGATGAGACAGTTCAATCTGATCACTCCACCACCTCTGAGGCAAGCAAAGGAGAAGAACAAAGACAACCACCCAAATAACTTATGGTGGGTGCCAAGGACTCAAGAGTGACACATCTGATGCCAGGAGGGGAGAGCTGGGCTGGTCATCAGTGCCTGAAAGGGTTTGACTCCACCAATGCCAGAGATGAGAGCTTGTGAGGTTGAACACATCACTGCCTACCACCAGGGGACCAGCATCAGTTGGGCCCAGAGATTTCTCCAGAGCCATCAACAACTGCAGCAGATTCATTACTCTGACATGTGCTTTTTAAGTCTAGCTTGAGGAACGTGGACTTTTCCAATACACTGATAAACCTTTGGGAAAAGAAAAAAAAAAGACAGCAAGGAAACTGATTTTGGAGAGAAGAGCTGGCAAAAAGTGAAGCTACAGAAGCAGCCAAACTTCACCAGTGACCATCAGGGAAGTCAATACTGTAAAACTCTGATCCCTTTGAAGCTTCCAGTTGAAGTAACAGTCAACCAAGGCTGGTTGTAGAGCTTGGGGAGGGCTCTGGACGCCTCCAGCACCATGAAGGGTCAGCATGGGCCCCGACTCCCACTGTTAGGCACCTCCTCACAGCTGGAGACCCACACAGCACAACCTGCCCCCACCCCAAGTGTCTGAATCAGAAGAGAGGGTGAAAACCTGGAGGCTACCCAGGACCCCTGCACCCCTCCACAGCTGCTCCCCACAAATAAACACTCACTCTTCTCAGCTACAGACATGGACACTCCATTACTCATGTCCCACACTGCCCAGCTGGCCTGGCCATGGCTGGAGCCTCTCCCATGAGCTGCCCTGTTAGCTGGGGTTTAATTTCAAGTGGGGATTTCACATGAAGATGATCTCTCCTAGCAGTGGTGACTTCTGTCAGGGGAGGGAGGTGGCTGGGTGTTCCTCCACCACCTTCAAACACTCCTGCAGTGTTCCAAATAGTCCAAACCAGTCTTGTGCCTCCCCGCAAACGCAGATACCTGCTCGTGTTTTGGAACAGGAGGAAATAAAGAATCGAGGTTGGAGGATGGGGGGAACAGATGCCAGGAGTTCATCTCTGGATGTACATTTCATCAGCTGCCATCCCAGGACTGGCCTTCCTTGGGAAACTTCACCCCATTGGGAACACCCAGGGTGAATGTCACCCGAGCAGGATGCTCCCAAATTCGGTGGAGCTGGGACGCCGGGGATGCCGAGCCCAGCAGTGCCAAGGTAGCTCTGGTGGAAATCCTTCCTTGCAATGTCTTCTGTGAGCGGCAGCTCCCGCGGGCAGGACCGAGTGTCCCTCGCCTGTTATCCCTCCAGGACGTTTGGATCCTGCAACTGAGCCCAGAAGAGCCAGGACCAGGTGGGCTCCTCGCTGCACCCGAGGGACCTTCCTTGTCCCTAACCCACGGAGCACCGTGAAAAGCGAAGACCCTCTGCCTAGGTCAGCAGCGCAGGGGATGCACAAGCCTCCCTGCAGGAACGGACCCTAAACCGCCACTTTTCACCCCAAATTTGTTTCCGTCCCTTATGCCTGGGTGAGGGGCTGCCCCCACGAGCCAAAGGGGTCTCGACAGCACAAAGGGGACGCGACACGGGCGCGTGGGGGGACACACGGGCGCTTCCAGCGCCCTCCGGACCCCAGCGTCGAACCCTGGGGGAAAGCAAGTTCCGACGGGCGGGTGGAAGCAAACCCCGAGCCGGGCTGCAGCACCGCAGGGGGGCAGCCGAGGAGCACCCCCCACC
>VXBZ01007380.1:6512-23637 GCA_013399135.1 Heliornis fulica | reverse complement strand
CGCTCACCCGGTCCATGGCCCCGCCGCGCCGCGTCCGCGCCTCCGTTCCGCTCGGCGCCGCCGTTAGCCGGGCTCCGCGCCATTGGTCCGGCCAACTGCCAGTCACTCGTAGCCACGCCCCCGGCACCGCCTCCGCTCGGAGCCCCGCCCCCTTCCCCACCCCTTCGCTCTCATTGGTCGGCCGCTCTGCCACTCGCGAGGTGCCGCCGGGAAGGCCGGCAAGCTCACGTGACAGCAGCTGAGCTGAGTGGCCCGGCCGCACGCCACTCAAGGCCGACACCCGCCCCCAAAGGGTCCCGCCCTCTGCCCCGCCTTAGGGACCGCTCTCTCGGAACGTCCCACCTCGGCCCTGGGGTCTCGCCTCCGTGCCATCCCGCGTGGCGATTGGCCACTGCCGATGTCGCTCACACCCCGCTACCCCGCCCCGCGCCTCTCCCGTGCGTGCTGTGGCGCCCCTTGGCGGGGATGGGCAGGGGGCGCCCGGGACCGGCCGTGAATGGCTCTGCGAGGCCCGGCCCTGGCCTAAACCAGCTCTCGGGAGCTCGGGGGACCTGATCCGGTGCGAAGGGCTCCGGGCTGTTGCTGGAGCCGGCCCGATGGTCTCCGAGGCCCGGGCGTGCGGCCTGCGCTGCTCCTGCTGTGCTGAGACCCTGCCCGGGGCTCCCGGCCTGGCGGCGCGGCCCGGCCTTTCCCCTCCTCGCAGCTTGGCCCACGCCCCGAGCAGGGCGCGGCCCTGGCGGCTCCCTGAGGAGGGCGGCACGGGGGGTCCTGCCCATCCCTCTGTCCTCTCCTCCCAACCCGTCCCGGGCTGAGGCCGCGGTGCTGAGCCGCGCTCTGCACACCCGCTGAGCACCTTGTCTCAGGCTGCGCTTTGCGAACAGGATGGGTCCAGGGAGGGGATGGGTTCAGGGAGGGGATGGGTTCAGGAATGGGATGGATATAGAGAGNCAGAGAGGGGATGGATTCAGGGAGGGGATGGATTCAGGGACGGGATGGATTCAGGGGCTGGATGGATTCAGGGATGGGGTGGATTCAGGGAGGGGATGGATTCAGGGACAGGGTGAATTCAGGAACGGGATGGATTCAAGGCTTTGCTGCCCTGCTCGGGGCCAGGGATGTGGCAGGTGTCAATGCAGCCGGCAGCCAGCAGGAAGGTTGTGTAGGCCTTTGCCTTTTGTGTCTTCTAAGCTGTGGACAGGGAGTTCTGGAGGGGTGTCTGACGGGCAGGGACTGCTGCAGGCACTACTGGTAAAGAAGAGCAAGGAGGATAGGTTGTTTCTCGGGTACTATTGGCAAAAGGGCAAAAAATGGTTACAGACATCTGAAAAACAAAGCAAGGAAAGTGGGAGGAGGGTTTTGCTTCCCCTCAACAGCTGGTAGATAGTGGCTGAGATGCTCTTTTGCATAACCAAACCCAGGGTCATGTCTCTGGTACCTTCACTCGTCATAGTGCTGGGGCCTGATCTTTGCCCTCTTAACCTGGAAAATTCCTCCTCTGTGACTGGCTCCTGTGGGTTGGCCAGGAATCTCATCTCATTCTGGAGGGGAAATTCCCACGGGGACCTTTGCCAGAGCTTGAATATTCTCAAAAATTCAGACAACTCACTATTTTTGCAATGAGAAACTTGAAGACTGATCCCCAGTTACTGATGGCAAAGGGGCTGTGCCAGGTCCCACCTGCTGGCTTCCTGGATCCGTAAAAGCAGGTCCTGCAAAATCAGTGTCTTTGCTTCAGGTGGGAGTCCACACATACCCATCCTGTGTGCCGCCACCAGGGGCAACGGGGCAGGCCGTGAACAGCTTTAGGGTGTGGGTTGTCAGGAGCTATTGTGCAAACAATTCTCCCTGCATAACTCATGTTTGTGGCTTATTTTTCCAGTGGTAACTGAAATGCCCCACAAGCATCCTCCTGTAGCTACAGGAGAACTGGCTGCATGATAGACCTTATCCTCTGTGCTTTGGAGATCAGATTCATGGCTGATGGGAAGCAGCCTGTGCTGTACACTAAGGCCCTCTCCTCCCACACAAGCTCGTCTCGTCTCCGTCTGCCTTTTCTCTAATGCGCTTTCTGGAAACCTGCCTCCTTCCTTGGGGCTGGTCCCAGAGGAGGTTTAATGGGTTTAATTCAGCCACTGTTCCAGGAGGTGATTAATAATTGAAGAAATTAAGTCATTGCCAAATAGAGATGAAGGAAAGGAGGGCATTTGGCAAAAGTCCTTGTGATGCCTCTACCTCTCTAACCCCTCTGCCTGGTTAAAAGCATCCCGCTCCTGCATTACATCTGCAGCTTGCAGGGCTGGGTCTGGGAGGGCTGCACCTCAAGCCCAAGGTGAGGGACCATGAGACTTGTGTTATCTGCTCCCTCTTATTGACAAGCAGAGTCACGTTCTCTTCGTCTGTGGCCAGGGCCTGGTGCCCATTTTGGGATGGGCTGATGACAGGGAGACTCCAGCCTGGAGCAGAGGAAGGTGGCTAAATTTGGGGCAGAACTGGTTGTACCTGCTCCTCCTCCCTCCAAGAGAGGGGCTGTAGCAGGACGGAGCCAGAATACAGTCCCTGGGCTGGCCCAATCCACCCAGTGCCTCCACTGGATTGTGCTTTGACTCTGGCCCAGACCTGGCTGCTCTGCAGGGATCTGTGGGGCTGCCTTCTGGTGGGACTGGTTGCCTTGATTTTAGGCAGGCTGAGAGGTGCTCTGAAAGTGGAGAAGGCACAGGGCTGTGTGGGGTCCTGTCTTGTGTGGTGTCTGTTCCCTTGCCCTGGGTTCTGTGGGGAGATGATGGATAAGAGCTAGTGTGCAGGGCACGGGAGAGGTGTGTTGGGCACCACTCCTCTCACTTGACAGCTCCTTTTCGGGAGCCATGGCTCTGTTTCATCTCCTTGATTGCTCAGTACTCCTCTTGCTCCTGGCCAAGAGGCTGAACTGTAGCCTGGAGGCAAAGGGTGATGGGAGAGCCTGTGTGTCTGCAGAACACGGGCTTCCCCAGTGCTGCCCACCCCAGTGCAGCTGCTTTCACATTTCTGGGACAGGAGACCTTGGGCTCTGGATCACGGTCACCTCCTTTGCTTTCAGTAGCTACCTGGCTTGTCTGCACCTGTATCTTCTGCAGGATGGAGACCACAGGTCTGGTGTCTGCTGGGACATGGAGAGGATAGTGTGTCCCCTTTCTTCTTCCAGTCAGCCTAGTGCTTGGCAGTGTGACACCTATTTAGTGCTGGTTCAGGGGGGACAGGAGCTGGTCCTTCCCCCCCCATCACAGGGCTCCCTAGGGCAGCCTCTCCTTGCCGCTCACATGCTCTGAGATTCCCGCCTGTAACAGCTCTTGGCCAGGACGTGGCTGCTCAGCTTGGTCTCTGCCCAAAGCACTTGCAAATGGAGGGAAGAAGATGGTGCAGGAGAGGGGCCAGAAGGGACTGCAGGGGCTGTGGGCCCTGAACCGGGATGAGGGATGCTCTTTTCCCAGGGGCTGGGAGCTAGAGGCTGCCTTTCTAACTCCCCTCCCCAGCCAGAGCCAGGAGTGTCCCAGGGTGCTTCTGGAACACTCCTCACGCTCCCATGGTCTGGCTCAGGGAGAGCACAGATTCCCCCTTGTTTCAGCAAGAAAAGACAGGCACAGAGAGTGCCACAGTCCTTCCTCTGTTACCCAGCTGGCTGTGCCGGAGCAGGCGGACACGGTGCTCTGCACAAACATCCTGCTCCCTTTTCACTGCTGGAGCTGAGCTCCCAAATGGATCCCCTTCAGCTGACTCTTTAGACACCCCAGGGCACAACCTTCTGAGCTCAGGAGCACAGAGGAGCTGTGGGACACGTCTCCTGGAAAGCCAGGCAGTGGGAGGGCAGTGGCTGTGACAGCCTTCCACAGTGCAATCCTGGAACCACAGCTACAGCCCTGTCCTGGTGACAGGGGTATTTGCTCAGACCCTGGGACAAAAACTTATTATGAGCCAAAGTGCCCACCTGGTGCAGGGAGAGGGCAGGGACCTGGGTGCAGGGTGGTGGTCCAGGCGCAGCAGGAGTGTCCCTGGTAGAGCAGAGCACTTGAGGCAGCACACTGCACCAGGAGGAGCCTGCATGTGTGGGGGTTTTCATCTTTTGGTCTCATTTTTTAAGTTTTTTGGGGTCAAGCAAATGCTGCTGCTTAGTCCTTGTCTGCTCATGCTGCCAAACAGCTCCTGGGCTGCTTCGAGGGCAGTGAGCAGAGAGAGAAGGGACAGGCCCTGTTCAGGGGGGGCAGCTGCCACATAGGAGTGAAGCTGAGGCAGAGCAGCCTCTTGAAAGGGGACAGGGAGAGTGTCTTGGAGAGGACTGCTTAGAGGAGTGTGAGGGTCCATGAGGGCCCCACTTCTGTCCTGGCTGAGNCAAATGCTGCTGCTTAGTCCTTGTTGCCTTAGACCTTTTGCAAGGGGGGATGTGACCCCAAGACATCCCAGGTGTGTTCTCTGCCCTAAAGCCTCAGCAACTGCCTCCTGATGCCTTCTCCTAGAATTCAACAGCAAAGCTGAGCGTGGTTTCCAGCAGGAGATGACTCAACCTTGGGCTGTGGTTCTGCAGAAGTGGCCGGCTCCAGATCAGGGCCTGGAGGTGGGAAGTGTTTGCTATCTGCTGGAGACCTTCTCCAGGGCATGGGCAGTGGGACTGGCTGGAGTATTCCACTCAACCCAACACCCAACCCTGGGTTTCCAAGTGGTGGGAAAGGCTGGTTTCTCCCAATATAGGACATGACAAGCTTGCTTTGCTTCTGTTATGAGTCAGGCTTTGGCTGCCAGAACGTGATCACTAAGAAAAGGTTTTTGGTGTGTAACTTGGGGTGTGGGGGTTGTGTGTAGGACCCCTGTGCTTGCTGCAGAACAGTGTGGGCAGTTCATGAGGTGGGGGCTGCAGGAAGGCATGGGCTGTAGATCTGGAGAGATGATCTGTCTGCCCCCCTTTATGACATGGGGATAACCCAGCATCCACCAGCGCTCTTGTGGAGCATGGTCTTTGTTTTCTAGGCTTCTGAAGAATTTTGATGGAGATGATCTGAGCTCTGGAGCATCTCTCCTTTGGAGACATGCTGAGAGTTGGGGTGGCTCACCTACATCTGAGGAGAGCTCTGAGCCCCTTCCAGTGCCTCAAGGGGCTCCAGGAGAGCTGGAGAGGGGCTGGTGCCCAGGGCAGGGAAGGCCAGGCCCAGGGCAATGGCCTTCAGCTGCAGGAGGGCAGAAGGAGAGGAGCTGGGGGGGCAGAAATCCTTCCTGAGGAGGGGGGAGGGCCTGGCACAGAGTGCCCAGAGAAGCTGGGGCTGCACCTGGATCCCTGTCAGGATTCAAGGTTGGATGGGGCTTGTGTGATCTCTCCCTGTCCCTATCTCACTCCTCACCCTCTCAATATGTATTTTCTCCCCTGTCCAGCTAAGAGGGAAGCGATAGAGCGGCTTTGGTGGGAGTCTGGCCTTTAGACAGGGGCAAACCACCACAACTTCTCTTATTCACACCAAATCTTTCATTTCAATGCTTTTCAACCTCTGTGTTGAAATCAGGTCCCTTCTAACCAAAACCATCGTGTGACTTGATGGAATCCTACACTCTGACTCTCAGAGGTCATGTACACCTCCAAATGAAGACAACAGGAGGCAGACTTTGCAAATACAAAGTATCACAAAATGCCAAGTGCTGGTAAATGTCAGGCCCTGGGTGTCAGGCAAAGGCAACAACCATATTTTTCTTTAGTTTCCCTGAACCTCAGCTGCCATAGCTAAAACTGTCCCACAGTGCTATAGTTGCTGGGCAAACCCTGCTCAGCTCCCAGAAGGCTGGTGCTTGGTGCTGAGGGCATCTTCAGGGAGATGAAGGTATGTATGTGTGGCTGTCATTTGGCAAAGGCAGCCTGCATCCGTCCTTGGCAGTGCTATGCAATATCTGCGAGCAGCACATGCTGATATGGCAGCCAGCCACCTGCTGCTCTTCCAGATATTGGTCCAGAAGTGACCCAGATTGGTCTTGGAGAGTTACACAAACTGCAGCAATATATTCTGTGTGCTTAGAAACTGTTGGTGTCTTTCTGCAGACACTGGCCAAAAATATTAATCTGGAGGCATATCCTGACATACAAATTTCAGTCCAGGGATTCCAGTGAGATTTTACAAGCAACACTATAGATCTTACAGTCCTGTAGGACCAGTTGTCCTGGGGAATGATGATCATTCCCAGAGGATGTCAGCTAAGGGTCCATCTAGCTCAGCCTTAATATCTTCAGTTGTGGTACCAGCAGATACTTTGAAGAGAAAGGCAGATATTTGTGTTTCCTTCCTCGAGTGCACTCCCAGCCTCCAACCATTCTCATTTCAGAAATCTTGATCTTATCACTTTGTAATCCAAGCCCCGACTCAGACACATGGAAAGTTCCTTGTGGTCAGCCTGTCCCTTGGCAAAGAGCTCCTTGGATGAAGAGCAGCTTCCTGCTGTTCATTCTAAACCTGGCTTTGGCCGGCTTCATTTCATGTTCCCTGGTTCTTGCTGTGGGAGAGACAGTTACTAAGTGCTGAATGTCCTTCCTTCTAGGCCACTCGCCATTTTACAGACTTCAGTTCCCATGCTGGAAGTCTTGATCCCTGTGGAACACACCTCCTCTGAGATCTCACTCGTCTTTCATGGAGCTTCACTGCCCTGCAATCACTGACTCCCCCCCAGTTGGACTCTTTCTGTTTCCAGCTGATTTTCTCCCAGTTAAAACCAGAGTTTCCCACATTAGTGATCTGGCAGGTCCCAGGGGCTCTGTGAAAAAGTGATCCCCCAGACCTGACTCCAACCTAGGAGTCAGTGTGGTGGAGGAGGCTGCCTTCAGGGCTAAAAAAAGACTTACTCCTCATCTGAAGTCTGTTCTGGTGATGGATCCAAAGGTGCCACGTGTGGTTTTTCTATCAAAAGCTGAAACACACCATAAGGCAGAGGTTTTACAGACTCCATAAATAGCTACTGTTTAGGATGTGTGATATGGAGGAGGTTTTAGAAATCAAAATATTTAGAGATTTGTATTATTTGTCTTGGCAGGAAGGAGCAGCCAAGACCAAAATACAAACTCTTCCTTCAAGGAAGGAACAGAGTTGAGGAAAACAGTGAATAAGGGGAATAAGAGAGTTGTCAAAATCTTCAAGAATTCTTTTGCGATGAATGGAAGTAGGAAACACATCCTGGTATATCTGAAAGGAGAGAGAATTCATTGAAAATGCCCAGGCACATTTATGTTCTTGGTAGAAAACACTGATTTTTCAGAATGACTCTTGACATTTCCATCAAACCCATATTTGAACATTGCAAGAACATCCAGAACATTCAGCTAAAATCAGCTCCAAGTTGGGCTCTGTTGGTGTGAGCTGCATCAGCGAGGATGTCTCCAGCTCGTTCCCCAGTCTGTTCTCCTCCTCTCAGTTTTATTCTAGACCCTGCGTGGAGATGTGTAATGGGAATGCTAAGACTGTTCTGAGCTGGGAGTGTGTCAAAGCGTGGGTCTGAGTGCAGTGGTGGACATGGCAGGAGCAGGGCAATGGAAGTGGCAGGCGGTGGTGGCACCTAGGGTAGCAGGTCATCTGCACATCATGATTGTCTCATCTCATTTCAGTCTGATCCCAGTCTCAACTCTCCATGTGGTTTCCCAGTCTGTCTTCCAAGCTTGTTCCTAGCACTCCCAGCCTCAATCTGCTGTCTGTTGCCTGAGCCAGGGGTGTCAGTCCTGGTCTGTTACCTTGGGCACTGTCATATCTCGTCTCAGACAGCCCATCAGCCATGCCTGCCCAGCCACATGGGGACGAGGGCCTGCAGGTACAGGCAGTGCTGGCCCAAATACCCTACTGCCTGCCCAGCAGCCCAGCTTCACCTGCACCCAGCATCCCTGAGCAGCAACTGTGGAAGAAGGGTGCCAATTGCTCCCAGAGATGAGGGAAGCGTAGGTGCAGGGCGAGAGGAGTCACTGGAGATGCACCATGGCTGAATTGGGCATGGGATGGAGGGGAGCTGCCACGTCTCTGCCACATGTCCTGGGAGCATGGATGGACATGTGCTGCAGGAAGAGCTGGAACAGGGAGGCAGAGGGAGTGTGGAGGTGCTGTGGATTTGGAATTGTGGTTCAGCAAAAATGGGAGACTTTCATTAAAGTTATACAAACTTCATATGTGGTTCTAAATAAATAGCTCTTGTCATGTCTCCCTTTTTACAAGACCTCCCATGATGATACTTAGAGCCATGAACTGGGGACTGGTCTTCCTGAACTCCTGAACTCCATTTTCATTCTCATTCAGATTCTGTGTAATTTCAGGTCCAGATGCTTGACTGTCATGCTGTTAGAGACAAACCCCTTGAGACACTTGGTTGTAACCTGTAGTCTGAATCTGGCTTTGTTTTTCCATCCTTCCAGGCTGGCTCTGCTGCCACCGGTGCTAACATCTTGTGCCCAACCCTGTCCTTGATGTGTCCTGGGTCTGTCACTCTCCCAGGGCTCCCTGCTAGGTTAAGCTAGATGCTTCAGGCAAGCTGAACATTACCTGACCACTCAAGGGATGGACCAGAAGCAGGGTGACATCTTCTATGAGTGGATCCAGCCCAGGAATTGGTGGTGGGACCTCATGGCCCTGGAGGTGCAGTTTCACCCTAGCATCTGGATGGTCTCTGGAGTGCAGGACAAGGGGCACTGTACAGCAGACAGGATCCCAGATGAATCCTGAGATCCTCAGCTGTTCAGAATGGGGTTCCATGAGTCCTCCCCTCCTGCAGGGGAGCAAAGCCTTGGTCTTGATGTGAGCTATCTTGATTCACCCTTGCCCTGGAAGTTCAACTCACAACATGATCTGGGCTGGCAGCAATCCCATCAATGGGGAGAGAGATGCAGAGAAGTGAAGGGATGTGCCAAGACCTCCACTGCTGCAAAGACGAAGCTGGTGGCTGAGCTATGATGGCTGCAGAGGAACCGTGGGCTGTAGGCTGAACGGAGGCTCCCTTCTTGCTGTGTGATGACAGATGCCTGTGCATTTCTGTCTTTCCAAAAGCCCTGCTGCCACCATGTGCCCTGGGGTCCCAGGACTCTTCAGACAGACCCTCCCCAGCCGTCCAGGCTTATAGACGCTCCTGCCTCCACAGCAGCAAGGTCATGTGTGGTCACATCCTGGATCAGATTTGCTCATGCTTAGTAACACAGTTTTTGTGAAACAACAGGCTCTGTGTAAAATAAATCCTGCAATGCCACCTAGCCCACAATTTTTAACATGTCTGTCTCACTTCTTCAGAGAGTTCAGTCTACTGAGACTTGGTGGTGATGTGCGTCATCCCTGGAGCACTTGGGAGACTGTCCTGGGTTTGGCTGGGTTAATAGAGTTAATTTTCTTGGTGGCGGTAGGTTAATGGTTGGACTGGATGATCTTAGGGGTCTTTTCCAGCCTTAAAAATTCCATGATTCTATGATTCTATGATTCTATGATTCTATGATTCTATGATTCTTTGATTCTTTCTAGTAACTGGTACAGTACTGTGTTTGGATTTAATATGAGAACAATACTGGTGACACGCTGATGATTTACTTGTTGATAAGCAGTGCTTATATTTTCAGCTTTCAAGACATGCCAGTAAGGAGACCCAATTCACCTTCTCCTTTGGCAGCTTTTGTGACTTGTCATGTAGGACTGCTGGTGCTGCTGGCAGCAGCAAGGCTGTTTTCTCCTCCAGACTCTCATAGCACTGATGGTATTGCCTCACAGTGAGACTACCACAGCCACACCTGGCCACAGAGACCACCACAGCCCTGGTGGTTGCCCTGGAGTGGGCAACCTTTCTCCTTCCCTGCAGGAAGAGGCCATCTCCCCATCTACCTGGAGGATGTCAGCAAGCCCATCAGCATCGATTCTGGGAATGTCTGTCGGGGCTGCATTGCCAAGCACTGCTGAGAGAAGGGTCTCTGGGCTGTCAAGCCCTTCTTCGTGCAATGCCAGGCCTCCTGCCACCACAGTGGCTTGCAACACACCAGGCACCTGGCCAACATCATGGCGAGCATCCAGCAGCCAGGGCTAAAGAGTGGCCTGGGGCCTCTGCTCTATGTCAGCATAATGAGCGTGAGGAGGATGAGTAGGCCATTTGTGTGGTGTGCTGGTGGGACTCCCGCTACCATGGCTTGCACACCATCTACCCCATGGAGGAGGTCACACAGGTGGACAAGGTAGGGGAGTTTTGGCACTGAAGTTCCCTGTTCTGCCCCAGTGCACCCTGGGCACGCTAGGGAGACCAGCTGCTGGGACCCCACTGCCCCTCTCCTGGCAGCCCCGATGGGAAAGCAGAGGAGGGGGTAGTGTCCCTCACCCATCCACTCTTATGGATCGCAAACTGTGGAGGCACCGAGGCTGAGCACTTTGTGTTTGGGTGGAGGGATGCAGCCTGGCTCTCTGCCCCTCCACAACCTCTCCAGAAGTTGGGACGGTGAGTGCTGCCCTAGGACATTTTGCCTTGGTGGAGTAGTGTGGAGCTGCACCCATACCCCATGTTCCAGTGATGCTCCCAGCAGCACATCACCAGCTGCCCCAGCATCTGCCATCTTGCTCTCCAAAACCTAAATGGTAAGGAAAACATGGGAAAAAACTGAGGAGCACAGCAAGGGTAATGGGGTGAGCAGAGTGGAGACCACAGCTGCTGGGTTTGGGTGCTGGGCTTGGTGCTGCCTGGTGTGGGGTCACTGCCCGCCCTGGCTGGCACCGTTAGTCCCAGGGCAGTGGGAACTCAGGCAAACTGCAGCACTCGGCAGGTGCTGCTGGGGTGAGCTGAGCCCATTTCTTCTCTTTTTCAGATGAAACTCTAGGAATTCCTGGAGCATCTTCTGAAGGTAGTAGAGGAGGTGAAGAAGAGTGGGTCAGCAGAAAGGCTGAAAACGCAGGAGTACAAGGCAGGTACCTGGCTCAATTCTTACAGAATGAACTTCAGAGATACTGGCAATTAAAAAGGAGACTCTGAATGCTCTTGCTTGGGGCCATGAATTCAACAGTCTTCAGGATGGGACATGTCCCCATGTCATGCTGTCTTATGTAGGACCAGTGCTGGGAACCAGTCTCAGTAACCACATGTGGCTCTATAAAAAAAAATCAAGAGGGTTTGCAAAGAAATGCTCTGCAAAGAGCAGCATGCTGACTTTCCCGAAGTCGTGGGAGCTTGCGTGTTTCTCAAACAAATGAGACACTGGCTATTTTTTATTTACCTTTTGTTTCACAATATGTGCTTGAGTTACAAGCCAGACGTGAGCCATATGGTGAGCTCTGCTCCACAACAAGAGGAACTCGAAGTGTTTTCAGTAAGAAAAAGGAAAGCAGAATTATTGCACCTCTGCCTGACGCCAGGCAGCCCTGGGGGAAAGCGACACCAGTGAAACAGCTGCATTTCATTTCCCTCTGGGGTAGAAGCTGGAAAGCAAAAGTAACTGGAAAAAAGAAATGAAACTGCTGGACTGAGTTATCCAGCCCTGAGCTGATGATTCATCAGCTTTGGCAGGGAAAATAGGTTTCTCTGGACTCCCCTAGGTATTTGCTCTTGTTCAGCTCCTCTGCTTGCCCACAGCAGCCTGGCAGAGTGGATGGTGGGTTTTTGGGGGGTCCCTGCATGCTTGCCACGCTCCTTGAGGCTGGGCAGGGGGTGAGGATGGAGGTTGTGAAAGATGAGTGTCACTTGCCTGCCACTCACCTGAGTCAGGTCTCTGGGACCATGGCTCAGCTGCCTCTGGCTTCCTCTGAGCCCAGCAGCTGGATATGTATTGATGGTAAAAAGGAAAATATGTCCCTTGTCATGGCGTGGGGAAGCATCCTGCTTTATCAAGCTTTTGTGACCCAGGTCCAAGAAATCACGTGCTTGGACAAAAATAATAAATTCAGTTAATTTTCCTTTTGTTTATCTTCTGCATTTCGAGGTTTCACAGTCCTAGCTAACCACATTTTCCTGGTGCTTCTGGTTTTGAGCAAAGTGCCAATTTTTAGAGCTCAGGCAAAGAACCATAAAGCAGTAGCAGACCCTGCCTGTTGCTGGCCCCTCATCCTGAGCTGTAGTGAGGCAGGGAGTCCTCCCTGGCTCCCCCTTCCCAGCCCTCCCCAGCCCCATGGCTTATTCCACCTCTTTCCCTATGCAGTGGGTTTTTCCTACAGAGATGTTTCTTCCAGGCTGCTGGAGCAGCAGGTCAGCCTGGATGCAGTTGTACCACATCTAAGAAAAATCTACACCAAGACCTGATGGCATCTCCTTGCATCCCACCAGCCCACCCAGTCCCCTCATGTTGCACAGAGATAGCCGAGGTCCAACTGAGCAGAAATGACCTCAGCAAAGTTCCTTCTGCTGGTAGACCAGGGATGTTGAGTGGGAACTCAGACGAGGTGAAAGCACAGCAGTTAGCTTCTGTCTGGTTTTTTTGGTTGTTTTTGTTTTTTTTTTAATAAATGCATTTATCAAAGACATGTGGTGGTTTCCCAAGGTCTGCTGCCAGGCATAGATGCCAGAGCATCTGGCTTCATATTGGCTGCCTGGTTACCGTTGCCTCCCTTCACTCCATGTGTCTTCTTCTCACAAGTTGATGGTGAAGAAAAATCAGGAGGCACTTCTGAGTGTGGGAAGCTGCATTGGCTGCTGGCCAGTGAGGAATAGCTGCTGCTTCAGAAGCTGGAGGAACAGGAGAAGCAGATTCTGCTGATGATCAGCAAAAACTGGGCTAGGCTGATGAGGGTGACCTTATCATTCTCTACAGCTACCTTCAAGGAGGGTACAGAGAGGTGATGTCCTCTTCTCTCAGGTAACAAGTGAAAGGATGAGAGGAAACAGTCACAAAATGCCCCAGGGGAGATTGAGGTTGGACATGAGAAGAATTTCTGTCCTGAAAGGGTTGTCAGACACTGGAACAGGCTGCCCAGAGCAGTGGGGAAGTCACCACACATGGATGGATTGAAAAGGCCCAGAGATGAGGTGTTGAAGGACATGGTCTAGAGGTGGACTAGGCAGGGTCAGGCTGGGGATGGACCTCTCAAAGGTCTCTTCCAACCCAAGGGATTCTATGATTCTAACTCCTCACTCTGATCCTGTCCAGCAAGGCTCTCCCTGAGCTGGTAACTTGCCAACACACCGCCCAGCACAGGCTCATGTTATCTCTCGCTGCCTCTTTCAGTTGGACCCGACCACCCAATCTGCTGCTTCTCTTACACGAGCCACAAGCTCCCACGGAAGCTCATCCTGGGTTATTACAGCACCAGGAGCAGCTGCACGCTGCCAGCCATTGTGTAAGTACCAGTGCTGACTAATGGGTGCAGACAAATGCTGACATCGCCTCTTTCTCCTCGAGGACAGTGGAAAATGCTTTGTCACCTTAGGTGGGTGTGAGTGGCCCTCTGCATCTTTCTAAGAACTGTGTAGGAATGTTCTTCTGTGTCTTCGATGACACTTCTGCCTTCCGTTGGCTGTTCCCGAGAAGGTGACCATGAGCCCTGGTTGCCAGCAAGCCGAATCTCCATCAGCACAGCTCCATTTCTGTGTAATGCAGAACTCAGACCTCCAGCTCCCCTGGCTGCCGTTGTAGCCCTGCTTGCCTCTGCCTGCCCTGGCCACCTGCCTCCGCTCCTCCTCCCCCTCCTTTGCCCAGCACGTGGCTGTGAAGATGAGGCCGGATGCCTTCTCCATGCACGCACGGCAGCTTGGAGGCCGCTGCCAGCTTGCTGAAAGCTGCTGGTGTCTTTCCTTTCTCTGCTGGTGCAGCTTTGCTCACAGCCCTGTGCCCAGGGCTGTGGATTACTGAGCACGCTGGATTCCTCCTCGCAGGTGCTCTGAGGGCTCCTCTGAGTTGTCACACGTAGGTGGGTGCAGGATCAAGAAAGACACGAGCCTGTTCCCTGCAGGCTCACGGAATAACGCTGAGGAGTTGGCTGGGGTTCCTAGGGTAGAGGTCTGCTGTGGGTGGTTGAATGGACCTGGGTTGTTAAGGACATGGTGCACGGGGTTGATTGCAACAGGCTCGCCCAGTGCATGAGCTGGATGGTGTTCTCCATATGACCACGGGGCCCTGGAGCTACTGGGCTCCAGCCCCGCGAGGCAGGGCTGGCTGGTAGCCAGTGGCCAAGGTGTGCTCACCTCCAGTGTGGCCATGGAAAGCTTGACTCCTGCCACTGGCCCTGGGGCACACACTGCCTGGGGAGCCAGGGCTGTGACCAAGGCCCCTGCCCTCAGATGTAGGGGCAGCTCCTGGTCACCAGAGGACAGCCACCTTTGTGGTGATGCCCATCCAAACATCCCAGGTGTCAGTTCCCTCCCAGCAGTATCTCGGAACAGGGCCCTGGCGCTGTTTTTGGGCACAGCTCTCCATCTCACTCCTTCTTCCTGGACGGTATTTTGAGCTGGGTAGTGGGATGACTGTTGGGGTGCACGCTGCCCTGTGGGCTGAGGAGCTGGGGGCTGCAGTTCCCTCAAGGACAAGGCTGCTGACATCCCCCGTATGCTTCTTCCTTGGCAGATGCACCCATGTCCCTGCGGTCCCTTCCAGCCCCGCCTGAGGCTTCTCTCATGGCATGGCTCCCAGACAGCCTCTGCTCTGTCTGTCCATCTTCCTCCCTGCCCATAAGCCCCTGTCCTGCCTTGCTGCCCCATGTTTCACTGATGGTCATGCCTGTCCTCACCAGTTCAGTATGTGGGGTGAGCTGAATCTCTGAGCTGTATCTTGTTCCTTGGGCTGCCCTACAAGCACCAGAGATCCAGGCAGGAAGAACGCAAGCCCTCAATGTTCACCCAGCGGTGCGTGTCCAGAGCTGTTGAGAGCAATCCAAATGCCATCAGTGGTCTGGGTTCTATCTTCTTTCAGTCTGGTGGGAGACCAGCCCCAGGGCTGCAGTGGAGATATCTCTTTGCATGGATGGTTCTTCCTTGCAGCTAATTGCAGGGGGGCACTGCATTTCTGGGTAGGGATCTCCAGGGACAGGTGGTTATTGGAGGCACAGAGCTAAAAAACTTATTCATGTAAAACGGTCACCCCTGCTAAGCTTCATGTCCCCTCTAAATAAAAGAGTTGACTGAAATGGGTATAAAATCCTAATAGATATTTTTGCCATTTTCAGGTCTGGCAATAGCTGATCCATTTTATCTTTGGCTCGGAGAAAACTCTCCTGAACCAGGCAATGTGTAAAATTCCAGCCTCTAAAGGTAACATTATTGTCGACTATAATGGGGCCAGCAAATGAATTTAACTGCCTGACAGTAGTTATAATTAGCACCGATTAAATACTTCATAAAGGTAAGCTACTTGATTGTAATTTCAGCCCTTCTCACACCTCCTCCATCATGTTGAGTAGAATAGTTACACCCCTCCACATAAGAAATAAAAACACAAAACACAAATGTAAGTTTCTGGAACATTTTCAGTTTCTTTAAATGACTTTGAAGCACTTCCAGTGGAGCCTGCAGCTGGCAAAGTCTTCTTTGCGCTGGCAGCCAGGGGACGCAGGGCAGCAGGCTTGGTCCTGGGACCTCAGTTCAGCTCCAGGTCATACACATACTCCTGGACCCAGTCCTGCTCAGGGTTGGCACAGATTTGGCGGCCCTTCTTGGTGACAAACCTGTGGGGAGCAGAGACATCAGCCTTTGGAGGGAGAGAGATGCATGGAGAGGATTGCAACCCCACACCCATCCTGTCCTGAGGACGAGCAGAATTTGGGCAGGCAGCACCTCATGGCCATTGCGGTGGCAGTGGTGGAGCAGAACTGGTATGGTCCCCTGTGCAATGAGCCCATGGAGCATCACCTTGCACCTCTGGGCCCCCACCCCTCCCATCACCAGGGCCATCCTCCATCCCCTGTCTTCTGAAGGGGGATCTTCCCCCTCTGGATCCCCAGCCCAAATGGAGAGCACACAAAACCCACCCCGGAGGAGAGGACTTACACAACGCCCGGCTGGGGGCACTGGCTGTTGGTCTCGTAGTACTCCACCACGAAGCTGCGGGGCAGCTGTCGAGAGGTGTAGCTGAAGCAGCAGGATGTCGGCGGGTCGGAGCCAACTGTGAAGGTCAGAGACAGTGTCAGCATTGGCATGGGATGAGGAGCAGGGGCAGGGAGCTGGGAGTGCAGACCACCCTGTCTGGGGAGTGGGAAGGGCATGGAGAAGGGAGACAAGAGATGGGGTCCTTGATCTTCTTCTTTTGATTCTTTCTCTTTTTGGGATCACCCTGAGCTGGTGCTGATGCAGCCAATGCCATGCTGTGAGCTCTGTCCTTCCCACATCAGGAGAGCCCCAAAAGCCCTGGAGCACCTGCCAGAGGGCGGACTGAGGTGGGAAGGTACCCAGGGATGGAAGGCCTGGCAGAAGGGACTCTGTGCCAGCAGTGACATCTCTCCTGTCTCCAAGAAGAGAGTAAGGGAAGAGACTTACGTGGTGCAGCATAGGTCTGGTAGCAGAAGGCAGCGACGAGGATGGCAAGGGCAGCCACAGAGACCTTCATGTTAGCTGAGAAGGTGTGGCCGAGGCTGAAGCAGGCAAGTGGAGGTTGAAAGGCTCTTTTCCCTCTGAGGCTGAGACAGGAGCAGCTCCCCGTTTTATGGGGTGAGGAGGTCCATACGTCGGCTTGCGTAGGCATGGTGGAATTTCCCCACTATGGAGATTCTTCCCCTCAATTTGGTCTCTCTCTGTGACACAGAATACAAAAGAGTCACTTGCTATTTTTGGTTATTTCATGCATGTCCCTTACTAAGATGTTCCCCTGTGAAAGTTCCTGCTTTAGTTTACTGCCCGCTATTACCCAACGTGCCCAAGCAGCTTGGGGGTGAGATTGCACCCTTCCAAGAGCTGTGCAAATGGCCTGAAGAGCATGGATGGGATAAGGCTGGTCAGGGAGAATGTGGCTGAGGTCTCCTTGACCCTGGATTCCTTCTCTTGCACATCTGCCAATCCCATGCTATCCCCGTAGCAGGAAATGGGAGAAGTCACCAGTGCCCTCCGTGTCCTGTGCAAGCTTCACATAGTGTGAGGGGACTCTGGACAGGGAGAGTAGACACTGCCCCTGAAGATCAGGAGCAGGTTCACTGGTGGACAAGGGCAGAAAATGGATTCTTTTCTTTTCTTATTTTTTTTTTTTTTTTTCTGGGAAGAAAGGAGTATCTGTTGTCCGCAGAAA
>VXBZ01007374.1:0-27703 GCA_013399135.1 Heliornis fulica | reverse complement strand
AAAAAAAAACAAAAAAACCCCAAAAACCACATTCAAAAGGAACAATGCAGTCAGTGGTATTTATAAGGGAATGTTTCAGAAAAGATCTTCATTGTTTTTTCTCAAGTAGATTTTGCTATGAAAGATCTATGATGCCAAATAATTGAACTGGATATTGCCCACCTGCAGTAGTTTCATTGTAAAAAGACCCAATTCCATGAAAGAGGCTAGTGACTTACCCTAGGAGAGGGGATTTTGGCTTTTAGCTCTTTGTGAACATCCTCTGGAGACAAGATGTCGAAACTAAAAATGTTTCCATCTCCACCACAGGTAATCAGAAACCTATCATCATAACTAGAGCAGATCCCCTGGATCTGGCCATAGTCATTGTCATGTATATTGAAGGCCCAGTATTCCTTCAGGGTGTTTGCCGAGAGGTCTTTTTCTTGCAGGGGATAAACACGTAGGGCACCATTCTGCATCCCACAGAACATCAGTAGTCTGCTGGTGCTGTTAAATTAGCAATGAGAAACAGTAAGAACAGGCAACTTGTAACAAGTAAGGCCACAGCTCAAAAGGTGATATTGCTAAAGAACAGTTAATCTGTCTGCATAAATGTAGCTTTCCCAAGTTTGTAAGCTGGGAGCCAAGTATTTGGACCATTTGAAATAGATGTGACAATATAAAATATTTCTTCTAGTTAACTGGCTGCTCAGGAAGGTTCTAGCACTTGGCTGGTTATCACAGAACCAGTCTCAGTTGTGCAGGGTAACAGACACTAAGTTCAGAGCTAGACAGACAGCTTTCCTTCCCTGCTCTCCATCTAGCGTGGAATGCGGTGAATGCAGCCAGCTGAAGATTAAAGCCTGAACTAAACCTGCTTCCTTAGATCACAACTAATCTTACAGGGACCCTGGTACTGGAAGTCTGGAAATACTTTACCCTTTCCACTGATCTAGTTCACTGAATGTCCTGAGAAGCCTGTGTTCTTTGCACAAGAGGGATGGACTGATCCCTCCATGTTCTCCTTGTGGGCTAATTGTGTTCTCTCTTTCCTAAGTACCAAAAAGAACTGTTGGGCTGAGAATCACAATTTGCAGAGACTTCTAATGGGTCCTCCTGGAGATCTACAATCAAGGATGTTTGAGCCCTAATCAGTACCTAATTAGAAAGCAGACATTTGAAGGGATTTTAAATTTATTCTGTTTGATACAGCCCCCCAACTGTGTCCATTAGGAATTTTAAGTGAAACGTAGTGTCAGGAAAACCAGAGAGAGTTCCTTTGCAATACAGTTGACCCATAATTAAAAAGGGACAAAGCAAGGTACCGTGCTCCCTTCCAAGTTCAATTTCATCAAGCTCTGTTATGAAGCTAACTGCTAGACTACAGTGTTTTACCAGAAGGAGATTTGGTGGATGGGATTAGTGTCCGTGTCTTCAATAGGAATCACTTCAAAGGGTTCATCTTGCCTGTTCTCTGGGTCTTCTTGTTGATCACTTGAGGAGAATTCACAGTGATAGAGGAACCCTGAGTCATACCCACCCTGAAGAAGAGAAGGACCGTAAAGAAATGGTAACTAAAGAACTCTGAAGCAACTGACCAAGTAAGTGCAATTTTCAGAATTCTAGTTTTTCTTAAGGCTCTACTTACTATAGGTTAGAAAATGTTACTTCCAAACATCTAGAGATCCTATTTACCCACAGAAATATTCTGGCATAACCACTGGCATTACAAGCTATCTGACCAATATGTTAAGATTCTGTCTTCTGCTTGCAAGGAAACAGCTTAGTCTTTGTTCCCATTCAGGCACCACCAAGTAGTGTACCTATTGGAAATTTCCTGAACACTCTGGAGTGACACTACTGATTTACTTAATAAATACCAGCAAAACTATCAAGTATAAAGGGGATTCCGTGTCCTAGAGATAGCAGGTTTCAAATAATCAGTTTTCTAAGGCACCCAGAAGTGAAGGGAATGTTTCTGAATCTTGCAAACCCATTAAGATGAAAAAAAAACTGATATACCAAGGAAAGCCAGAATTTTCCTGGTGCAGAATAAAAGCCACAGAGTATGGGACTGGGCTTCTCTGGTATGTAGATAGGTGGCAGTGGCTCTTCTTCAGGTTCCTCTTCAGGTTCCTGTATCTCCTTTCCCATCTCCCGTTGCTGCTTTATCCATTCAAGCTTGGCTTTCTCATTCTCTTGCCTTTTTTCCTCTCTCAGTGCAATCTCCTCTTCCAGCTATTACAACAAACAGAGAAACATGGAGACATGAAACCAAGGCACTCCATGGATTACAGACTGAAGGAGTCTCATAAATTAAAACCAAGGTGGTCCTGGCATTATATATACACAGAATATCTGTTTATACAGTCTGGGTGAAGAATGGATTGAGAGTAACCCTGAGGAAAAGGACTTGGGGATGTTGGCAGATGAGAAGCTCAACATCCCCCAGCAACATGTGCTTGTAGCCCAGAAAACCAACTGTATCCTGGGCTGCATCAAAAGAAGCGTGACCAGAAGGTCAAAGGAGGTGATGTTCCCCCTTTACTCTGCTCTCCTGAGAGCCTACCTGGAATACTGTGTCTGGCTCTGTGGTCCCCAATGTAAGAATGACACTGACCCATTAGAGCAAGCCCAGAGTAGGGCTACAAAGATGCTAAGGGGGCTGCAGCACCTCTCTGTGAAGACAAACTGAGAGAGCTGGACTTGTTCAGCCTGGAGAAGAAGGCTCCAAGGAGACTTTTAATCAGCTTTCCTGTACTTAAAAGGGGCCAACAGGAAAGCTGGAGAGGGACTGCTTACAAGGGCATGCCACAGGACAAGGGGTAATGGCCTTAAACCGAAGATAGATTTAGATTAGATATTAGCAGGAAATTCTTCACTCTAAAGGTGGTGAGGTACTGGCATGGGTTGCCCAGAGAAGCTGTGGCTGCCCCCTCCCTGGCAGTGTTCAAGACCAGTCTGGATGGGGCTTTGGGCAACCTGGGCTAGTGGAGGGTGTCCCTGCCCATGACATTGGGGTGGAACTAGATGATCTTTGAGGTCCTTTCCAAAGCAAACACTCTATGATTCTACTATCCAGAGAAATCTCTTTTCTTTCAATGAAGCAGAGATCAGACTTCATATGAGTCTCCAGTGGAAATGCCTCCGTTTCCCTCTTCCAAAGTATTTTAACTCATGATTCTTTGAAACAGAAACCATCTTGCATAAGAAGCAGACTTCAGCATTTCCTCTGAGATGTCATCCACCAAATGACACTGTTAGCATACTACTTCTGCAGAGCTCCTAAGCCCTGTCCTCTGCCTGCCCAGGAAAAAGGAAATCACTGGAATGCTCAACTCAGATTCCCAGATTCTAAGGCATCATTGACATAAGAGTAAAAAGAGAAGCTGTAATGGACTTTACATCTTCTGAACAATGAAAGGAATATGTTTGTGGATTTGCAAAACTTTTAAAACCCCTTTTCATTGAAGCCTACTTTAGCATAAGAAAAATATCAAATATTCTCTAAAACATGATCTTCCTAAGAAGGTACCAGACGGCAGATCATAGAGAAAAGTATGGAAAGGATCTCAGAAGGGCATTCTTTTGCCTGAAGGCAGAATCAGGACAACCTTAAATATTAACCAGCTGATGTTTTTCTGACCTACCCTTTAAAAAGCCTCCTATGGGGACACTACAGTCTACAAAAAGCTATTTCAGTGCTTCACCACCCTTACTGGTAAAAATCTTTCCTTACATCTTCTCTAAAATATTCTTGTTGCAGTTTATTATCAATCTATTCATGAAGAAAAAAAAAGGCAATTAATATTCTTTCTCTCTATAGAAATCTTTCTAATTTTAAAGATTTAGAGTGCCTTCCACAAATATTCTTCTCTTTTGACTAAAAAAAGAAAAAATACACCCCCCCCAAAAAAAAAACCCACAACAGAAAACAACCCAAACTAACAAAACTCCACACACATATATGTTAGCTTTGTGATCATTGTGGTTCTTCTTGTGAGAAAACCACTGAGAAATCTTCTCCTGAATGCTGCCTTCCTCATAGCTTTAACAAGAAATGAAGCTTTCAGTAATGCACCACTCAGAAGACAAGAGCAGTTAACAGGGGAAAGTATCAAAATTGCGGGTAAATAACAGAACCCATGGATTGTGGTGGATCAAACATGGGGCTGACAGCCTGCTCACTGCCTATCAGCTTGCTTTTTAATTTCACAACATTTACTATAGCTGAGAGCTGGCACTATAGCTTTATCTTTGCCTCTGTGTATTTACCAAAATTCTAGTTATCATTCAGAAATAAAACTCACATCTTTAAAGTTATTACAACATTAAAACCCCAGAAACACATGACTGGGAAAAAAAAAAAAAGAAAAAAAAGAAAGAAAAAAAAGATGTTTCATGTTTGCCTCAAAGTTACCACATGGGTGTTTTATGACTGTTCAAAGGGATTTCCTCCTACAGGGCTAACATCAACCACAAGAAACGTACTTTTTCCAGAAATTACTAAAATGAAAACACATTAAGAACAAATGTGCAATACTACCTTTCCTTTTCACTCACACTATCTTTCAGTTCTAATAAAAATGCACATCATGCTTTCAGTGTGCTGTATGTTCTATTTGAATAACCAAAGTACAACTTGTAATTTCAAATTATCTGACTGTGCCGTAAATGGACTCTGCCTGACCTTCCCCTTCAAGAAACTTAGCAAAAATCTTGTGATGCAATATTGAAATATTTTTGGGTAGTTTTGTCCTCTTGCACATGAAAAGCATGTAATTTCTCTACAAGAGAGTTCTTTACCTTGATTCGGGACTTAATACTACAAAAATGGAAGTACTGTGTCGGCAGGTGTTTTATTTGGTAGGTGGACACCGTATCCTGTTCTTCAGGGAGAGGCACCTGGAGAGCAAAGCCATTCTCACAAAGAATGAGCAGCGTGCTTTTCACCTGTACAAAACCACAAAAACACAAGTATACAGCAAACACACACAGGAGATTAAGAGAAATGGGAAACAGTGAGTCAGAAGATGCATAGGCACAAAGCCAAGCCCCTGCCAGGAGTCAGTAACTCTAACTGTGCTCTTATTTAAATGGACATTTTTAATGGGCACCAGAAATCAGCAAACTTCTTTACACCATGCATCCTAGGCAAAGCTAAGGAAATGAAGTCCTTGACATATACAAAACACCTATCATTCTGATACTGTCTAGTTTGGAAGCAGAATGATGATGTTTTGGCTGTTTGGTTAAACTAAAGGATGGATCTGACCCAGAAGTTAGGATCTGATGTTTTGATATTTTCTTGAAAGTTCATACATTTCTATACTAACAAATCACTTATATCTTCAATACTGGGCTCAGAATCTTTCCAAGTATTATTTAGGTTTGAGTTTTTTCTCTGCTGGTACCTGCCAGGTCCTTTAAAATGCAGTTAGGAAGAACAGGTGAGGTAAAGGTAATTATTATTTAGTGTTTTGAGATTTTAAAAAGAAAATCTGTACTTAGTTTCATTTTGTAAGTGACCTGCAGAATAGACTTATTTTATCTGACCCATCACTAAAAATATGCAAAGGGGCCATATTAGGGTTGTTGTGGAAACCTTAACTAGAAAGTACATGGTTCTTATGTCTGTAAAATATCAGCCTTATAAACACATACACTAAATGTATAGTATTTAATCATCAAGGCGTTGGTTTGGAGGGTTTTTAAAAGGAAAAAAAAAAGGTAATGTTAACACTCAAATGCTTATAAGCATTTAGTAAATGTCCATATCTAGCATTGGACACTGATACCAGTAGACAAAAAAGCCCAGGGGGAACCTAACGTATCAAAGACGCAGTGAGTGCTTTTTCAGTAAGCAGGACTACCTTGTCCTCAAGGAACAGACTCAAGATGTAACTGTGAGATCAAGATATATCATTTCTGCAGTAAGACAGTGTTCATACCAGTAAGACTTCTTTTGCCAACACAGTTTTTATCAGTTCTCATGAACAAGCAATAATAGCTATATTTTGCCACTGTGCACAAGTATAACGTATCTTGCTGGCCATTTTGTCAGTGTCTAAATAGAATGAACAATCTCCCTTCTAAATAAAAATACCAAAATTTCACAAGTTACTTTAACCTTATAAAACTTTCACAACATTAGCAAGAATCTATTTGAATTTGTCACTAATACACTTCAAGAGTATGAATTCCAAGAACCACCCAGAAGTTTTCTTAATGAGGTTTTAAAGCTTTGCAAAAGCATTTTAACATGGGCAAGAGGCACAGGCAATAATGCTCAAATAACACAAAAAAGAGTTATCAAAGAAGACTAGGACCTTCCAAAAGCTAAGGTACAGGCTTGTTTCTTCAAGGCAGGAACTCAAAAAGCTAAGCAAAATGTTGTGCTTTGCATACATTTCTGCTCTGGATAATGAAGTCCAAGATACATCTAAAGTGACTGAATCAGAGACACAGCTACACATAACCTGCTCTTCTGAAGCAGCATGAAAAACAAAGCAGCAAAACATCTTTTTCATTGTCTACAGAGAACATGGCTTAGGTCATGGATCTTCATCTACTTTAATTGGAAGTTCTTTTCAAAATTACATTTTAATGCTGTGGGGAATGAAGGAAAACATGCTTGCATTACTCACATGAGAAGGTGGAGACCACTGTAGTGCTTGGACAGGCCCAGGGACGCAGATGAATCCAATTGGCTTGTATTCATCTTCAACAGCAAAAAAGAAAACAGTTCTGTCTTTACTCTGGGGAAAAAAAACCACACACAACCCAAAGGTGATGATTGAAGCAAAGCAAACCAAAAATTGGAAAGACTGTAAGTACTTTATGGCATTAACATATATTTCAAATGTGTTGTTGCTCAACAGGGGAAATTGAAAGTGCCTTGAAACTTAGAATTGGCTTTCCCTGATGATTACAAGGTGGAAATAAAAATTCTGCCTACTTTGCTCCAGGGCTCTGAGTGCAACCATGGCCTTTCACTGCCCTAATGGGCCTCACCTGACATCCTCAGCCCTGAGCTTTCTGCTCACTGCCCTGGGAGCTGCTTAAAACTCAGGCTTGGTCTGGATTTTGCAGGTGAGACAGCACAGACTGATTTCCCCAGAGAATAAGAAAATCCAGAACTGGAGCAAAACATGACACAACAGCTTAAATCCTGGATTAAGTGAGATGCATGGTGATTTAACTCAAGGAATGCATAACTGAAAATGCACTGATAGGGGCTGAAGGCTAGCTTTTAAAGAGAGACCATACTGACTGTAAATCATCTCAAAGACTAGGAGGGATACTGACAAACCAACTGGTTGATCCTGTTGTAAAGCCAAGCAGTGCTGGGTAGCAGCTGGTGTGCTGCTACATACATATATGAATAAACTTATGTTTAGTAATTCCAAGATGCTCCTAAACTAATTCCAAAATGAACCAAATCCATCTTCAAGGGGGATTACAGTATTTGTGCTAAACAGTCTGGTAATTCACAAAATTAATTATATGAATTGCATGGTTGCTCTCCTTCAGAAAGGAAACGTGAGTGCAAACAGATCCTTCTTTTCCCCCAGCACTGCAGAGAATGACAAGAAGTGACCAACAGAAGTATAACTGTGTTGTCAGCAAAAAAACCTTTATCTTGTTATATAATCTCTCAATTTTTGGCTTAATAAAAATAATCAGGAGCAATGATACGTACCCCCGTGGCAAGCACATCTCCATTTTGTTCATATGCCAAGGCTGTTACTGCAGCAGCATGAGGTTTGAAAGCTTGTTTCAGGTTTATTTCTGCATTTTTTGTAGTTGCCTGTCCTGCAAGAACAGGCAGTCCTTTGGGATCATAAACTTCAATTATGCGGACCGTACCATCTTCAAACCCCACAGCAATAAGACCTCCTTTAGGATTTACCTTTGAGTGAAAGAAAGAAGAAAAAAGAACTTTAAAAAATCACAGTGTATATCTGAGAGTTTAGAATAAGGCTGTGTATGGCACGTGCTCTGGTGTTAACCTGTAACTTGTCATACATTGAAGTGTTGCTACAGCACAAAGAATGTTTCATGCATGGGAAATTTTTATTCTAACGCACTACTGTAAAGGGAGTGGAAGGACTAAGGGTTTCTTTTTGGTTTGGATTGTTTGGGTCTTTTTACTGATAACATGCCATTGAGACTGGAATTGTTAATGAGGATGTGGTTGTAACCTCTGAGGAAGAGCTAATTCATACTGACATACAAATACATCAGTAGCTGCTTCTTAAGGAGCAGGGTTGGAACTCAAAAAAGGAATTATTCTACTACACTGATATACTATTGGGCATCAACTGTGGGCATGATTTTTGAAGAGGTGAAGGCACAGGTTTGGGTCTTGATGACTGCCACTTAAGTACAATTGTCAACAGGGACAGTTCCTTGAGAAACTGTCAAGGAAGAGGAGGCTATAGAGTCTTTACCATGGGCCCTGTAGGTAAGTCAACTGCTAAGCATATAGACAGGCTTGTGAGAGAGAAGAGTTAGCAGGCCTGTGTTTTAGCTGGATCTCTCTGGACTTGCAGATTTAGCTGATATTAGCCATACATGGTAGTGTCCCGAAGTAATTTACAAGTTGAGCCAGCTCCAGACATGGCACAGATCAATATTAATACACACCAAAAATGAGGTTGGAAGAGTGAATGGATAAACTCTGTGAGGAACTGGCAAAAGTATCTTAGGCATGAAAAAGTGTATTGTTCAGAAGGGAATTGGGGTCTTCCCATTATCTGGAGAGATGAGCCTGTGATGTTTTAGTTTAAAAAAAAGTCCCTCTGGAAGAGATGTACAATAGCACTTCTCAGTGAAATGACCAAAAAGAGTCATTTGGAGGACTCAAATTTATGGCTCTGTATTTGACTCCATTAATTCTGTATCTTTACTAGAGAGCCAGCGCTCCAGATGTGACCTCTCCATTGCTGAGTAAAGAGAAAGGATCACCTCCTTCAGCTAGCTGGTAATGTCCTTCTTAATGCAGTCCAGGATGCTGTTGGATTTCTTTGGGACTTCTTGTCTGTAGAGCTGCTTTCCAGCTGGTGGGTCCCCGTGTGCTAATGATGCCTGGGGTTATTCCTACCCAGAGGCAGGACTTCACATTTTCCCTTACTGAATTTTATGAGAGTCTTCTCAGTCCAATTCTCCAGCCTGTCCAGATCCCCCTGAATGGCAGCACATCCCTCTAAAGCATCAGCCACTCAGTTTTCTATAATCTGTGAACTTGCTGAAAGCGCATTCCATTCCAGCATACAGGTAACTAGTGTAGAATGCTGGCACCCTAAGGTACACAATCAGAGACCTGTTAAAGACCAGTTAGGACCTAGAGTCCTAACAAATGTAACCAGTTAGGACCTAGAGTCCTAACTGGACTTTGGGCTGCTGACCACAAATACATTTGAGCATCTTAGCTTATGTTTAAGGATCTAATGGGACTTTAAACACAGGTAGATAAAGTACACCTGATTTTTCAGAGTGTTTAGTACCAACTTTTGTAAAACTGAACTGAGTTTTGTAATGCTGTATAAGCAGCCAGCTTACATCTTCAATGTACAGTTGTTACCTAACAGCATCCCTGAAATTCTGCATGGCCAGAATTATAAGAGCACTGTCACAGTGTTACCTTCACCTTGGAAATTCAAGTAAGAAGTTTCTGACATAAATTTGCTTATAATTAATCCACCAAGTTTGTTATGCTTCCTCAGAACCTAACTAGACATGATTTTAATTAAAATTAGCAAATATGCCTAAATGTGATAGACTCCACACTCCATAACTGATCAGTTTTGGCAACAGTTTTTTATGATTTATCTACAAATGTTTGTGAATTGTCTGGGCTGTCATTTCAAAAATGTGTTAACTAACTCGTGTTAATTCATAATTACTCTGCGTGGGTTAAATAGAAGCTGTTAATCCATAAAATAAGACTACTTCCTGGGACTGCACATTGAGATCTTATTTTAAAATCTCAGGAAGATGCAAAGTAGGACACCTGATAATCCACAGTAAAGGCAAACTGTACACATCCTAGATACACACATGCTGTTCCACAAACTCATACATACATGCTACTACATTAAATTCCACTTTGGTCTACTTCTTTAAGGTCCTGTATGGTAAGCAACTTTCTTGGTACTGGCAGGCTTATAGGCTCCTTAAAAATTTTTATTACCACATGCAAAAACTCACAACACAAGGTGCCCACGTCAGTGCTGTTCCTCCACAATTAAACTTAATTTCAATCACTTGACTGTTGCTGATGAAATCATAGATACGCACTGACCCTGTGTGGAAAGGAGACAGTAAAATTTATTTCTTGCAACACTTGCATTTTGACATTTATGGAAAAATGTCTATTTATTTTAATTAAAAGCTGGATAGAATGTTACTCTCCATTTTTTTCTCATTGAGTATCAAATGCCTACCTGGAAAGACAGGATTGATGGTTACAGAGTACCGCAGCTGGCATGATGCTCATGAACAAAACATACGATTTCTTCACTCAAACTTACATTCTCCCAAGAGTTGTTGGGGCTGATGATTGGAATAAGAAGCCCCATGCTGACCACCTTGTGCAATTTTCAAGTAATCACAGAACTGTGGCATACTGTAAAGGAAGTCTGTACTGACAACACAGGAAAGATGATAAGCTACTACTTGGGATTTCCTATTCCTAGGGAGGAATATTCTTAAATGGGTGAAAGTTGGAGATTGTCCAAAGAAAAGCCAATTTCACCAGAGGTGAAATTAACAGATTTGTAGACACACATATTGGTCTGTATAAAATTTCCTTCCAGCTGGCATATATCCATATCTTAAATTTCGTTTGCTCAACTGGTAGGAATTTGTCTTCAGGCTAGCAGAGCATGTACATTGTGTAACACAGACAAATGACAAAATACTGCTGTCAAGAATTGAGTTAAAGACCTTGTAGCATTTTCTGAGAACTTTAAATGACATTGTTAATGTTCTGGCCAATGGTTCTTCTTGCAAGTCGTTATAAGGTGGAGAGGCCGAAATTTCAATATTTATAAGATTTAAATAAATATGTCTGTAATTACGTGTTAGCTGTTCTTGAGAACATGATGGTTAATGCATTTTCTAAGCAAGCCACAAATATTAATATCCACAATAACTTACACAATGGTAGAGATGTATATAATTCCTTACAAAACAAAATCCTAAGTTATCGATAGAGAACCTTGACTACAAACACTGTTATTCAAGTCTCATCTTTACAGCTGTTCCTTCAGAACAAATAGAATTTACAAAGTTTCCCATTAAAAACTTCTCTCATTAAAATCCCAAGCTTTTAAGATGAAGCACTCTTAATGCATTATTTCAGAACATTAATGACTTATCTTTATTAAAGAACTGATCCCAGGAATAACAATTGTCCTGTAAAGTGATTTTTCAAGAGCAAATACACAACTTAAGTCCAAACAGTTCCAAACCAAGCATCACTGCTTTTCAAAAACAATTACAGTGGGATGAGAGGAAAGGAACAGTGTACTTACGGTCAAGAGCAGTGGTAGCCATAAGGTACGTAGTGGGAGAGACACTCATGGCCTCAATCCTTCCAGAGTGAAAAGTGTACAGGCACTTTGGAACACAGGTCTGCAGGGTGAAACAGAACAGAAATTCTGCTACATTCTGGAGCTGCATTTACAAGGTGTTACCAGCCATACCTAAAGTGAACCTGAAAAATCTAGACAGGTGCTGTTTGTGTGAACAAAACTTGGCACACATGAGGTACCTATATGCAACTCGCTTCTCTCCGCCCCATGCCCTTTTATTTTTTCATTTAGATGTTCATAAGAAGATCATGAGCATAGGTAGTGTAGGAACATTAAATTAATTTTAAATTCCATCATTTTCTATGTGAAAACACAAGAAGATGCCTTTAATTAAGTGATTTCAGGCTTGGAATTAGTATTTTTAACAAAGAACTGTTGCTCTGAAGACAAAGAAAATGCTCTCAAGCCCAGGGCTTATGCTCTCTAGGATATCATTTCATCATTCAAGATACTCTAGGTTTTGTGATATATCTTCTACATGAATTTTTATAGTATGCTTCATACATCTTTTACTTACCATAAAATTATTGGAACATAATTTTGGTTGTTGCCACAGAATTCCACTCAATAGGATTGTTCCCATTTACTTTAATATGTTTACGTGCACAAATTAAATGTCATTTTAACAGTATCATCTATTTTCCATCAAAAACATCTCCAGCAGCAATACCAGTAACCAGTAGGATAAAACCTGTGAAGTGTACTTCATCTGCTCTGTTTTTTCCTAATTCTTTATGTCTTTTAGCAACAACAGTAAGGATTGTTTCAAAAACCTACCTAGATAGGATATATCAATACTCTTTGAACTCACTCCTGCATCCATGCAACTTTTATTACCACTTAATGAGAATAAAACTCCTTTAAGGTAACAAACTTGGCAGTCAAAATTTCAGGAATCAAAAATCATATTTTTATAGTCCTGCACAATTATTACAGACAATAACATCATAAAATAAATCTGTTTCAATGCTAACATTTTCAACTGTGCATCTTCATAAAACACAAATTTCACTGTAGATACATCCAGTGCAGTTAAAGAGGAATAGCTATTGCAAGGGAAGAAATCAGAAGAAAGAAAAAGAAAACCATGAAACCAAGAAAATTTACCATATTTGAAAAAGTCAAACCCAGCTTCCAGATTGCTCCTTTGGTATCCTAAAGAATCAAAAACAAAACACATGACTTGAATATTTTCAAATTCAGTTTGGAAATAAAATTGCCCACAGTGACTCCCTAAGAATTCCTTAGTCATTATCATTATGAAACTGAAATAACTGAACGTGGTGATGTGGGTCCTATTGGTCCTATCCATCAGTCCAGGATAACAGAATTTGGACAATATCTTTTGACATTCTATTATTTTGCAGCTCTGGCTCTGAAAGCCAGTCTCACATGTTACTGCACACTGAAAACATAGAACAGAACAGCACGGAATAGTTTCATTGGAAGGGACCTATAAGCATCATTTAGTCCAACTGTGTGACCACTTCAGGGCTGACCAAAAGTTAAAGCACATAATTAAGGGCATTGTCCAAATGCCTTTTAAACATTCACAGGTGTGAGACATCAATAATCTCCCTAAGAAGCCTGTTAGTGTTTGAAAGATTATATACATGCCTGTATATACATACACAAGAGAATATGTATACCCAGAAGATTGAATTTTACTACAAAAAAAAACCCAAAACCTTACTGATTTGTAATGTACTCTGCTGTAACTTAACATCACCACCCTCATTCTGTGTTGCAACACAGAGATGTATGTACTTGACTGCATCTTACCTGAGCAAACCAAACACGCTGTCCACAGTCATAAACTTTTGACATGAAACTCAGACTGACATTCCTTCCAACATGAAGTTCACTCATAGGCTCTACCTCCAGTAACCCTGTGTCATCCACAGAATCAGCAGTATCTATAGTCTTGAAGTTCCACACCTTTGTGGCATTGGAAGAATTGAAATAAAAGGGTTTTTATAAGACCAGGTTATGTTTTCATACACAATTAATATGGAAATTCTAAATTATAAGACATCAGGGAAGTGCAGATTCTACAAGTAGAGTATGAAACCTGTCATAGCCATCTAATTTCTTTGAGCATAACCTAGAATAGTGACCATCAGCAATTACTGATACACTGTGCATTGCACCCAAATGTATGTAAAAGTTCTCTGTCCAGTTTCAAAAGAGCAGTAACTTAGTTTCAGCCCAGACACTAGTAGAGCTATACATGTCAGCCTCAGAACTATATAGAGCACTGCATTCAGGGATCAGTTGGGCTGTTTGGACATCCATAAGTCCATGGGGCCTGATGGGATGCACCCGAGGGTGCTGAGGGAGCTGGCAGGAGTCATTGCTAGGCTAATGTCCATCATCTTTCAGAAATCCTGTGAAACAGAAGAGGTGCCTCAGGACTGGAGGAAGTCAGATGTCACTCTGGTCTTTAAAAAGGGCAAGAAGGAGGAACCGGGTAACTACAGACCTGCCAGCCTCACTTCCATCCCAGGAAAGGTGATGGAACAACTTGTCCTTGGTGCTGTCTCCAGGCACATCAAGGATAAGAGGGTTATTAGAAGTAGTCAGCTTGATTTTACCAAGGGGAGGTCATGTCTGACTAATCTAATAGCCTTGTATGAGTATGTAACCAGGTGGATGGATGATGGTAGGGCAGTGGATGTGGTTTTCCTTGACCTCAGTAAGGNTGACACCCCAGAAGGTTGTGCTGTCATTCAACAGGATTTAGACAGGCTGGAGAGCTGGGCAGAAAGAAATTCTAGTGAAATAGTAGGCTAGAAATTAGTAGGCTAGAAATTCTAGCCTACTAGTGGCTAGTAGGTCAAGAGAGGTCCTCCTCCCCCTCTACTCTGCCCTGGTGAGACCACAACTGGAGTACTGCATCCAGTTCTGGGCCTCTCAGTTACAGAATGACATACAAATCCTTCAGAGAGCCCAGCGCAGGGCCACTAAGATGATTAAGGGAGTGGAACATCTTCCTCATGAGGACAGGCTGAGGGAGTTGGGTCTCTTCAGCTTGGAGAAGAGGAGACTGAGGGGTGACCTCATTAATGTTTATAAATATGTTAAGGGTGAGTGTCAGGAGGATGGAGCCAGGCTCTTCTCAGTGATGGCCAGTGACAGAACAAGGGGAAATGGTTGCAAGCTGGAACATAGAAAGTTCCATCTTAATACAAGGAGGAACTTTTTCACCATGAGGGGGACAGATCAATGGAACAGTCTGCCCAGAGAGGTTGTGAGATCTAGAGATCTACTCTAGATGATCCTGCTTGGGCAGGGGAGTTGCACTGAGTGTCCTTTCGAGGTCTCTTCCAGCTCCTAATATTCTGTGATTCTGTGATTGTTCATACTGAGGCAGCACAGAAGAAAGAATGCTAAATCTCATACATCCATGTTCTGCCCTGTGGGATAAGGACAAGACATTAGTTGGCACCCTTAAAAACAAGCAAATTTTCCTAATGAGATAACATTAATTTATAGAACAGAACAACAAAAACTCCAGGGTGTTTGAAACCCACCACTGTCTATAGCAGTCAGATTCCCATTGATTATCAGGGTCCTTCACACATCAGCAGAAGACACTTCATACCTACCCTTAAAAAGTAGGCAAAACAAGATTACAAAATCCTTGATAATTACTGGGTGAGATCAGAAACTGGTGGTATGGATAGAAAAAGCTTTTTAGAATGTTTTTTTAAATTATCTGTTAACTTCAGGGTGCTTTTTCTTTCAATTTTTCCTCTGTTGCAGCACATGTATCTCTGAAATGTTGGTTAATTTCTGCGTCATTTTAATATTAATAATCCAAGCTTTCAAATACTCAGAAAATTAATTTCAAATACTGCTGTAGTTTATCCTTTAAAATAACACCAAATGTATTAACAGGCCTGAAAATTACAAAGACCAACCAAAACTACACATGAAAAAAGTGAATGCAGGCAAGAACAAAGTTTCTAGAGAATCACTGGAAATTAATTTTATTTGCTAGAATAAAAGGTGGTTTACTTACTACTATTAAACTGGGATGTTGCATGAATACTATCATTCAAACATATATACTATGGAGATGTGCTCTTATTCTGTTTGTTCTAAAAGTTCACTCTCAAGAAAAAAGAAAAAAAAAAGAAAAATGCTCCCATAAATAGGCCCTGATAAAGAAAACACATAACATTTACCTGCTGACCACAGATTTGCATACCTTATGGCAGAGCAGAAGAAAAACTCACCCTAATGAAACCATCTTTTCCAACAGTGACAAGTTCTCCTTCATCCAGAACTAACTGGTTAACAGTACCACTATGACAGGGGTTGCCTCCAGCTCGGCAGATCTCTACTTTAATGAGGCCCCCTTCCCAAAGCAGCAAGTTGCCCCACTCAGTCCCTGAGATAACCTTCAATGCAAACAGAGATTAAGCACATGAGTACCTGAACTTATTGCCAAGGATCTGGTTAGCACTGTGGCCTCCTTACATAAAAGTATTGAATTGAGAACAATAGACAGGTATTTGCAAGAGAGGTGAAAAGATTCAACATTTTAGCAATGTGACATAATTTACATGCAGTGAAATGGTTAAAGACTAAGGCTGACAGTCTTTGTATTTCTTTACACTAATGTTTTCACTACTCCATTAGAGGAGCCTCAGCTCTAAGCCCACAGAGCTCTTTTGTCTAGGAATTACAGTACTAACCATACTTTTCAATTATTACAAAGTAAGCCAGGTTTTGGGCAAATGAATGTCAATATTAGCTTATCAGAGCAGTGTGTTGAGGGTCTAATTCAAATCACTTTGAAGCAAATAGTAACTCTCCACCCTATGCACTAGACTATCAAAACTCGAGAGGGTAGGTAAAATCAACTTGTTTTACTTACCTTCCCATCAGGCAGCTCTACATAACCTATAATGTCAGTTACTGCTGTTTTTCCAAACCGGCCCAAAGCTCCTTGTAACTTGAGACCAGTGAATGTGAGAGCCATCTTCCAGAACCTGGGTGCAGATAAAGCATTGCTCTCTGATACAAGATTTCCTCAACACACTCTTCAGTCCTTCTTAGATGTTGTAATAATTTTACCAGGGATACCTCTGAGGGAAAGGTCGTTCATTTATTATTCTTTGTCACAGGAGACCTTGGGTTTTTCTTTTTAAAATAAGATAAATCTTTGTAGCTACACAAACATTGCCCTATAATACCTCTCTGAAAACCTAGGAAAAGGATTTGGAATGGGCAGAATGAAGATTAAACTTCTATTCAAAATGCATAGCTACATCTTTTCAGTTACAACCAATACACATAGTTAGGGATATCTATATTATTCTTGCTGTCTTTAGTCATCACATACAAGCTGTGATGCTCAACTTTGTAAATCCAAGGGACCAAGATCTTTACTGAATTTCATCCAAGTATCCCCATGGACTCGAGCTTGACTATAAAATCTCCCTGAGTCATCCTATCCCAGATCTTCATAGCTGTTCTTACTAGATCATTATACTTTTAACACTATAAAACATAGCTTTAAATTACTGCATTAGAGAAAAATTAACATCTACTGCAGTTAGAGATTGTTCTGTGTGGAGAAGATGTTACTGTTAAGAAAGGTGTTGGAAATTGGATTTTGAGAACACATTTGGGTGAAAGAGGTTTTATAACATGATAAATGTGACATGTCAGAGTTCATTCATAGTATTTTATCTCAAAAGGGAGTTCATAAGAGATTTTATTTTGTCAGATTTCCACAAATAAAATGTGTGTTCTAAACCACATTCATTCTGGGTCTAAATAGCCATTTATTATTTTGGACCTAACTTGCAACCAAACTATAGAGCAAATCTCAGGTTTTGATCTTATTAATCTGTTAAAATTCAAAGAAACCTCACATGTGTTAGAATTTCAAAGGCATCATTTCTATTACAATAGCATCCAAGTCATATATTAAGTCTCTGCTATATTAATATTGAACACTGGATAAATACAGAACACAAAGCTAATACTTGTCCCAAAGAGCTTAAAGTTACTCTTTATTTTTTATTACAAACAGATCCATGAACTTAATAGAGAAGGGAGTGTATGGAAGCATATCTTTTGAAAGGCTTCCTTGCAGGGCTTTGGTGCTATTGGAGAGTTTTCTGATCTATGACTTGTCAACCTGTTCTAATGGCTGCCTAAACAGCACATGAGTTTGAGAAATCAAAGGTAGCAAGTCCAAAAGGCACATGATGCATCTATGCTGTGTTACCATCTAGAAGACATATATATGTGTGTATGTGTTTATATATATTTCTTAATAATTCTCAGTGCTTGCTAATTTAGAAGAACGGAGCCAACGGTACTGACATTCAGTATCAAGCATCATCCTTTTTGCACTGCAAAAGTGTTAAAAGACTTGGCTGACTGGCTGAAGGACTGGAACTTTCTCATATTTCTAACTGTCATGTCCAGGTAACATAGCATTCCTCATTAGTCCATGTTTGCTAATGATACATTCCTGTTAGTCATCACCTACATGCTATGATTTTAGAGGTATTATGTATTAATCCTAATCAGTAAACCTACTTGATATGTCCTGCTCCAGATGTAGTCAGTTGTTCTTCATTATCAGCAGAAAATGTGACCTTGTAAACATCCTGTGAAAAAGCTTTTGACCTCAACACAATCTTTTCTTGTTTCCAGTCCCAGATAGTCAGCATGTAGTCAGGGCTGCTCCCAACACTGGCCAGCAGAGTACCCGCATCATTGAAATCACCAAAAACATAGGCTTCCTCTGTTCCATCTGAAGACCCATACAAGCCCCAATAAGCAGACACATGGAAAAGAGGAAAGAACAATAGGAATTCTGCTTAGAAAAGGTCAACTTTCACTGCAATTATTTTTTTCACTAGGTAATAGCTCTCAGCTGGCCATTTCTCCTGATAAAAGTTTCCTCCCATGGAAAAATGAAAATCCTTGAAACTGGTGGGTTTCATTTTGCTTTGAAAACTAAATGATTGTATTTCCTTCTCAATTTCTGAAACGACCCACTACTCCATCTGCTGGAATCTATGAACACTGGCCCATTTGTGTAAAATGAAAACAGACTTTTTACACTACCTCGCAGAATTCTGTATGGCCTCAGTGAAGGATAATCGTAGATGATGAGGTTTGGTTTCTTTCCTTTTTCTCCTACTGCAAAGTACTGCTTAGTAGGGTGTGCCTTGAAAAAGCAAAAATCCCACTGCATGTTATAATTACACTTTTGTCTCTATCCTGCTAGTTACTGAGTTATCATATTTAATCACTTATTAGTCAAAAGACATTGCCATAAGTACTAGGCTGTGTTTTTCTGTGTGTTTATTCTGAACTGCCAATCTATTGCAATAAAGCCACTGTGCACACAAAATGGTATCTTGCACATACCATGCAGAACCATGACAAACTGTGAAGTAACTTGCTTTATTATGAATTCTTTTCCTACCTCACTCGATCTTCTAGCTGATCTTCCCATGAACAACATTTGTGTCAGCTGCCACCACCTACTTCAGCAGCAGACAAGCCATCCTGAATGACTTTGTTCTGAAGGCATGAAGGCAAACCCTGATTCCCCAGGAAAGGCTGTTACAAAGGAGCAGAGCAGTCTGAGGCTACTGTTCTGAAAGCCTTGTTCATGTGGAACACAACTGAGATGGCAGAGCCGTTTGCAGGGTAAGGTCCTTCAAATCCAAAGGAAGAATTTGAGAGTCCAAGCTCTTTATAGGAGCTTACTAGAGTGAAACCAGATACTTCTTCTCTTCCTTTATCCAGGAACATGATTTTCTAAATTTTAATAGCAGGCAAAATACTATACTACTATCAGCTGCAACTAGTGTTAAAAAAATAATTATTGATATGAGCTGAAATAAGAATGTACTAATTCTAAAAATTAATCCCAGCTGGAACCTGTCAATCCTTTAAGGTACCTGAACTGAGGTATGCAGATATTTGTCCCCTGTCAGTTATGACAGGCTGAGTAGCCCACACCACACAGTCTGCACACACTCCTAATCAATACCGTACTTTCTTATGTATATGCATGAGCAGGTGTAGAAATCTCCCATTGAGCAACCAAGTGAACATTTTGCCTCCAGGAAGTGACCAACATCCTAAAACAGAACAAAAACCGTACTGTGATAAACCCAATTCCACCACCACTGCTGCTCCGGAGATAACTTTGCAGTTTAGTTTTCAGGTCCAGGAGCACCACTTGGTTGCCTGCTATATACATCAGTGTTTGGCTATCCATTGCCAGCAGGTTTACACTTCTGGTACAGTCATATCCAAAAGAATGTCTGAGAACAGTTCAATAAGGAAAAGATTTGACACTGGCTTCTTGAAAAAAATAAAGTGGAAAGAAACACTTAAAACTGACAAGGGAATACTGGATCTGGTGACTATAAGTCTGATGTAGGAGATAGTTTTGTTTTGTATACAGTGAAGGTTAAACAGATTAAGCCTCTGTAAGTATGGGGAAGGCATAAGTGGAGACCTTTCTAAGTTCATATCCTTTAACGTCCACTACAGGGCTGCTGGATCCTTTGGAACTGCAAGGAATTCCTACTCTGTTGGTGGTCTCTTGTCAAACAAAATGTAAGATATGTGCATCAGATTACTAGGAACCATTCTACAGACAAGAGATCTAACCAAATAAGTGCTCGAGCTCACTTCTTAAATGTTTGCAGGCAGATGTAGAGGAGGGGAAATACATTCTTCAACAGCAACTTGACTGTCTGCAGAGAAAACCACCAGCTCTTGTGAAAGTCACACATATCATATCCTACTTGACCATGCAAAGAACATTTTGTAGCTCTTATTGATGAGCATCACTTCCTTCATTCTACCAGTTTAGATCTTCTGAGCACCAGGCTGCAAATCTACCTGGTTTCTTCTCCAGTTCCCCTTTAGCAGTTCTGTGAGTAAGCATGAGATACAGACGTGCTCCTCTCCTGCTTTCCCCTCAGCTTCTTAGGGAACACCAGTGTGGCTAAAAAGAAAGAGTGAGCTTTGTAGGACAACTTCTTACACTGGTCATCTCCCTGGCCACATAACTTGGCCATGATCAAGTTCTACAACAACAGTTAAAACAGTAAGAGTTATGCCCGATGAAATATGTTTATGAGGTTAAGGCAGCATTTAAGATGAAATTCACACAGAATCATAACTGGTCAGGATTCTTATCTGTGTCTCAACCAAAGGTATCCTGCTAATGCTACATAGGCTACTCCAAAAGAGACAATTTTAAGAATATATATTAAATATTTTTAGCTTTAAACTTGCACAACCTCAACAGAAAGGATACTTAAGAGTAAGGAGGTTAATTGGTATCCCAGAGTCTTCAGTGACAAATGGCCGTGAGTATATATCTTCATAGCTATAGAAGAAATTTTCTGAGATTCTCTTTTCTACTTTCTCAGGAGTTTCTTCTGCCTCCAGCTGTACTTTACTATTGTCTTGCTCTTCCAAATCACCTTCTGCATCTCAAGGTGGGAACAGAAAGGAAATTAATATTCACCTAAATTTTAGGATCCTTGCTGATACTTGTATCTAACTGCAAAAGGGAAGGATTCACACATTTCTTGCCTCTGTCAATAGAGTAACAGGCACTCCATAGCTCCAAACAGGGCTACCACCTCTTAGTAACAACTTGTCCTGGAACTACCTGTAACAAGTGCTCCCTCAGGCTTTTAAAAACTTTAATGGCAATATTGAAAGCTAAAGAATTTAAAGCAGAATTTTTTTGAGAATTTTAACATGTGGGTCCTACTGAAGTAGTTCAGTTCAGCTTTGCCTGGTGTTTAGGCCCCAGCCTTAGAAACCAAATAAAATTGTGTCTCTTTTCAGTAGCTGTTGAACACACATCATTATACAAAACAATTAGTAAAAACACACGCAACAGAGCACCATAAGACATCACTGTCCTCAAAACAGCATTCTGCTGATGTGTGACCCAGTGTAGCTCTTCACTGGACTGCAGTGCAGAACATTGTCAACTTGACTTCCAACTAGTCATAAGCACTTTTTAACAGTACTTCTCAGTTTGATACCTCACATCAAATCCCCATCACCTCTTTTGTAAGCTTTTCACATTGTCTTGATTTTTACTCTCTAAGGTGTTCTATAAAAAACAGCCAAAGGGCTAAGAGACCAGACATAATGAAGTACATGAGGTAAGCCCACTGAAAGGGCACAGAGAAACTCAGTAACTCAACAACTGTGACTGTACTGGTCTGAGATGCTCACTGCTAGTAACAATAACAGAACAATCACAGAATGTTAGGGGTTGGAAGGCACCTTGAATGATCATCCACTCCAACCCCTCTGCCTGAGCAGGGTCACCTAGGCCATACAGGAACACATCCAGGTGGGTTTTGAATGTCACCCTCACATATAAAACGTTTTTTCTTACATTCACATGGAACTTCCTATGATCCATCTTGGACCCATTTCCCCTTGTCCTATCACTGGCCATCACTGAGAAGAGCCTGGATCCGTCCTCCTGGCACTCACCCTTAACATATTTACAAACATTAATGAGGTCACCCCTCTGTCTCCTCTTCTCCAAGCTAAGAAGACTCAGCTCCCTCAGCCTGTCCTCATACAGTGAAAAACAAAAAAAAAGAAAACTAGAAAGTAGTGGTATTTTCAGGTCATGCCAACATCTCCTCTGTGTAAAGCTGAACTCACCAATCCTCTCAACATCCAATTCCACTTGCTCCACTTCTTCCTCTGGTTCCTCTGCAGTTGGTGATTCCTTTGGAAGACTAGTTTTGCTTTCTTCTGCAAAGGACAATTGGGATTACTCTCTTAGGTATGAATTCCTTTGACTAATTTACTCATACATGCCATCTTAAATAAATACATCGTACCGTAGTATTAAAAAACCCCAAACACCTCTGCACAATAATGGACTTCCTGATGTTTAGCACTGATTATAGGGAGAGGTTTGCTTTTCAAGAAACATATTTTAAAATGTAAGGGAAGAAGCATATCCTGTAATAGGAAACTTATAATAGGATGATCAAAAAAATGCTCAAAGTAATTTCATCAAAAATCCTCCCCAAGTTGCACAGGAGATTCACAAGTGGATTATGTTATCCATGCTACCTAGACATAGGTAGCAGAACATCTGAAGTAGACACTGGACAGGCATTTCAAGATTAAAACCATGTTAAAAAGAGAAATACGGGTCTCTGACTGAAAGAGACTGGTGCAATTAATTTATTGATTGATTGATTGATTGCAGTACTAGCTATAGAGACAGGTCTAAGCAGCAAGAATTTTCAAGGAAGAAGCTTTGTGGGCTGAGAAACAGCAGGAACTGCAGACACAGTGGTCAGCCCAAAACTTGACAAGAAGGGGACATCTGACCAGAGTCAAAACAAAATCTGGCAACACCGAGAGCAGCAACTGAAAATCAACATATACAAGCAAGGAAAGGGTGAGCAGTGGGAGAAGCCAGAAGCTACTGTATGTTCAGTATTGGAATCACTGCATAACAGTGGGAAATACTCACGGACACCATTGTGATCTGCCTTTGCACCTTCCATTGACTTCTCATCAGTTACCTCCTGTTCCCTTGGAAAAGATGGCACATCCTCTTTACCTGGTGGTAGAGAAGAGAAAATTTTAGTAATTTTGTCTTTATCTGCTGTTTTTACTATTTTTATTTCCTCTCCAATGCTTTGAGATTCACCAAGATAATATTTGTATTCTGCCTGCACACTACAAACATGGATAACCCAAAGATATGTCCTAATTTGTAGGGTGAATTCAGTGGTTTAGGCTTAGGACTCTGGGCTCTAAGTATATTGCTATAGAAAGACCAAATACTTCATAACAGGGAATACTACTTTTTGATATACTGGAGGGAAACCCATTTTCAAGACAGCAAGGCATTCCTCAACCTTTCTGGTGGACTTTGCTAATATATCAGGAGATAAATATTCTGAGACCATCTAATATCTTGAATGGAGAAACAGGAGAGATTAATGTTTAAGAAAAAGAAGTGCATTAATAAAAATAACACAAAACCAAACAAACAAAATTTTAAACAACTTAACTAACACCTCCCAGAAATCATTTTCAGGGTGGTACAAATTGATTATTTATGATTGTCCTCTGGAGTAGGAAATATCTAATTTTTCATATTAAAAACATTGATCATTTATATAAACAACTCTGGAAAGAAAAAAAAAAGCACAAGCCTAATCTAAATTTGTTCTGCCTTTTTACTTCAAACATGGTATTCATTTCCAAATAAAACAGCTTAAAATGAACAATGAAGAAATTTTGTACAAATTCAGAAGTTGAATGTAAAGAAACCTAAATATTCAGAATAACAAATACAGGCAGGATGCATCCCTAAAAGTGAATTTCCTGTTTCTAGCTTTGGGTCAGAATCCATTTGGGAAAAGATCTTCTGAGGCATCTCAAGTGTTTCAGGAAAGGCAAAGTGTCGAAACATGATTCCAACCACCAGAAGGGCAGTGAGGGCACAAAACATGGTAGACATATCATTCTTGTCATTGTATAGTGAACCTGCCCTACTCAATCTTCATCCAAACATTCCAAGTCTCTGCCAGTCCCTGGCTTTTATTTAAAAATTGAGTTTTTATTCCTCAGGAGTGCTGAGAAAAACTTGAAAATATGTGTGCAGAAAGTTTTACACTCTGAAAACAAATAAAAATAAAACAACTGCAATATATCTCATTATTTTTAAATGAAGCACATGATTTTTTAATGGGGTAATGGAACTGATATCACTGAATTTGAAGAAACAATTACAGACTAGTTGCATCAGTATATAGCAGAGTGTTCAGAGACCTGAATTCTAATTCCAACCCCAGCAATGATGTGTACAATTTGTACCAACCATTTCACCTCTGGCTGTCTAGTTACCTCCTGTGAAAAATGAGATAATAATACTTACTCATCTTAGTAAAGTGTTTTGATATCCATAGTGAAAAGTGCTATAAAATTTCAAATTATTGTTACTAATTAGCAACCATTTATCTTCTAAAAATTAAGACTATCATAGTTTTCATTATAAATTAATTCCTATCTGGAAAATGCTTTAGGCAGAAAGAGGGTATGAACATTTCCGCCTGCCTTGATATCTGGGTTATATTTAAAGAAAGCTATTGCAATGTTCACCGTGCATATTACTGTAATGGCATCAAAGCACTGTGCCAAAACAAATTTTTAATTTAAAGACCCAGAGGAAGCTCAAGGGGACACACACACCCCTAATTTGGCCACGGAATCTTGGCTTCATGGGTTGGCTGATACAGAAAACTTTAGGGTCACTGTGACAAAAATGCATCTCTCTTAGTGCTGTTCTTCTTGCACTGGGTGGGGGTTTTCTTTTTTCCTTTTTTTTCTTTTTTTTTTTTAGACAGTTTTCCTAAATAAGCTAGAATCAAGGCTTTTGATACTTAAAACTGAGATAGTGACAAGTAGAGCTGGCGTGAAGTGGGGAGAACACAAAAAAAACCCAAAACAAACCACCAAACAAGTTGGCAGCCAGACATTTTTGCCTAATTATACTCTATGCCTGACTGGGAGAGTATTATTCCCCCCTCCCAGTCCTAGTGAATCAAGACACTGACCTGAAACACTATATAGATCTATATCGGTTCCACCATTTAGCTTTCTAAGAACTCACTCAGAAGTGACTCCAGGTTTCCTTTGTTTCTGTGGCCAGTATATAAGCTGTGAAGTTCTGTTTTCTTTCAAATTGTCTTTCACCTAGCTTTGTTCTCAAAAGCCACAGCTCAACTCAGAACAAAGAAATCTGTTAATTTGAGTATATTCTTTCAGTTATTTCAATGTTAAAATGTTTCTTTGCAATTTTGCTGCCACACAGAATCATATATACAGAAGCTTTTAAAAAACTGCCAGTAACTTTGGACATTAGGAGATTGATCATCCCATTTACTCAAAATACAGGATAATTAAATAAAATGGTGGTTTATTTGGTAACATTAAAACAAATTCACTGAGATGGCACCACTTTCTTTGCATTTGTCATCCTACATTTTTCCTCTTTCCAGAAAAATAAAAAGGTGTTTAAATGTGTAAGGTTCATAAACATAGTGTTTGCCTTCAGAAGTCCAATGACTGACACTTCAACTGCATAAAACACATAAAATTAAAAAAATATCAAAATGTAGTTGCACTTTAGGAACTGAACATACCTAGTATTTATTATCTGAAGCTGTCTGTCACACCTTTACCTATGTGACTGTGCTTAAAAGATACCTTACCTCAGCTTTTAGGTCTAATGATTATCTAGTGATCATGTTTTTTGTCCACTAATTCAGAATCGGGCAACTATTACTGCAGAACATAACTACAATGCTATTAGTAAGAAGCAAGAAATTTAAAAAATCATCTCTGCCCTGTGCAAGCAGCAGGTTTACAAAACTTACTTTCATTCAATGAAATTTAAAGTCTTATATAAAAGTGCTTATGTACACAAAGAAAAATATCCAAGTGGAAATCAGGCATAGCTATCCAGTAGTGTCTGTATATAATTATCAGTCAGCAGTACTACAAAATTAGGAATAAAAGTCACTTTTTAGACATCAAGCCAGAATCCCAAGGAAGATTTTTTTTTGTACAGAATATTCCTGCCTCTTACAATAACTAGAAGACTCAAGACCTAGGACAATAACAGAAGGTATCAACTCTCACAGCAGTTAAGTATGTAAAATATTGATTACTCAGAGATGGAGAGAGCAAGGATAAAGTTGCAAAGCAGGATCTAGACATATTATATGTAGCATAGATCTATTGTCTCTTTCCTCTCTCCCCATAAGAAAGAGAAAAGAAGGAGATATGGGAGTCCCACTTAAAACCTCACTACTGCTGCATTGTGTGCATTAAAAATATTTTATATAGAATTAAGATAAATACAACCTAACTCTAACCTCCAACCTTACAGCTAAAGGAGTCCTCTGTATGATTCAGATGTCCTAGCCCTGCCTCACGCAAGCGAGTTTCGATCTCATAAAGTCTGCCTTGTGAATAAAGGTTACCAGGTTTTCATTAAGCAGAAACCGGTGGCATCACCGGTTACTCATTAACTTACAGTGTAAAGGAAAATCATACAGTAAAGCAAAACCAACAAGTCCCACGTTTCAAACGAAGTATGGGATGGTCTATCTCAGCCACAGAACATTTATTTCTGTTTCACTTTTTCAAAGCTAAGCATCTGCGTGAGAATAAAGGCTCTTCTCCAAAAGCCTCTGTGCGGGAACACAGGTCGCGCGGAGACTTCATCATGCAAAGGTGATGGGCACCAGCCTCACAGGGAGGCGCAGGCCTGACACTGCCTCAGCCTGACCTCTTCCAAGGCCAACTTCCACATGGACACTAGAAAAAGGACACGGCGAGGCAGAAGCTCTCCGCAGCTGTTTCACGGGGGACGGCAAAGGGGACGGCTGGAGCTCCTCAGGAGAGCAGGGCAGAAAGCCTCCGAGGGGCGATGGGGAACAGTGCTATAGAGTGGATCCAGGGCCGTGCGGTGAGGAGATGCCCCGGCAGCGAGCAGCTGCGCGTCCAAGAGGGGCGGAATGGCTATCGGGGCAAGTCCATGAGTGCCCACGGGCCCGCCGAGGGGCGACGTGGGTCGGCAGCGGGCCCAGACCCTCCCCACCGCCCGGTACCTGAGGCCGCTTCCATCGAGGCTTTGGAGGTTCCCAGGCAACGGCTCCAACGCCGCACGGAGCGCCCTGGGAGCTGTAGTTCGGCTGGCGGAGAAGCGCGCATGCGCTGGCCCCTGAGGCGTGGCGGGGCCCGCACCTGCCGGCGGCTGTTACCCGGTGTGAGGGCCGGGGCTGGAGGGCGCAGCCACACGGCGAGCCCGCCCTGCCCCAGCCCGGGAGAAGCTGGGAGGTGTTGTTTCGTGGTTACTGTGGTTGTTTGGGGTTATATGTACGTAGGTACATACACATATATATTCGCACACAGACACATATATAATGTAGGTATGTGTTCCACCCGCAGTTTCTGAGGCTGGTGGCGGGGACGCTGCCTGGCTTTGTGGCGGACGGTGCGGAGGGCAGAGGAAGGGAGGTGTACCTGCCGCCAAGGGGCCT
>VXBZ01007368.1:0-20508 GCA_013399135.1 Heliornis fulica | reverse complement strand
AAAAAAAAATAAAACCAACCAAAGAATCTTTTTCTATAATCACGAATATTTTGAAACAGTAGTTAAAAAGCAAGTTACAAGTAGATTGCAAAATCAGTTCTGAGAAACACGCAGCCAGTTCAAGTCTTTAATAATGGGAGCAATTACAGTTTGCTGTGTTCACTTAGCCATGGTTAAGATTGTATCAGCATTTCTATTGTAACTCCATACATCTGTGGGTTTATAACTCAGCTGTACACACTGGGACATTTTCTTGGTTTTTCTTTGCATTGATGCTTAGCTTTCTTATGCATTTTCACTGGAAAAATACTTAGAAACAAGCTATAACACAGTTAGTGGGGTCTGACTCTTTCTAGCCTAAACATGCTTTGAGCCCATATGGTAACATGGGAAATGTTGAGTTTAGACAATGTTGACTGAGAACAAGGGAAACTTTGAGTACTTATCAGTGGATCAGTACTTGACAAGTCAGTAAAGTGTTTACAATTCCACTTTTAAGTATACTTTTAAGTCAAGCAAACACTACAATGTTGGGCTGAGTCAAGCCTTTGTGCAGATGTACAGATGGGTAAAGCAGAACCGTGGGCATCTTTTAAAAATGTTGCTATTTGGAGGAAGATTGTATAGAAATTGATTACTAATTGATTGAGGTACATGTTTTCCAGATGAAAGATAGCAAATAGAAATTTATCTCACTCATTTCAGTAGCCCTGTCTGGCATTGAGTATGCGTTCTCAATTGTGGCATGACACTAGCTGTGGAGATGTTCTGATGTGGCTGTAGAGAACTCTATGGTTAACTGCCAGATTGGTTTAATGGATCATTTATTGGAAGATTTATCATGTATTCTAAAATACACATTTTAGGATACAGGTAATAGCTGTCTTGTCCAAAATCCATATTAAGTAAGTATGTGTGATATTTAAAAAAAAAACAAACTTTTTTTTTTTTTTATTAAAAAATGCTTTAGTACTAACATTCTGCACAGTATTTGTATTAGCCAGAATTCTGAAAGGCATAGCAACTTACATTTATATAGTTCCTTTTATCCTATGGGATCTCTGAGTTGTTTACATGTATAAATACTATTTGTTTTAATGGTTGTTTATCTGAGTTTATGAAGAACGTAATCACATGTTTGCATTACATTAATTTTACACTTTGAGACATTTCTGGTGTGCCTTGCCATGCTAAAAATAACCAGTAAAATTTAATTCAATTTTGTTGTTGATATTTCTCATTAAATAACTGTTGCAAAACCAGTTTAAATAAAATACTTCCAGCTCTAAAATATCTCTTGTCTTACACTTTAGTTTCACGCTAGCAGCAGCAGCAGCGTCAGTGGCAGCAGCAGATGTTGCTGCATGCCAAGAAGAGCGCCAAGCTTGTGGGGTCAGGTTTGAAGTCATTTGAGGAACCTGACTATACTCAAGTCCAGGTCACCCTATCACATGCATCCCAGGGTCCTGAGGGACTTGACCACTGTAGTTGCAGAGGCATTCTCCATCATATTTGAAAAGTTATTGTGATCGGGTGAAGCCCCCAGTTGGTGGAAAAGGGGAAACATCACACTGATTTATTTTAAAAGTTGTAATGAGAAGGATCCTGGGAACTACCAAACAGTCAGTCTCTCCTCTGAGCCCTGTAAGATCCTCCTGGAAGCTGTGTCAAGGCATATGGATGATGAGGGTGAGGTTGAATATAGACAGCCAACATAGCTTCACCAAGGGCAAATAATGCTTGACTAATCTAGTGGCCTTCTACAAGTGACTGTAATAATGAATAAGGGAAGAACAACTAATATAATCTGTCAACTTCTGTAAGGCCTTTGACATGGTCCTATACAAGATTCTTGTTGCTAAATTGGGAGGATTTGGGATGGATGGAAAGACCAGTGGATAAGGAATTTGCTGGATGGCTGCATTGAAAGAGTTGCAGTCAACAGTTCAATATCAAAATGTAGATCAGTAGCAAGTGGTGCCCCTCAGGGACCTGTACTGGAACTGGTACTCCTCAGTATCTTTATTAATGACACAGTGGGACTGTGAACCCTCAGTAAGTTTGCTCCTAGCTGAATGATGCAATTGATTTGCTGTAGGGATGCTAAAGTGATATTGACAGGACTGAGGAGTGGGCCCATGTGAACCTTGTGAAGTGCAAGGTCAGAGCAATCAGCAGTATTAATACAGGGTAGGGGTTGGATTGATTGAGCCTTGTGAAGAATGACTTGGGTATATTGGCAGAAGAAAAATTAGATGTTAGCCAGCAATGGGCATGTAAAAGAAGTGTGACCAGTAGGTCAAGAGAGGTGATTCTTCTCCTCCACTCACTTCAGTACTGCATCCAGCTCTGGGGTCCCCAGTACAAGAAATACATGGAGCTCTTGGAGTCCAGAGGAGGACCACAAAATGATTAGAGGGCTGGAGCACCTCTCCTATGAGAAAAGACTGAGATAGATGGGGTTGTTCAGCCTTACTGTGGCATTTTAGTTTATGAAGGGGGCTTATAAGAAGAAGATTTCTTACTAAAGCTTGCAGAGACAGGACAGAGTGCAATGGTTTTAAAATGCAGGAGATCATGTTCATCCCCAGTCAGGAGCTGGTCACATGCTGCTCACTCACCCAGCCCACAGTAGGAGAAACAGACAAAGCCCCAAAGGGCAGTTTACTGACACAGCACAGCGAGGGGAAGAACAGAGCCCATGACAGAGTACACACACATGTTGACAACAGTGGAGCACTTTACTGAACAACTGACCCGTTGCTTGACCGCACTCAAACTGTACCAGAGCTGCACAGAGCCACCCCTCCCCAGTGACTAGCACCTTTTATAGGGGTGTGATGACACATGGTGTGGAAAACATCCTTGGACAGCTCAGCTCACCTGTTCTGGCTCTTCGGGAAAGTTATCTCTGGGCTGGCTGGAACCAGGACAGGTTGGTACTGCTTCTGTTGAAATAGCAGAGTTTCACAATTGACTCTATGGAAAGAAAATTGTATGCATGTTTTAAGCAAAAAAAGGACTGAAACAGCACATTCTCCATGACAGTAGTTTCTATCACTGCCTTTCATATTGGTTCACTTTCTCTTCCCACTGGATAGCATTTTGATTGTTTGAAATGTTAAGAAAACTCCAGAGATTTTAATCTTTGCCTAGTTTGGATGATTAGTCTTCAGCTGCCTTTTGTGATTTTAGTCTTATCTCTCTGCTATGATTGTGGGATAATTCAGATATATATACAAAAAGTACACTATTTTATTCTCTAATGGAGTTTATTGCAGTGACTATGTTCCGCTTAGATTAGTCATATTGGAGAGATGTACTGTGTTGTTTATGAAGTTATCCACATGGTTTACAAGGCAAGTGTCCGCTGTGGTAAAGGAACAGGAAACAAAGTTCTGTACAAAATATGCCCCTAGAGTGGTTATTCTCGAAAGCAGCACCATGCATACTCAGTCCTTCAGGAGTGTCAGGGATTGGTTCTGCATAGTTTCCATATGAGGAAGTTAATCTTGTATACACCCACACTATCCTCGCCCTGCCTATCTGCACAGCAAAGCCTTTTACCTTTACTATCCAAACTCACTTTGGACCTCTAAGTATTCATCAATGAGTCACATATCTCATACCACTAAGAGCTACCTTGTCCTTTGCTGACACATCTCAATGCTGCAATAGTAATATTGTAATCAAAAATACAAATCTATAGTAGCCCTTTGGACTACCTGACACAGCCCAAGAGGCCTGTTGGGCTGTTCCTTCTATAACTTATGTCAAGATGGAAGCTTGGCAAAAACATCTATGAGTAAAATCATTATATATAATCTATTCATTGGCAAAATGTCATAACATACGTGAGGTAGGCAGCAGGTGTCACTAAATGGTTAGAGGAATCAAATTGATATTTGAGTATTTAAAGCCTGATAGTTAATTTTAGCTATACAGTCTTGTAAACAAAAATACTGAATATTGTTTTTGCAAATTTGACTAATCTAGTATGACTTCCACTAACCTTCCATATAAGAATTCCTTCTAGTGACTTTCACAAGATTTTAAAGAAGTTCTTTAAAGAGAGCATCTTTGGCAGGGTCAAGTTAATTGCCCTAAAATAGGATGTAGCACTTTGGTTTGCTGGCTGGATTCTTCCTAATTTTCTCCTTACTGAAATACTCCTCCTTCCTTCAAAACTACATCTTTATAACTTACATATTTGCCTTGAGGTGACAAAGAAATACATTAAAAAATATTTATCTCTTAGATATTTCCTTCTCAGATGATGTTTTAATTCCAGAGCATTTATTGTATAATATTCTACTTGTGAGATTATTTTTCACAAATTTCACAAATGATTTTTCCTCTTTTTTTTTTTTGCAAACTATCATGGATATCACAAAATTAGAACAGGTAAGATTTTTTTTCCTAATTAAAACCAGGTTGGAACACAAATAACTAAGGCATAGAAATTTTGGCATAAACCTCATGGTTTTACTGCTAAACTCATCTCTAGTAAAGCTATTATGTTTTACTATGGGTCCCTTTACTAACAAAGTAGGATATTATTTCTGCTTAGCCAAGGTATCTGATTAATTAGTATGAATTGGATAATGACTTGATTTCTTATGGATTTAATAGCTGCCATTACAGGAAAGATTGGCTTGTTGTCAGCCAACAGCATCAGCTTTCCCTGAATAGTGTTTAAAGGTCTTAAAACAGCACTTAGTTTGATTTATTTTATTAATCAAAACCATACTTTTTCATAAAGGTCTCATGATCTTGCATTTGATATCTGCAGTCTGATGTGAAGCCTTTAAAACTTTCAGCACCTTGAGGAACTCCTCTTGGATACCACTAGCATTCTCTTGAGAGAACACACCTTAAAACTACCCTTGAAATTTTGCATGAAGAAGCAAATCTTACTTAATTTCTAATAAAAAAACAATTGTAAACATTGGTGAAGTCGACAAGGCCTTACAGGGATGTGAGTCCCTGTAAAGACTAGAAGATTTCGTCCCGAAGTTCCACTACTCTATTTCAACTAACCAATTGCATCAGTTCTAAAATTTCCATTGACCTATGCAGAACACTTTGTATCATTAAAGGGCTCAATTAACTTTAGGACCATTTTATTAAGATAAAAGGCATTTTTACTGAATTATAACGAACATAAAGTTTGTCCTGTACTTTTGTCCTGTACTTTTCCCTAAAGTCACACTAACATTTCTCAAAAAATATTGCAAGTAATTAAAAAGCTTCTGTTCCATGACTTAACAACAGAGATAATTGAGTCATAAGCCTGTGGTTAGATAACAGTGTTGAATCACAAAGGGTTTTTTTTTTGAAGACTGGAACAATAGCCAACATTACGAATTCAATAGGCAGCTGGTTTCAGAAAAAAGCAAATTTACATGAAATAATAGGAATTTAAAATGAAACCCCAAAACCTTACAGAAATGAAGGAATAATTAGATCTAGCCTGTTATCTAAGAGGAAATCTTCTGTATGAACAGTTTTTAAACATTTTTTTGCCTTTTGTATGATGATATCTATGGTTTTCTGTCAGCCTGAAATGTAAAATATTAGTTTAATCATTGTTTTCTAGAATGAGATTCTAAGTGGAATATGGCCAAGAAAGAACTGTCCTTCTGACTTTGGAATTTCATTTCCTAAGCAAGAATCCAGTATGTTTATGGAGGTCTCAGATTTTAATGAAGTTATGCATGGATTGAGTGGTTTGCTTTATAGGCAGAGCAGTGGAACTGGAGCTTGCAGTCAGGAAAAGGAATTCCCAGCTGCAGTATTCAAGAGAGCAGAGTATGTTTAGTGAGACATTTCACTTCTAATATTAATGTAATAATACCATTTCAAAACATTGAACTTAATTGCCTAAATGCGTTTGCACTAAGAGAAAGTAATAGTTGCAGAGCTATAGATTGTCTAAAAATATTACCTATATTTCAGCTCTTCCTCAGAAAGAACATGATTGTCAGGAACCGTTTAAACAATTATGCTATACCCTAGCCACTGCTTCGAAAAAAGTCAGTGGCATACAGTTATGTACGATTTTTCTAAAACAGTTGTGATGTTCCTGAAGCTCAACAGTTATTTTGTGTGTGTGTGGGGGAAAGGAATATTTTGAAAATTACAGTGCAAATACTAACAGCAAATTTACTGGAAGCATTGCATTCAGTACCAATAAGAATAGTGTTAGTACAATTTCCAAGCCACCTGCTCAGAAAATGGTTTGTTACATGATGTCAGTTATGTCACTTTTAGTTTCAGTACTTAGGCAGACAAAAGGCAACGAAGAAAAGCAATTTCCTTTACAAACTTTGAATTTGTAAGAGCTTTTGTTTTCAGAAGGTAAGTACAGCTGACAAGAAGAATCAAGTATCTGAGTTCTAGAAAATTTGTTGCCGAAAAAATTGCATTATATTTTTGAGCAATAAATTCCTTTTGTATGACTGTAATTTCTCTAGGAAGGGGAAGCTTATTGATCCTGTTGAATATGTGTAGTGTATGCCTTATCTACCTATTCACTTGCTTGACCCACATCAATACAGTCTATAAAAATTTTGATGGTGTCTGAAGTTTTATATTCAACATTATCATAAATTAAATCAATATGGAAAAATGAATACAGAGATGTGAGGGACAGATTATGTGAAAAGATTAAAAGTTCTAGCTCTAAATTAGTCATGGCTATAGAATGCTGCAGCACAGTACCATATAATTACGTTGCCACAATAATAAGTAAGATTGGTATAAATGAAAGTGGAAAAAAAACAGAAAACTGAAGGGTCTGAATGGTAAATGCATTTGATTTGGCTAGGATGGCGATAGTTTCCTTCACATCAGTCCATATGGTGCTGTTCAAACTGGTGACCAAAACAGGGTAGATAACATTTTATTTATTGTTGAACAGTGCTTGCACATTGTCAAGACCGTCTGTTTCTCACTCTGACCTCAGGGAACAGGCTGGGAGATGGAAAGAGGTTGAGAGTAGAAATAGCTGGGATAGCTGACCAAAACTGACCAAAGATGATACCATGCCACATAACATTATGTTCAGAAATAAACAGGATGACTTTTTTTTTTTTAAAAGAGTCTTTGCTTGCAGACTGGATAGGCATTGGTCTGCTGGTGGTAATCAGTTCCTTTTACATCACTTGAAGTTTTTTTTTTTCTTTCCCTCTCCCACATATTGAACTGTCTTTACCTTGTCCCATGAGTTTTCTTGGTTTTTGCTCTCCCAATTCTCTCATCTACTCCATGGGAGGGAGTCAGTGGGACCTTAGCTACGAGCCACAATTAGCCCATGACACCAGGGTAAGAGTAATTGCAAAACAAAAGTAATTTTTCCTCTTCTAGCTTTTAAAATGGTTCAAAAATAAATGGAAGATAATAATGGATGAATCCAAGAACTCTTGCTTAACAACTGCATCTTAATTTGTAATTTCTTCAATACTTCAGTAGGAATTTTACCTGACAAAAGACTGAAGGACTTGGTGGCAAATGTAAGGCAGCATTATAGATGACATTTTAAAAGTGTGGATGTGATGAAAATTTGATTTTCTGCAATTTCATGATGCTTAATTTTGCTGACAAACAAAATATTAAAGCCATGATTTCAATGACTGTGGGAACTTCTCAGCAAATCTGCACCAACATCTGAATAACTGGGATTTAGATGCGAAAGCCCATACTCTTGGCAAGACATGTGTGTTTTGATGAATATACAAAATCATAGGTCATAGATAGGAGCTAGGAGTATGAGAACCAAAAGAGATGTTCGAGAATTTAATTGGCTTCTGTAAAAACAGTTCTGCTTAATGAAAACAAGGACAGGTGGTTATGCAGTGAGTTTCTCATGAGATGTACAATAAAAGGGGGCCTTGCTGAAGGAAAAAGGAGAAGTGCAGAAGTGAGGCAGAGGAAGGAAGAAGAGAGAAGAAAGACATGAAAGATGAACATGGAGGATGGATAACAAGATGGATGCTGAACTGAAGTAAAGGTTCTCCTGAACTCATCTTGGTGTGCTGAGCTCTTTTACAATGACTGACACCCTTTGCCTCTCTGACAAATGACCAAGTCTATATCGCTAAAACAAAACAAAACAAAAGAAACCTTCTTCATATTTTGAGCATTGGTTGTCTGTACTATGCAAATTTTAATTGTGTTGGTTTTAATGGCATTTTCCAAAAAGATTCCTACGCATAGTTTTGGGAGTAGTACCTGCCAAATATTCACTACAGGCAGCATGGATAGGTCTATAATGATTTTTTTTCCTCTGTTCTGTGTAGTCCTTAATCACTATCCACTTCCATACTCAAGTAGAAAAACATTAGCAAAATAATATTACTGTGTGAGTCACCTGAAACTGAGGGGAAATCTAGCGTCAATTGTTGTGTAAATTAGACGCAGCCAAGCTATGCTACTAGTCATCCTTGGGCTAGTCGTCCTTGATCGTATGCTACTTAGTTATCTAGATGGAGATTATGTTTCCACAGGCTATTTACCCTAATTATAAAATGTCATTGCTTCTTGCAATGTATAAACAGCAATATGATGTTTTATCAGGTTAAGTAACATGTTTGCAGAAGGAACTGGAAAACTGACTACAGCATGACTTCTAGTTTACAAACTGTGGTTTACATAAGAATGAGTGCAATATTTTTTAATACTCTATCCATAACATAGTGCAAAGTAGTATATTAATTTATTTATCAGGCAAGCTTGAACAATACCTAGATGCTTACTGTTTGTTTCCTTTGTTCATGTCGTTACTGCTTCATTCATCTTTTTACAGACCAGTCTTAAAAGTAAATTTGGTTTAGTCGTTCCTACTGGGTACAGCTGTAACATTACTGGTGTCATTAAGTTCCAAAGTCATGTGCCTCAGTCTGGTTTCATCTGCACAGGAAGAGGAAATATAGCACTGACTGTGAGCCAGTCCCTGTTGGGGCCTCAGTAGGCCAGTCTGTCATAGAATCATAGAATCACCTCAGTTGGAAAAGACCTTTAAGATCACCGAGTCCAACTGTTAACCTAGCACTGCCATCCCACCACTAAACCATGTCCGTAAGCACCTCTTCTATCCGTCTCCAGGGATGAGGACTCCACTGCTGCCCTGGGCAGCCCATTCCAGAGCCTGACAACCCTCGTGGTGAAGAAGTTTTTCCTAATGTCTCGCCTAAACCTGCCCTGGTGCAGCTTCAAGCCTTTCCCCCTCATCCTATCGTCTGTTAGCAGGGAGAAGAGGCCAACCCCCACCTCACTACAGCCTCCTTTCAGGTAGTTGTAGAGGGCGATCAGGTCTCCCCTCAGCCTCCTCTTCTCCAGACTAAATAACCCCAGTTCCCTCAGCTTCTCCTCGTATGACTTGTGTTCCAGACCCCTCACCAGCTTGGTTGCTCTCCTCTGGACCTGTTCCAGCAATGCAACATCTTTCTTGTAGTGAGAGGCCCAAAACTGAACACAGTATTCGAGGTGTGGCCTCACCAGCACTGAGTATAGGGGCACGATCACTTCCCTACTCCTGCTGGCCACGCTATTCCTGATACAAGCCAGGATGCCATTGGCCTTCTTGGCCACCCAGGCATACTGCTGGCTCATATTCAGGCGGCTGTCAATCAGTACCCTCAGGTCTTTCCTAAAAAATCTTTTGGTTTATTCTGAATTAGATCTAGAATGTGATCCAAAATGCAGATAGGAACTCAAGTAGGTACTGGCTGTGTAGGTGAGGTGGTCAGCTACTTTATTCAACAACCCTTTATATATCTCTGCAAGGCAGTGGGACCCTAGTCATTGTTAGTCATTCCAGTCATAATAAAACACTAAGTACAGTAGAACAACCTTAAATAACTTTACTTACAATTAAACCATGCAAAGCTGAGAAAGATTAGACTGTCTTTGAACATTTCAGAAGACATTAATGATTTTACCTTCATTTTTACTCTCATAATAAAAAAAAAACATTAAGACCTGTGTCACATAAAGGGTAAGAGTCTGATGTGTGGCTGAGGGGGGCCCTCCCATTCACTTCCGAAAGGATCCCTTTGCTTTCTAAACTCTTCAGAAAGGAACATAGTTGAAGCTAGGTCCAGTCTTAGTCCCAGGCTTAGTCAACAGTTTAGGTCTAAATGTTTATATATAAAACCATATGTGGCCATCAGAGTCCCTGAAGGACTTTAACTGAAACAGGTGTGCAAAGTTGAAACTGATAGAAAGTTTATTAAAGTGACATGTATAAAATGCTGTTGATAAATGCTCTTACTGCAATAGCACAAATATATGATTATAACTAAAATGCTATGATTAAAATAACATGCTAGCAAAATACTATCCTGGGTATTCTCAACAAAAGGGTGAAATCACAATGGCTTACCAAGAAGGCATCTCTGTCTTGGGTGGAGGAGAAGTAGCACAGGCCATTGATTCTCTCTTCAGTCTTCAATTTTTTCTCTCCCTTTATACCCTAATCTTAGCTGTTCCCTCCCAGGGTTGACATTTAACATGACTTGGGTGGAATTGAGAACTATAGTCATACATCTTTAGCATGTACTGCTTTTTTGCTCATTAGCATATTTAGAGGTGTCAAATTTTAATGTTAATTTTGCAGTTAATGAAGCAAAAGGTTTCACTCCTGGCACCATGGCCTTAAAAATTCTGTGTACAAATACTGTTTATTCCACAGTCTCTAGCCAAAACAGGACCGTCCTGCTGATGTGGGACTCAAGTGATTCAACCCAAGTGATTCTATGATTCTACAACTCCCTATTTTGGCTGCTTCTCACACCAGCATTGCATCTCCATCCATGCTATTTGCATAAAAATAAGCGGATACCTGTGTTTCTAACCTCTTAAGTGCAGTTCCCACATCATGGTAGAGTTATCAGTTAGGCTTTCCTAATTCTTTTTTAATGTATATAATCCTGTCTTTTGGTCATGGCCACTTTTTGCTGCATAAGTAAAGTTTAAGACAGTAGTCTTAAACTTTACTTATGCAGTCCAGTTCTTAAAGTGACATCAGTAGAGAGTACAAAGGGAAAGAGCACAAATATTGTGTTTTTTGTTAAAACTGTATGCAAGTAGCTCTTTGTCTTGTGTCTCATATGCAAAATCTTGGCAGAAAGTGAGCTATACTTTTGCATGGCTACTTGTGAAGGTTTTATTATCAGTAACACGCTCCTTCTCCTTTCTCAGGCTCTAGCATTTCTGTATCATTTAACTAAATTACCTGTCATCTTGTATAAAATGGCTGCATATAAACTGTAGACACACTGTAGTGAGCCTAAATCACACATCTGAGTGTCATCACCCCTTTTTCTCGGGAACCTAATTGGTCTGTGATGTGGTTGATTCTTTTTTAGAAATGAGATGGTTAAAACTTTCTACTGTTCCCATTGCTACTGTACTGGTTTGTAAAGGAGATCATTTATATACCTGACTTAAATGTCAATTGCTTCAGTAACTGAATAGATGTAGTTTCTTACAAGAAACTCCTTGGGAACTAAGCACTTTGAATAGTAATAGATGGTGGATGATGATGATGATGATGATGATGATGATGATGATGATGATGATGATATCAAGTGGTTGTTTACTTAAAAGTCTGTATTCCAACTGTTATCCTGCTGACATTTATTTTTGTACAGTGTTTTCTCTTTTTGTATATACTTCCAATTACATTTGGAGGCATTTAATCAGGCCAGTATGAAATTCCTAGGAGACGGGAGTATTGAACTATCAGACTTATACCAGACTGGAAAGACACACACTCAAGTTTGAGAGATATGAACTCTATTCTAAACCTCAGCGACTGCACTCACAGCAAATAGAAAGGTTGAAGTAGTGATTTCCCAGATTTCCTGATACAGAAGTGGTCTGGGAGTGGCAGAAATATGAGTGACCCTTGCACAAATCTTTCATCAAGATAATTTTACCCTCCACTTTTCTACAAAACTACCATCATTTCTCATTCTCCTGTGCTAAACCTGCTCCACCATGTATACTAATTTAAATATTCATTTGCGTTGTGGACTTTAACTTATTTCACATGAATGTATAAACACTACTGAATTGCAGTATTTGCCTGCCCCAGTGAATAAGGTATGGAAAACTGAGTAACAGAAACTGGAAACACTGAGCAAGCTGTTCCAGAAACTCTTCTGAAGCAATAGCTATGGCACTGCTATTATAAAAGAACATGTTTCAAAGTTCTGCTTTATCCTAGATGGAAGCCAGATACACATGAGGATGAGTCTAGAATGGATGTGAAAACAAGTGTCTCACATCTTCAGAGGGATTCAGGGACCAGTGGGCTACTTAAATAACCAGACAGACTTTGGATGGCAGATATTCTCAGAAACAGGAATAGGTGATGTGGAAATTTGGAAAGGCCTGGGTTGCTTAAGTGCTTTGGTGACTTCAGAACTCTGGGTGTAAATTAGATTTAGAAGACCGCAAATGCAAGCACAGAGGGTATTTTGTTGGTGAAAAGTCAAATGTCTGTACAAGTAGGAAACTGCTGAGCTAGGCATTATTTGGGTAAAGATAAGTAAGTGAAAGTTAAGTATGTAAGTTGATCCATGAAGTGAATTGAAGATCACTGAGTTGCCAGTTTACCATTAACATGCCTCATATTTTAATATGGAAGATTAAAAAAAAATCAGAGTAGATCTTTGTGAATCTACCATGGAAAAATAACCAGACAGAAATGGCAACAAAGAAATCAAAATTTTAAATTTCCTCTGTGTAAAATTCCAGTATAAGGCATAATTTACAAGGCTAAAACATGAGTACCAAGAAAATTAGCTATAATGTGCCTTAAAAAATTTTTTTGATTATCCCTAAAATCTTTTTTCTAATGAACTAGCTACATACATTATATATATATATATATATATAATATATATATTATTCTGATATATATATATATCAGAAAAAAATAGTAGACTCTCTTGGTCGAGCATCAAGATTGTTGTATCAGTAGCTCATTGGCACTTGCCTACATGCCAGACTGATAATACCATCTTTACTGCGTACACAAACTGTGAAGCAGAACTTCCAAAAATCTCTATTTCAAGCCAGTGAATACTGAAAAGCAAATATTTCCATAGCAGTATTTTAAGACATGGTGTTACTTAATATGCTTCTTAAAAATTAAAAAAAAAAGACCAAAAAAGTGTAAAAAAAGAAGACAGGCTTAGACATGAATCACTTGAGATGCTTAGAAAGTCTATGTGACAGTGACCACTGAATCCCTCATTATTTTCTGAGCAATCTGGGGATTATTTTTGTCTGTGAGCTAAGATGCAAAAGACATATTTAAACTTTCCGGTTTTCCTGAATATTAGAACATACTTACTTTTCACCCATATGTCCTAAATACCTTTTTATGTTGTGGTGTATATAACTCTAAAATATTTTGAAACATAAAGAAGGTACTCAACTGTAATTTAAATTTTAAACATAATTTCAATGCCAAGGCAATAGCAGAATTTTAAATAGCAAAGTATCCATCAGGATCCAAGGAAAAGTGTTCCTTAGAAATAGTTTAATAGTTTAATATAGTAGTGAATAATTTTCCTGGCACAAGATTCATATCTCACATGGAACAAAATGCATACTGGATACTTCATAAGTTCTTCAGCAGATAGATCACAGGTAGAAGATGTCAGGAGTCCTCTCTGTCTCCCATCCTCTGACCACAGAATTTAGTTCTGTGACATTGCACAAAACTTGGGCTATCCAACAGCCTGCTTTCCAGTACAGCCTTTCTTCCAGCCATAGGCCACTGCTTTGGCATGGGAACTGCAGTCAAACCACTTGTAAACCTCAAGCAGATTCATATAGCATCCCCTGCACTGGTCAATGAATGTGACCATTGGGATCCAAAGGCTGCTTCTGAAGATCTTGGAGCTTCAAGATCTGAAGTCCTTGAAGCCATTGTACTGTAATGCCATATTTCTTGCTAATCTCTGTGGTTTGTCTTGGCACACAGTGGGAAGAAGTTGTTCTGTCTTAGCATCATCATTATGTCAACTTGTAGTATCTTGTGCTGAGGTCAGAACTTAAGCATACTGCTATCAAAGTGAATACCCATTCTGACTTGGACAATGGGACAGTTGGAGGCTGTTTTGGGCATAGCAATAGGGAAGTTATGTTTTTTGATTCCCATAGAAGGAGCAAGGTTAGAAGTGACTACTTGAACCTATGGATGGCAGACTTTTACGTGTTCGGGAGACTGGTTGACAGAGTACCTTGTGAGGCAGTCTGGAAGGTGCCAAAAGATGGGGCACTGGGGAAGAAGACAAGGCTGGTTGAACAGGGAGCTTTGAAAACAAAAAGACAGCTAAGAGGACTCTCTGGCCTTTATTGGGTGTGAGAAGGGGGAATACATAGTGTCAAAGGATGATGAAAAGGATGAGGTACTTAATGCCTTCTTTGTCTGTTACCAGTTAGAAATCCTTCCACAGCTACTCATGGCTTAGACAGTATTCTTCACTAGGTAAACAACTGTCTGGGGCCAAAGACTTGTGGTGAACACGGTTAAAGCGGATTGGCAGCTGGTAACAAATGGTGTTCCCCGGGGCTCAGTACTGGGGCCAGTTCTTTTTAATGTCTTTATCCATCCATCCATCCATCCATCCATCCATCCATCCATCCATCCATCCATCATCTGGGTGAGGGGGTCGAGTGCACTTTCAGTAAATTTGCAGGTGACACCAAGTTGGATGGGAGTGTTGACCTGCTTAAGGGCTGGAACGCTGTACAGAGGGATCTGGACAAACTGGATGATGCACTGCAGCCAACTGTATGAGGCTCAACAAGGCTCAGTTCCGAGTCCCGCACTTGAGTCACAACAACCCCATGCAAAGCTTGGGGAAGAGTGGCTGGAATGCTGCCTGGTAAAAAAAGACCTGGGGGTATTGGTCAATAACCAGCTGAATATGAGCCAGCAGTGTCTAGGTGGCCAGGAACACCAACAGCATCCTGGTTTGTGTCAGGAATAGCGTGACCAGCAGGACCAGGGAAGTGATAGTTCCCATGTACATGACACTAGTAGGGCCTTGCCTGGAGTACTGTATTCAGTTTTGGACTCCTCACTACAAGAAAGGCATTGAGGTGCTGGAGTGTGTCAATGAAGCTGGCGAAAGGTCTAGAGCACAAGTTTTATGAGGAGTGGATGAGAGAACTGGTGTCATTTAGCCAGGTGGGTGTCCATCTTTTCTTCCAAGTAACAAGTGATGGGATGTGAGGAAATGGCCTCAAGTTGCACCAGAGAAGGTTTATATTGGATGTTTGAAAAAGATTTCTTCACTGAAAGGGTTGTCAAACGTTGGAACAGCCCCAGAGAAGTTGTTGATACACTATACGTGGAGGTATTTAAAAGATGTGTAGATAGTCTGCTTAGACACATGGTTTAGTGGTGAATTTGGCAGTGCTAGATTAATGGTTGGACTTGTCGTGGTGAGCCAGAATCAGAGACATTTACTCATAGAGTTATCGTATCTGTTCTGATTTATTGCTAGTTAGTAGTTCATTTATATAGGTTTGTTCTTAAGCGTAATCATACAGGATTGGATAACATCTTGGTTTTGCAAGTAGTGATTGGTTAGGCATTACGTAGGTTAGTATCTTCTGTTATGGCTTGGTTACAACCTATCCGAGGGTCCAGGCCCAGATGTTCAGCCTCCTGTTTTCATCTAGTGTTCAGCCACAAGGTCATGCTGACCTGATAACATACATGCTGTTCCGCTCACTCAGCACTTCGCTTCAGGCCAGAGATACTCTGCAGCATCGTGGCCTTGTACTGCTAGCCATCCCCCAACAGGACTGGATTATCTTAAAGGTCTTTTCTGAGCTAAAATGATTTTATGATTCTGTAAAAGGAAAAGAGTGATCAAAAGTGATCAGGGCATTAGGATAACTATTCCGGAACAAGAGCAAATCCCTGATCTAAATCTGAAAGAAGCAGTATTTGAACTTCTGCCTCTTACATCTAAGATGTATAGAACGACCATATTTACTGGCTACTCTGGACTTGCTTGTTCTCTTTTTTTAAACTGTAACTGCCTGAGGTATGTTATTTCTAACATACTCTGTGCATCTGTTTATTCTATTCTTCGTCTAGTGCTAAGACTCTAATACCACTACTCACTCAAATATTAATGCAATATTTAAAATAGCAAATAAAATTACAGAAGTTGTCTTTAAAACTAGAGTAAAATGTCCTACTGAGTAAAATCTGTCTCAAGCATTTATATTGTAACATGGTGGAACCTGAGAAAAGCAGGTTTATGAACTGTGCTACTGGCATTCCTTGATTCTACTACAGAATGTCAGCTTACGCTTCAGTTCACAAACAAGCACAATGGAAACTGTAACATGGCCCTTTCTGTTTTCTTCCAATGTGGGCTGAATACTAATGTCATAATACAATCAAAGGAGGCAAAATAGTTTTCTTGAAAACCCTCAAAAGCGTGTTACAGAGTTAGCTTGGTGGTATTAGAGATGTCTCACTATTCATTTCCTTGCACTCTTCTGTAAATTGAATCTCTACACTCCAAAATGGAGTAAAATAAAATAAAAAGGACAGGAAGAAAAGAAATATGTTTTCTGGCATTTTTTAGAAGCTTGAAAATGATATTAAACCAGCATTCTCTCTTTTTCCACAGTTAAATATTTTAAGGAGGTTTGGAAATTTATATTTTTTGTCAGTAAGTTGTCTTTCCCTTTGATTGGAAGGGACCTCAAAGATCATGTAGTTCTACTCCTTCCGGCATGGGGCAAGCTGCCCAAAGCCCCTTACAACCTGGCCTTGAACACTGCCAGGGAGGGGGCATCCACAGCTTCTCTGGGCAACCTGTGCCAGGACGTCAACTCCCTCTCAGTGAAGAATTTCTAAGTAGCTAACCTAAATCTGCCTTCCTTCAGCTTAAGGCCGTTATCCCTTGTCCTATCATCACTTGACCTTCTAAAGTGTCCCTCTCCATCTTTCCTGTAGGCCCCCTTCGAGTACTGAAAGGCTACAATAAAGTCTCCCATGAGCCCTCTCTACTCCAGGCTCAAGAGTCCCAACTCTCTCAACCTGCCTTTGTAGTAGAGGTGCTTCTAGCCCTATGATGATCTTGGTGTCCTGCATCTGGACTCATTCCAAAAGCTCCACATCTTTCTTGTGCTGGGGACCCTAGAACTGGAAAGAGCACTGCAGGTAGAGTCTTGAGAGCAGAGTAGAGAAGAATAACCTTCCTTGACCTGTTGGTCACACTTCTTTTGATGCAGCAATGTTTGCTTTCTGGGCTGCAAGCACACATTTCTGGGACATGTTGATCTTCTCATCAACCAACATCCCCAAGTTCCTTTTCTTGGGGCTGGTTTCAATCCATTCTTGACCCAGCCTGTAGTTGTGTTTGGGATTGCCCCAACCCATGTGCAGTGTCTTGCACTTGACCTTGTTGAACTTCATGAGGTTCAGACAGGTCTACCTGTCAAGCCTATTAATGTCTTTCTGGATAGAATCCCTTACCTCCAACATGTTGACATAACTACACAGAATCAGAGTGTTAGGAGTTGGAAGGTACATTGAAAGATCATCTAGTCCAATGCCCTTGACAGAGCAGATGTCAGCAGCTAACTTGCTGAGGCTGCACTCAATCCCACTGTTTATGTAGCTGACAAAGATGTTAAACAGTGCCAATCCCAATACCAGCACTGGTCTCCACCTGGATGCAAATTGTCTGAATTCATGTCTTTGAATGTGACTGTCCAGCCAATTCCTTATCCATCAAGTAGTCCATGCATCAAATCCATGCATCTCCAATTTAGAGACAAGGATGTCATGTAAGACAGTGTCAGACACTTTACATGAATCCAGGTAGCTGACATCAGTTGCTATTTTTTATTAAAAATTATGATTTCATTTCAGCCTGTGTCTTCACACACACAATTGTGTGAGTCAGGTGCTGCATTTGGACTTGTGGAAGACATGCTGAAAGTTGTCATTTGCTGCCTAATCAGGATTTGTGAATGCATGAGACTAACTCATCAATGGATGTCAGGTTAAGAGATCATCTTTAGAATAGGTAAAAATGCATTGAAAGGAAGAAGGAAAAGAATAGCATAAAATGATTTTGGTGTGTATTTTTGGTGAAAAGGTTTGTCAGTTATTTTCATTTTTTGGAGAAACTACAGGAGTACAAGTGACTCAGGTCTATTCAACCTTGTGTTCAAAGCCAGACAGACTGGGCTTGTGACTAGTTGAAATCACCAGGGAGGGATTTTCCACTTCCTCTCTGTTTAGCCTCTTCCAGTGCTTGACCTCCGTCACAGTGAATAATATATCCTCTGAGAATTTTTCTTCCTGCTGACTGTAGCTACTAGCTACGTGATCTTTTGCAAGATGCAAGATGCTACACAAGAGAGCAAGAGAGGAAAATCTGGCTCGGTCTCATCTATAACTCCCCTCTTAGGGTATAAAAACCAGAAATTGGATTCTCATAGTTACCCCCATTTCCTCTGTGTCAATCAAGCATCTTTTCTTCAGCATCACTTGATATGTATTTCAGCCTCTCTAATCATCTTGGTGATTTTCCACTAGACTCTCTTTGTTTATATCTGCCTTTAACTAGGGGTCCAAAACCAGACACAGTACTCCAGATGCACACACTGAATTCATAGTCATGGAATAGAGAAGAATAACCATTTACCTCAATCTGATTAATACTCTCACTAATAAAGCTCAGTAGGCATTAGCCTTTGTTGTTTGAAAGGTATCATGCCATCATAAATGTTCCCAGGTCCTTTCCTTAAGACATGTTACCCAGACACTCTGTCACCAGCCTGAACTGATGATGAACATGTTGCATCCCAGCAACAAGACTTTGTGTTTGTGTTTATTGAACTTTACGAGATTCTTATTAGCCTGTTTTTCCAGCTTTTTTGAGCTTCCTCAGCAAGAATGGCTCAGCAGAGAAGTCATCTAAGAACCTAAGAAGGGTGAATCCTTATCCAGGTCACTATAAAAGTTGTTAAATAGTATCAGACTTTTTAAAAATTCCCCAGGAACACAACATTTAATTGATCACTAGATACACTTTGACTGATGGACCTTTGAGTCAGACTGTCAAGAGAATTTTTTCACCCAACTTGTAGTTCACCCATATAATCTTTATCTGTTCAGTTTGGCTACCAGGACTATGTGGAAGACCATATGGAAACCTTAGTATAACCAAGGTAAATGCAGTTCATTCGCCACACTCCCTTCATGCACAGAAATAGTCATTTACACAAGGCAAGGAAAACACAAAGTTCTTTCAAGAAACTGATATTAATTTGTTCAGCTACTTTGTTTTTTTTTAACTTGTCTTNCCCCCCCCCCCCCCCCTTCATGTGCCTAGAGACAGCTTCCAGCTTCCATTAGGATTAGGTCTACAATTCTGTCAGGTAGTGAGGACAATTATTCTATATGCTATAAAAAGATTTTGGAGTTGCTTACTGTCTGGGCCCTCTAGGGTAGGAGATTAAGTAATAAGATTAAATGATTAAAGATTAAAAACCTAAAACTCAGGTGTCTGTGTGCATATGTCAGATAGCTAGCTTTCCTATTATAGCCAACACAGAGAGAGTTTGGGTACCTAAACAAGAGTCTCGTGTCACTGGAGAAGTCTTGGCATACCTGAGACATTCCCACAGGACTAGAAAATATAAACTGTGACCTGCAGAAGAATCATGATTTCCTACATCAGAAGCTGGAGACCAGGAAGTCTGTTTCAAAGAGTCTAAAATGGTACTGAATACATGTGCTTAACAATCTTTCATGCCATGGACAACTACTTTCGGAACCGAATCACTACCTTGGCTCTTAGTGGTATACCACTTAGTGGTATTAACTTGATCTCTATTGGTTCTGATGGAAGCTCAGAATATGTTTATAGCTAAATCTTATCACTAAATGTCTGTACCTACTTTTCACTTCCATAGCATCCAGTAAATGTGCCCAAAGTGATATGAGAGTATCAAGTATTAGATTTTAAGTAGGTTGTAGAGTCTCACTATTTGTGTATTACAAAGCAATGTATAGGATGATGAAAAAAATGGAATATTCGCCCTACTTCATGTGGATTTGTAAGGTTGACAAGGGCTCAAATCAACATAAATTGCTCAGAGAGATCTTTTCACAGTTTCCAGTCTCCAAACAAATACTGCCAACTGCTTGTATTTTTATTATATGGACTTCCAACATACAGTTAGTTTTTGCTAAGAATGATTGGGAAACCTTTTTCAACAAGGGCACTTAAGAGATTAATTTCATTCCTTACTTACATAATGAAAAAAAAAAACAAAACGAGGAAAAATTATTACAAAGTTTCCTCTTCTTTTAGTAACATGAATCCTATGCCTTTCAGAATGTGGGATTTTGTTTTGGGTTTTTTTTTGGTGTGGTTGTAGCTGTGGCTTTGCTTCTTTACCCATTCCTCTCTTTTCCATATCATAGAATCATAGAAT
>VXBZ01007360.1:120031-138315 GCA_013399135.1 Heliornis fulica | reverse complement strand
GGTTACTTGAAGGATCAGGAGCACAGGTGGTGTTCTCTTCCATCCCACCAGTAGCTGGAAGGCATATGGACAGGAACAGGAAGACGCACCTCATCAACACGTGGCTCGGAGGCTGGTGCCAGAGGCAGAATTTTGGGTTTTTTCAATCATGGGGAAGTTTACAGGGCACCAGGCCTGCTGCTGGCAGATGGGGGCAGATGGCTGGTGGCAGGGTGGGCTCCTGCCTGGCCCATGTACCTCTTCACAAGCTACAAGTCGGGTCTCTTTGTCCTCCATGGGCTGCGGGGGACACACACTTCACCATGGTATTCTTCACAGGCTGCGAAGAATCTTCTTTCAGTGCCTCCTCCTCCCTCCCTTCACTGACCTTGGTGTCTGCAAAACTTCTCACATATTTTCACTCCCTTCTCCAGGGGAAAAATGCAGCTGTTTGGCTTTTTCTCTCTCTAGATGTGATTCCTAGAGGCCTGTGACTGGTACTGATTGGCCTGGCTGGCCTTGTCAGTAACAGGGTTTGGGAGTTTGGCTTTGGGAGCCCAGCTTGGATTTTCTTTGTTGGACCATTAAGAAACTTCTAGCTGCTTCTTAAAGAAGCCACATTGCAAATGCACAACAGCCATGTTTAGGATTACTACAGTGGAATATATGGAGTGAAATTTGGACTTCCAACTATATCCCTGCCGTTCCCATAGAGCTGAGTGGGATTTGGAGCAGTGCAAGCCACATCTATGCATTTGCTCATCTGGCATAATCTACACAGTATGAAAGAATTAATTCTACTGACTTTGATACAAGTTAGAACTAGATGCAAATGCTTTTTCAGCTGACATAGCTTGTAACATGCTTTTGTCTAATGATGTTTGCCATCATCTGGGTTAATGTATACTGCCATGAGGAGGGTGTGTGTTTGCAGACACATAGGTGTCCCAACACAAGCTCCGATTTCTCTGTCCTGAGTACAAACAGGAGTGAGAGAGGCCTAATGCATTGCAGAGCTGCTGTTTCCTCAAATGAAAATGTTTCAGTTTAGCAAGGGCAGTCACAATAATATATCATCACCTAACCAATGAGTGGATACACCTGGCGTGTCCAAGCACTTTAACTGTTAAATGATGCTGAAGTTATGTAAATAAATAACACTTTTATAAGACTCGTTTACATGCTTATTTTATTTGGACTCAAGGGATTGTACAGCCATCAGCATAAACAAGTCTGTGTAAAGCCCAACTCTGGGAAGTCAAACATCTTCTTTCGTATGGTTAATGTAATAGGGACATTGAAGTGACTTCTGAGGCACAAGTCTAACTCTGTAAGATAATTTGAACCTGTTTTGTGTTTTGTTTTTTTTTTTTCTTCTTTCCCAGAGTATGACATTTGATTTATTCAGGGGCAGAGAAACAAATGTACAACAGCTGTGAAAGGACTTTTCTGTGAGATACCCTCTGGGTAAGTAAAAAGGGTTATTATATTCTCACCAAGATAAGAAGGGTTCTGAGTGATTTCAATAGAAGAAACATGTGAACAGCAAATTGAACTTTCAGGGAAAGCTTTCCCCAGCTTTTCAGCTTTGAGTTGGCTAATGGCTACCAAAGTATTGCTTACTTTAGCAGAGGGTGGATCCAGTTCTCTTTTACATACAGTGAATCGTAGAACTGACTCCATTAATCTTTTATCCATGTGTTCAAATACAAGGCATTGAAGAAGAATCTAAGAAACTAATAATAAGTAATTTGTTTTACATATGACTACTGAAGCTACAGTGTGCATAAGACTACAAAGTAGTAGTTGCTTTTACTAGAAACACTGCTGAAGAACTTGCTTGTATTTTACCCTATAATTATATCATAGGTGTTCGATGTTTGTAGGTCTGTTATTCTGTATTTCTTAGTTCTGTTAGGAGAGCTCTATATCTTTCAGCCCTATTTTGTGAAACATTAATAGATATTAAAATATTTTTAGTCAGCTCAAAAAACTCTAGGGGCTACAACATGGGGATGAGTTCATATATCTTTAATTTGCTTCAAACAACATGAAACAAAAGGTTTTATTTAATTTAATTATTTCTACAGTACACTGATTTTATTCAGTCTAATATACCCACAGCCAACTCCTGATTACCTATAGCTGGATGATCCAGGATGTCCAGAAATGGCTCAGGCCTGCACTGCACCTGAATTAACTTCCTTTCAGCTCCCTGGGAACTGGGCAGGGGGATTTGCTGAGATCAACAGTAAACACCGTACAGTATTCTACATTTGTTGAAATGTAATAAAATGACATATACCCATTAAACTAGAAAACCGAAAATTGGCACGCTTACACTATGTAGGGCTCTATGTGCTGGAGAAACAGCAACTTCTGTTTACCTGGAGTTCACCAGAAGGTCAAGAGCCTTTCCTTAAAACTTGCACTGCTCAAATGGCCTTCTGAAACACTCTTGAAAAATGGCACTCAGACTCATCATGTATCATTTACAGTGATATAAATTCCAAATTTGAATCTGAACTTTTCATTGAAATTCTTGGAAGTGAAAGTACAAACAAGTAGCATGCTGAAATAAACCAAATAATGGAAAAAAGCATACAAAAATAATATTGACATTATGAGCCATAGTGGAAAGCAGTGTGCAGTCACTTGAGAAGCTAAGAATGGAGACTGCAGATCTTATTAATTCAGACTTGTCATCAGCCCCAACTTGGGTGGGTTTCTGCAGAGCTATATAGGTCTTTGCATTAAGTTTTTAGTTCTAGAAAACTAATACTAAGGAGCTTCTTAATTCACATGTGGTGCCAGGCTGAAGGTGGCTCAGGGCTTTGTAAATTATTTGGCTATAACAGTTCAGATTTGATTCAAGGTCTTAATAGGTGTAAAAAGCCTGTAACTTGAAATGTAGGCTTGATGTGACTATTTTCAAGCAGATAACCAGTAAATTTAATCTGAATTTCATCTACTGTGCTTTTGGTAGAGTCAAAAGACTGATCAACAATTGAAAGTGTAAATGAGTATTACCCCCATGAATTCACATTTCTGTCTAGAAACTACTTGTCTTCCCCAAAATGGCAGATGCTGACATATGAATGCACCATCCAAAATAAGATATTCCATCCCTAAGAACATGACCTTAAACTAAGTGTTAAATTGTGAAGAAGCTGGTTTTTTTGATGCTTCCAGATTCAGTGGAGTTTGCCAAGTATATGTTAAGGGATGCATCTCATCCCATGGATCTACAAACTCATTCATCCTCCTTAAGGAGGACCTTTCACTGTAGTGCATGCATGTTGGATTACATTTTCCACCTAACATTCTAATTTGTACTTATGCAATGTATAAGTAAAATGCTAGAAGTCTAGACAGAGTTCATACTACTGAGGCATACTGTATATACACTGCTTCTACAGTTGTAACAAAATTTTATAACCAGGTATCCAAACTGTATGTATGATTATAGACCCAGTGAACCTGTCTCGTGCTTTATGACTACACACAAAGTTTATTAAAAAATGTGTTTTTCAACCCGCATAAGCATGTGTATACAGGCATGGATTGAACACGAGCCGATACTCTCAAAATCGGTCAGGACCTGAGGGCTGAATCTCATTTAAGATTTCTAGGTATTCAGAGAACTAACATAAGGAATTAATATAGAAATACTGCAAATGACAATTTGTAAACCCTCCAGTTTGTTTCCACTAGCTTTCATTAAGCTGAACTCCTCCCTCCCTATGCCATCTGTATTCCCCTTACAGCCTAGTCTGTCCTCAGGGCCTTCAGTCAGTTGTCTACTCCATTTTCACCTAAAAGTAGGCCTCTGAAGTATTGTTTCAGCGCTCCCTGACTGATCTTTATCCAATCCTCTATTTGCTGTAACTATCTTCTACAACGTGCTTCCAACTCATCTACCTCTTCAAGGCAGATGAAACTATAATAAAAGCACATAGTTATTTCTCTATGTTGTATTTAACATCTGACTACTACCCCTTTAGGTTTCCTACTGCAGCACTAGTTACGTACTAGTTACTAACGTTTCGTGCTGTATTAAGACAGACGGGTACCTATGTGATTGATAAATGCTATGATGTACTCCTATGAGGTACAGAGATTGGTAAACTGTAATCAAATATCAATACTGTGATTTGTATTTTAGTAGTGGTTTAGCCACAGACCTCAGGGAAATGTGACAGCAAGGATATACCCCAATATGCGTCACGCTAGAGAATGCTTTGAATGCAGCCCTGAAACAGTTCTCCAGGCAATGCAGGGATTGCAAATGGCAATGCAGGACTACCAGAAATCATTTCTGGCCAGAGTCTGACCAAGTCCACAATCTCAGTTTTGATAATGCACACCACAGGTGGTGACTGTGGTCAGGACAAGACCCCTAAAGCCATAGTATGTTTCATTTCTTAACAATAGAAACTTTTGTGTTTCATGAAATAAATCACTAGGGGAAATCCCTTATGTTGCTGTTTTGCCTTTGGACACGTGTGACACAGGTGGAAACCCCAATATCAGCAGTCATTGCTTTTCTAGCAACAAAACATGACTTGAATTCCTCACAGATTTCTGTTTGGATGTTACAAGCATCTGCCATGTTAAAGACATCACTGGACAGTCATTTTGGTAATAACATTATCCTGCTTACTCCTTATTTCCAAAAAGCAAATAAAAATGGGAAGTTTCCTCATCTGGAATTAACTTTACATTTGTGTAGTCACTGGAAGAGTATAAATTATTATATTCACAACATAAGATTTTGACTCTTGAATTAAGAAAGTAACTGAAAGAAACAGCAGGTTCTGTTTCACCATACAAAATAGCTTCTACCTGAGAATGCAATTATTTTGGCTGTGAGCATCAACAGCTATTTTCTGTAGCAGCAAATGCAATCAAGGAGGTACCTGTCCACTCCTTTCTTCATCTGCTGCACCTTTCTTTCTTATTAAACTGCAGATTAGTTCTTCAGCCATGCCTGCTCAACTACCTGTAGGATTGTACCTTTCAGTTACAACAAAGAAATGAAGAGGAAGACCAGAGGCTTGTAAGAGAGCTTTCCTGCAAATAGATTGCAATGGGCAACCCTATTTTGAAGATCCTGAGGTAAAGGTGTAGAGAAAAGTGTCTCATCATGGTCTCAGGTACTTCTGCCATGGTATGATCCTACTTGGACTTTTTTTACGCCCATGTCCACCATGAGGCTGATCTTGTCCTGCTGCTCCTACTTCATCACAATACCAAGTTCTTATGTAGTAAGTTCCCTTTGCAGAAATCAGAATTTCTTTATAAAAGACTCCTGCTGTTAGAAACAATCAGAACATGAAACAGAACAAAACAGGTTCTTGAATGATAGAAAGAAAATGCTAGTTATTTTGCAGTTATGAAATTATGAAGCTGTTTATGTTTTTATTTCAACAGTGTATTTTCTCTAACATACCAACCCTTATATTTTACAACAAATATAAAAGAATTACATGTATGAATAATAGAGCAGAAAAATAGGCTTGAGCTAGCACTGGACATCTAAGCTTGTAGAAGAACACTCACACTAAAGTTAAAAAATTGGGATTTATCCTATGGTTCTGTAATTATTCAACCATAAGGAATATTTGCATGTGTGCTTAATGTTACAGAATGAGAGCTTATGATTTTCTGTTCAAGCAGATGAACATGGGTTGGTGAGGTAGCATTATTATTCTGCTGTATATTCTGCCCAAATGGAAATATGTGAACATGCATCCATCAGAGAGAAACACTGTGGCTTTGATTTGCATGTATTCCATCATGCAGTCCTTTAAGAGAAAGGTCTACTGATACAACCTGATCTCATTCAACTAAGCAGTCCCTTTTATTTCATGAAGATTACTCATTTGGGTAAAGTTTATCTGCATGATTAAGAAAACTCCACTTTACCCTGTCAGGTGCAGAAATATTTATTTACTTAAAGTAAATCTATTCCAGGTAAATATATGTGAATCATTTTTCTGCATCTTAACTGAACTCAGGCACAACAGTCATCAGATAAAATCTACAGGTCAGCATCCTGAAGGAGAATCCCAAATTTCTGACAACTTCTGTTGCTAAGGCTGCAGATGTGCCTTCTGCTGTTTTTGTCTCTGTTGCTTGGGGGACCAAATGCTGCTTCTAAATCTTCTGCTGCAGGTGCATTAATATAATGTAGCATCACTTTGGAGACAAAGATCATCTTCTAATGCAAGAGAAGAAAACCTAGGTACCATGGTGATGAGGATCTGGTAAGATACTTAGACAAACAAAGTTACATCTACAGAAAAAAAAAAGTAGCAGTGCATACCATTGCATAATGCAGCACTTGCCTATCAGAACTGTTTTAGACAAGGACAGAGAAATTATCTGAAATAGAACATCAGGGCACTGATGTTTAAGCCATATAAAGCTAGGTGAATGGAATCAACAAGAGATAACTGGTATGAAGTGGGAAAACTGTGTTGCTAGCTGAGTGAGTTCAAGATGCATCCAATCCAGGGGCTTGTGTCTAAGATGTGTACAAAAGAAGGGTCTGGGAGATCATTTTAGACAGACTGATTTGTCTGCCTACCAGATTATGATAATTCTTTCAGCTACTTCTCTGTTCTAACAGTTAATGAAATATAGAATTTTTATCTCTGAATGGAATCAATAAAAACCATTCCATAGTAAGCCTATCAAAACTAAGTGTTCTGCAGACAGCCTAACCTACTCTCTCCCTACACTACATATTACAAAGCAACAGGACTCATTAAACAGGCACTGGCATCCACAGAAACATTCAAAGTAACCCGTATAAGGATAAACCTTAGCCTTTTCAGTATTAAGTACTAAAATTTGCCTCTCTTTTGTATTTCACATGTATTATTCAAATGCTGTGTTTGGCCTATGCTTTGAAACATCTGGATGATCAAAGTTTACATATGCTGTGTCACCAAGATTTTAATTTTAGCCTATTTTCCTAAGAAAACATGGCTTATGAGAAAGATTGCCACTCAATTTATCCTTTTGTCCTTCTGTACAACACAGCCTGTAAGACAATCAATGCTTTTAACCATCTTGAAAAAGAAGCAGAAGATATTTCTATTTCTACAAATTTTCATTAAAATTAGCAAGGAAGTAGTGGAGTGAAACCCAAAATTGTGACTCCAGAGAGGAAAGGCAGGCAGAACATTGTTGTCAAACATTCTATTTGGAAATAGTAGTTTAGTCAATTGGATATCTGTTCTAAGGGGGTAATGAGTACATGCATAGCTCCAAATGAGCAATTGTTTTTTGGGAAGGAGAAAAAGTGATTCAAGGACAACAGGCATCACGATCAAAGTGGTAGTGGGTTGTTCATGGTCAGAAGGAATTAATCAGCAGGAACTGCTGAGATTCATTGCATATGGAAACACCTCCCCCCCACACACAAACATTCTCTTGTCAAGAGTCAAAGAAAGAAGCCAAAAGCAGAGCCAAAAAGTGTACAAGTTAGAGGGACAACTGTAAATCATGTGAACTGTAAATCATGGGGTTATTTTACAGACTCAGATTATATAAAATACACTTAAAATTGATTTTTGACTGAATATGAGATAGTCACTGCAAAAGTATAAGAAATTATAGGTAAATATAAATGATAAATTGTAAGGTTTTGTAATAACAAAGTACTAATTTAATTTCTGACTTTAAACAGAAAATAACACTGATTTCTCAATTTGAATTATCCTGAAATGAGAACAGTATTCTGATTAATAAATCACAACAAACAGAACATTAATTATTTTAATTGTTCTGTGCTTTCATTACCTTCTGCATTTTTGCAGTGTCCAGAGATTTCACAATTCTGCTGAATTGTTGAAAACCAAGCTCTCCTAGCTGAAAAGTACCCAGATAACAAATAGCTATCAAAAGATACATAAATTAAAAATGTGGCAGGAAATTCTAATAAACCTATATCCTATCTCAGCATACTCTAGGATTTAGACTGCTACTTTAAATATATGTCAATATTGTTTGTGTAACTGGCCAATATAGCACTTGGCAAAGGGAAATTGTAATGTGAAGTTATAGCATTGACCTTATATTCATTATTAGCACCATGACTCTATGCTATGGTACATATAAATTAGACTCTTCTGCGAGTCAGATCCAAGGTAATGCAAATCTACACAATTTTACAGAATCCTATCAGCCACTTACAGAACATGCGTAAAACAACTGTAGTTACCTGAAGTAATTTTGATGCCTGCAAATACCCATTTTGCTAAACTGGGAGATCAACCATAGCAGCATTCGGAATACTGTAAGGCCGAAGGTAAGGTCTTGGCAGGATTTCAGTCATTTCACTATGCTCACATCACCACTAAAATAAGCAGCTGTGTCAACTCCTACTTACTTGTTCTCATCCCCTCCTTTTACTTCCTGGTGTTTCTTCTCTTGGGCAAGTACAGTCACCCACACAGACAAGTTAAAATCTGAATTTCAACCTGAAGCATTTTCTTGATCAGTCCACTGCAGGGCTGCTAAACACACAAGCTCTAACTCAAGAGATGACATAGGAGTGAGAATGACTGGCCAGTGATGAGAAAATGTGGTTTGTTTCTTTGGACAGTAGTACCAGTTTATACAAGTGTCTGCATATTCCATCTGTGAAATTCTGTGTTAGTGTGGAAACAAGGCAAGGAATCAGATGGCTCCTGAGAGACATGACTGAAGAATTCCTGACAGTATCATATTGTTGGAAACAGCTTTCTTAATGTAACAAAAATTTCAAGTGTAAGCAAGCTTATTCTGAGAAAATTTAATGTGAACAGAAGACATAAGAGTAGTTTTGATAGGGAATTTTTCATAATATTCTGGTTTTAATGTTTTCAGAGAGGATAGCTCTTATTCTTCTGTTCCCAAATTGCAGTTTATTAAACATAATAATATTAGACATAAAATTTAAACAAAAACCCCCACATATTTCTAGGGTTTTTTTTTTAAGTGACTGTTTTGCAGAATGTGTTTTTATTCTGAATTAGAACAAACCTACATTTTTTTAAATTGTGAATTTCTCAGGGAAATCCAAAGCTGATTCTTGCACCCCCCCTCTGGCAAGTATACAGTTCAGTACAGGAAGAGGCACAGTCAATGCTGAGCCTGTAAAGCTCATGAGCTCCTGTATCAACCTTTGTTTGATCATATTCACTTCGATCAGGCTTCACTTGCACTGCAGTATTCTAGCTGCCACCAAACAGCAATGATAAAATCAGTAAATCCTGACCAATGTGCTGCAGCCATATCACTGTATCATTTGGCTTCAATCTTGTAGTTTAGCATAGCAACATGTTTAAGCAGTCTTAGCAAAATATACATTTATCTCCTACAAGCTTTATTAAATTCAAATCTGCTCACACATAGCAACAGCGTTTATAAGCAGCTTTGATAACTTAAGTGTCAATGCAGCTTGGCAAAGCGAATCACAAGCAGCTTAAAAAAATGTAAGCCAATGACCTTAGAGTCTCAACTTGTTGGTAAAGGAAAATTTTCCAGGGTCTACCCTTAGCCTATGATTAATGGAGGCTTTTGAGTGGACCAGTCCTGATAATCCAATTATAGCAACACTCGGGTTAAAGATATAATTTATGTGCCCCAGACACTGGAAAACATGGCTTTGGAGAAATCGAGACAATGCGGAATTGCTATTTAGAATAAACTCAATATACTATTAATTTTATTCTTGACAGTTTAGGTTCCCTTTCATTTGTTATTTGATTTACATTTCTACACCTTTCTAGATTGTGACAGAAGCAACCAGAATTGTCAGAAGAATTTAATAGCTTCTAAAACACAAAATGTAGATATATTAGATGGGTGTGTGTGTGGGTGTATTGTATTTTTCAACCATTTTGAATTAAAATAACTGGATTTTTCAAAGTACCCACAAAGCTTCAGAACATATCTGACTTGGAGAACCAATGCCAGTGAATTTGAATAAATCAACCTCAGCATATGTGTATTTAATACATAGCATTAAAATATTTCAAAATTACTTTTTAATGTACTTCTCAATGCCTGAAATAACTTTGGGAGTAGGAATTACTCTGATTTAACTAGTTCACACTATCAGATATAGTTATATTTATTGCAACTGATTCAATCCCAGTAACTAATGATCCCAGGGGGTAAGCCCAAGATATGTCCCACTATTAAAGAATTAAAAATCCTTACTGTATTTCATTTGCATTTCTCTAAAACCAGGAAGCTAATAATCAGTGAGTTTCCCTGACTGCACATGTGTATATATATCTACACAGATGTATACACACACAAGTGAAGTTATTTTATATGAGCATGAACTAGGAGTTGGAAGATAGGAAATGAGACTGGAATGTGTGTCTGTTTTGCTTCCTGAGAGGTCTTATAGGGATTATGTTCTCTCCTGACACCTTGGTTGTCAAGACACCCGACACTGTCAATTTATTTATACATTTACATAACACCAAAAGAAGATTCTATCTTTGTACATACAGTAATTCGGACAGACCTGAACTACTGTCAAGAGTAATGGCTTACCTCTGCTCTTAAGTACCTCTTTAGTACTCCTTCAGTACTAATTTCCTGATTCCCTATCTACATCTAAATCTATATCTGGTTGCAGAGTGCAGTAAGTGAAAAAGAAAAACGTATCCCAACGGTTCTTGGATAAGTTATCTGCTTGATCTTCCTCAATTACAAAACATGAGGAAAGATGGTCCTGGAATTATATAGGAAGCAGACTGTACATCCAAATGTTTCCCAAACAGGTTTATATGTCAAAGCTGGAGACATTATTTCCTACAATGAGAGAATATGTTCAGATGGGAACACTGATATAAAAATGGAATTGTACAGATGCACCGAGAAATAAAAGTGATAATCAAGAGGTTGCTTCTGCTCCTGTTGATCTTAATGAACACCCTCCATTCTATTCAAGAGGAACAAGGCAAGAGTAGCTCGTAATCTGATACAAGGAACTGATATATGAAAGTTGTCAAATGTTCAGGTTTTTTTAACCAGCTAATTGGAAACAGTATGTAGATGCAAATCAAATGCAAGGAAACCACTAGTGAAGTATGTTCAAAGTGGCCCATAGGGGTCAAGAAGTGCCTTACAAATTTGGCTTTTTGGTTTTTTTTTTATGAAAATCCATACACATTTTGCCAAGTGAAAACTATCCATTTGCATGTGTTTTGTGTGAATTTATACTGTAGTAGTAAGCTTTCCTGAAGATGCTATGTGCCCTTACCACACTAGGCCAGGGCAAGCAGAGCTTTCACTAGGATGACACAGGATGAGACTGGGATAAGCCAAGCTGGGTCAGTCTGGAGCTCAAACTGACAGAATAGAGCCTGTCTTGACTATCTTCTTTGTGACATCTGCCTCTTGTCGGCTTCAGTTTGAGGAGAGATTTCTGGTTTGATCTGGATACAGTAGAGACAGGAGCTGAACATGCAAGAACTTTGAGGTGAGCAGAACAAAAACAGACAGATGATCAGGACTTGCTGGGAAGTGATATTATCACTGGAAACAACAATTTGAAGAGATGGAACCAGGGCAGGTTGAATGAAGGGACCTGGGTAAGTTAAAGTTAAGAGTAAGCAAAAGAGAAGACAGGGATAGAAAGGTGATGGATCTTAGAGCAGACCCCAGTTTATCTTTCTAACTGCCCAATATCTGACTGGTGGATATTCCAAACCTCTACAATACAGCCATTTCCCAATCACTATGAACTGACAAAACATAACAATTTCTACACAGTCTTTATGAAAGAGAAAAATGTACTATGTTGTCTCACACAATCATGTATTTTGGGTTTTGTTTTAATCATTACCTTACATGTAAGTAAAATTAGAGCACTAGAAATTAAGAATAAGATCTTGCTGAAGACCCCTGTATTGTGTCACCTTCACAGCAGCACAGTGAAACCAGTGAAAATGTGTTGGATTTTGAGGAGCATATTAAAAAAAAAAAAACAATTCAATACTTATTAAAAGATCCAGTATGGAAATCTACTGGTTACTTCCTGCTATCATTTGCAAAGCAAGTATACTTTGTACAACTTTGATCCTTTCAATTTTATACCCCTTTACAAATACATACTCAGACTGCAAAGTCCTTCATTTTAACACATACTTTCTTGCCCACTTTCATTTCTTTTCCTGTGCCTCACTTCACCAAACATTTTTACTGCTTTAATTTGCGAGGATTCCTACAAGAATGGTCTTATGTCCCTGGTAGATGGTTGACAGGGCTACTCTGATAAAGACAGATTGTGCCTTCCAGACTCACTCCCTTAGGACTAAATCCAACATCCTTTCATAACATATTTACATTTATCATGTACACAAATAAGCACACTAAACTACAGTCTGAAGTGCTGGCCTCTCTCTCTGTGACATTTCCTTGTTGTTGTTGTCAGCTTAATTCCAACAACACTAAACCAAAATTTCAGCACTCTCATGCTGCTTCTTTCCTCACTTATTAGTACTACTGCCACTCTGCATTTCAGTCGGTCCCATAACATCAAAGGTCATTTTTCATGTAGATTACTCTCCAGGATATCATAACCAGTTTATTTGCACAACTTCTTCACTCTTTTTGAACAGTAGGTTTCAAGTAGTATTTTCCTATTGCTTCACATAGCTAAATATCTAAGGTAGCATCTCAAAATGTTCTGTTTTACTGTAATAAACATCTCTTCCCTGGGTTTAATTAATCTTTCTCTAGCAAATCAACTTTATGGAATGCTGTCGTTAAGATCATTCTGCTAATCAACTGGTTTGACCCTCTTACCTAGCATCTCAGTTAATTCTAGCACATGAAAATTGCCTGTCTCTACTATCAAGATGCTTCAGAACTCAGTTCCACTCTACCTGTTATTTCTTACTCTTTACTGATGTCATCCCCCATTTCTGATCAGCCAAGGATGCCTATTTCTTCATTTCATTTATTACATTTCCAAATAAGTAATTTTATTTGCATTCAGTCGACTCCTACACACATTTATATTGCTCTTTGAAACCTACTTCACTCTGAGAGTGATTTTGTTCTGCAAAGTGTCCTTTGCTAACTACTACTTGTAGTTCAGGTGAGTATGTGTGGCTGTCAGAGGTACTTCTTTTTGGGATCTGGCACTTGACAATGCTGGCATCCTGCAACCTGGCAGAGACACTATTGGGCTGAACTCCCTTGAACATATTCAGGAATGACTTGTGCATGCTGTCTTTTCATTTTCAGAGAAATAATCTAGCCACATAATGTTGGTTTCACCAGGCACAAACACAGTCGGACAATAGGCTAACAAGCATTTTTATGTTGGTCATCAACAGGTTATCAAAGAATTAAACAAGACACCTCAGGTATCATATTAGAAAGATGTAAAGACTATAGGACATCCAAATACAATAAAGCTATATAATATGGATGAAACATATAGTGTTGATAATGACTGGAACCTCATATTACTTTTAGGGGATGAAAAACTAATTAAACAATTAGTAAAGTCTATCAGAATAGAAGATAGTAATTTGTAGAAAAGTCAGTTGTGATACACTGTGTGCCTAAGTAAATAAATACATGGAGAGTTGTGTCTTGCAATTATTTAGATTTATGCTCTTGGAATCTGACCCTCCTGTTTTTTGTCTGGTCAGTAGTACACAACACGTAAGTTTGCTATTTGTCATGCCAGTACCATGAGACAGACATACAGGCTTGAATATAGTCTGTGATTTAAAGTGATGGCATTAACCAGGATACAAACTGGAGGAAGTTTCTAGGTGATCCTGCTCAGACAGGGGGGTTAGACTAGATGATCCTTCAAGGTCCCTTCCAAGTCCTAACATTCTGTGAATCTCTGTGTGTGTATTTACTGTTGCTAGCTTTCAGCTCCACTGTTCTGATGGTCACTTACGTCCTCAAAGTAACTCCTGATCCTGTGAGTCAGCTTCTGAACTGCATTCATATATACAAAATGGGTGCTGCTGACAGAAACATCCATTTGGAAGGAGGAAAGGAGGTATGACACTACAAAACAGAAGTGGAAGAGAACTTTTTAGCTTTTTTCAGGTCCATTTCAGGAAATTGTCTTTTGTTGCTACTCAGTTACTCAAAGCTTCTGATCTTGACTTCCTTCTTTTCTGGTGATAACCATAAGAAATCTGGACTTAACTCATGAATGAAAAATGTCACTGTAAGAAAAATCTATGAAAATCTATGAAAGTTACAACATGTTAGCAAAAACATGTCTTTAAAATCACCTAGTAAGCTTTGTAAGACCAAATGAAACTTAATATACCTGCAACATCTTAGCTGATTCATTCAAGAAATCCTCCTCGCTCTGATTTTCGGGGTTAAATTTGTTAAACTGTTGGACTATTATTGCAATATGTTTTCCATGGCTGACCATCTTCACCCTGGAGAATCCTATAAATATAGTAAATCATTATTTTTTCATGCCTCCTTCAGTTGTAGCATAATGTATGTTGATAGGCTCACAGAGAAGATATTCTGCAGTAATGTAGACAAGAACATTTAGGTCAAGCTTTCGAAATCACATTTAGTCAGAACAGGAGAAATTAGAACACAGTACAAACAGCAATAAAATAGAAGACGTAATTACATATTTCTTACGCTGCAAATGTCTCAGAAGATCCTTAGGATGATACCTAAGATAGTTTCTGCATCAGGTTATTTGCTGAAAATAAAAATAAAAAAAAAGAAAAGTGTGAATTTTTGCATGTGTGCTGTACAAGTCCTGTTAAATAGATTACTATTCCCAGTGAGATGCAACTGAAAGAAAAATTTTAGTCTTACATCTTATCGTGTATTGTTAATAACAGCTTATGTTTCCAAAACAACAAAGGAATAGAAATAGAGGGGTGAGGAATGTCAGGAGGAAATAAGTGCTGGTAAGCAAAGTAGGCAGCGATCCCAACAGATCAGTAATCTAGGCCACTGTCAAGGTTTCTGAAGGCACAGCAGTTGGGTACTTTTTATAGATGATGTTTTGCTTGTGAAATCACTGAATTACATCTATTTCAAATGATGTCTTACTCATAAGCATGACAGTTTGCAGAACTGCATACCTAGATTTTAATGTTGCATGTCCATAACTATAATGCATTTGTGTATACACATGCACATGTTGTTGAGTATGAAAGACCAGCGATAGTAATGATCAGGGTTGAAAGCCATTTATCTGGTTTAGCAATGGGAAAAAATTTGAGCATAGAAGTACTTTTCCATGGAGATAATAAAATTATATATTAAAATAATTCTTGCATTTTATATATCATCATATTCTAGTGTCAGGAAAGAATGTTTGATCAAGGTGATTCATTCGTGTGGGAAAGAGAATTGATTTCTTGTTCTAAAAGGCTGTTGTAACATTTCCTGATATGTGGTTTTGTACCTTGTCTCTCAGTACTATAGTATTCAATAATAATGGGAAAATAGCACTTTTAATTACTAATCTCAAAACACTGGGGAAAAAGAAAGAGTTTGTCTGTGTTTATGTTCAATATAGGCACTCAGAAACCTGGTATGCTCAAGACAAAATGTCCAATTAATAAAAATGTCCAGCAAAACAGGGGTCGATCATGACAAGTAATGGAAAATAAAAAAGGAGGTACTACGGTGCCTCTGGCACAGGGGAAATTATCATTTCTGCACTGCTCTGAGAAGCATGATCTATATCTCTGTACCTGCCAAGGTCCTTATACTCACAACAGATTCTGGATAAGAGTGAGAAAAACACCTCTGTACTCATTCAGGCTGAATCATAATTCAGGCTCCAACAGCTCTACTATGGACAAATATTTTTTTCTTCTAGCATATAAGAAATAAGTTTGAGCCCTACTCCTCTGCACATGCTGATATTCACTTCTCCCCTCCAAATAACAATTTTTAAAACAAAACCTGGAATATGAAAACTAAAACATATGGTAATGTCTTCTGAACTCTGGACATACAGAGGTTCTTAATAGAAAGAACTTCACTTGTGATTGTTTTTAAACAAACTGCTATTATTATTGTCATCAATGTTATAAAATATATACAAAAGGAATAAAAAAGCATTTTTGTGATATGCACCCTTATTTCCACATAACAATGTAGAATATTCTACTTTCTATGTACAAAAAGATACAAATTTATAATCTGTACAAAATGGTAGAAATTGTCTTCCATTATTAGATACAGAAATTCAGTTAGAGGAGGTAAGAAGCTGACTTGGCTTTATTTTACAGTGGAGCCTGGAGGTATTTTGAAAGAAAATGCATAGGATAAGACTGGCCACAGTTGTAGGGATGAGTTTCAATTGTAGGGACTGAAAAATTCCTTCAGGTTTAACACTTGCTCCTATGTTCCTAGCCTAGAAAGACTGTGATTGCACTTCCTCTGATGAAAGCTGTCCTTGTAAAAAGAGGGAAGACAAAAGCCTCCCTGCGAAATTCAGTCAGATCAAGTAGCTACTGCTCAAAATGGAATAGGTGGTTCTCTCAGATGTGTGCTAGAAAAAAGAGCCACTGAATACAAGGTACAGTTGTCCCAGTGGGTACACCCTGCCATTTGCATTTACCCTGGATTTCTCTGCATTGCTGTCATCTGAGTGTGGCAGAGAGCAGTTCTGGACACAGGTCCTCTTTTCAGCAGATTCCTCCCTTAAGGCAGCAAAGCATCAGATGAGAAAACATTCACCCTGAGCAGCTATAGCCTGGATCTTACATCTGGTTTTAATTTGAACAGAATTGAATGTTTTGTATACCTACTACGTGTTTTACTTGACATGGCATTTTTTAATCTAATATCTTGTGGAACTTCACAATTAAATATTCATTGTACCTTCTGCAAACAAGCTTTATTATATTTACGAGACAGGTAAGCCAAAGAACACCGAGGCTGGCTACCTGCCCGAAATCCCAACAGCTAATGGAAGCTCTGGGAGCAAAGCCCAAGCATTCTGTCCGCAGTACGACATAGGCCCCGGTGATCTTTCCTACTGTGTTTATAGACACCTAATAAAGGGGTCGAGTAGTTAGTTTTAAACCTGCCCAGGGCACCCGGTACTTTCACACATCAAGCATTTTACCGCGTTTTGGCTTTGGAGCTGCCTGGCAGCCACCTAATGCCCGTGAGGGCTCAAGGGTGCAACACCCCGAGCCCCGTGGCGGCCGCCGCCACCTGAGGTGAATCCGCGAGCGCGCAGCAGCTCCTGCCACCACGAGCGGCCCCCCGGCCCGGCACTGCCCGGTCCTGTACCTAACTGGGCCCGGGTGACCGCCTGCATCCCCGCCGGAGTTCGGCGCCGCTCTCTCGGAAGTGGGGGGGACCATCCAGCCGTAGAATGCCCCACGGCTGCGGTGCGGCCCGCCGCGGCGCGGTTGCTACGGGGGGCCGCAGGGGCTGCTGGGAGCTGTAGTTCTTCCGCGCGCCAGCCTTCACGCTGCAGGACGTCCGGATGGCGGGCAAAGAACTACCCTGGGCAGGAAAGAAGATGGAGGAGATTGTTTGCCGCCGTTGCCAAGCAAGTCGTCCCGCCCCTTCTCTGTTTTTGCGGTCACGGGCCGCTAGAGAGCAACGTGCCGGGCTTGTGTCGCAAGTAGCGCCTTGCTAACCTGAGGCGAACGAGCTCAGCGATGCTCGGGAAGACTACAATCCCGGCACCCACCGGGCCACGGCCTGCTCCCCCTGCAGGGCGCGGCATGCTGGGACACGTAGTCTCTCCGCCCCCTTCCCGCGTTACGCAAATGACCAGCAGAGTGGGCGGGGCGAATGCGCTGAGGGGCCGTCCCCGGCCGCCAGCCGATTGGTCGCGGGAGCCAGCAGGGAGGGAGAACGTGTGCCTCTTCCTGCGCATGCGTCGGGAGTGCCGCCGCTGGCATCGCAATGTTTTGGGGGCTGTCAGTGAGGCGCGCAGCCCGCTGTGCTGGCGGGCGGTCCTTGCGCTGAGGGCAGCGCGCCCGCGATCCGCAGCGCCTAGCGGCCTCTGCCCTGAGGAGAAAGGAGGCGGCGGCTCCAGCGGCAGCAGCAGCGGCGACCCGGCGGAACCTCCCGGAACCTCCCAGCGAGGGGCAGGGCTCGCCCCGGTCCCCCGAGCGGCGCGGGCGGGGAGCCGGCAGCCCTCGTGCGGTGGCAGCGGCCGCGGTGATGATGAACAGGTTCAGAAAGTGGCTCTACAAACCCAAGGTAAGTTGCGAGGAGGCGCCGGGCGGCCGTTGGGGCTGCCCGGCGGTACCTCCGGTCGCCTTACGCCGGGTCACCCTCACCCCGTGGTCGGG
>VXBZ01007360.1:92644-119969 GCA_013399135.1 Heliornis fulica | reverse complement strand
GCGACGGTGCCTCAGCCGGCAGCCGGCGCCGCGGAGGTGGCGTGGGGTCGGCGCGTTGTGGCGATAGTGTCCGCTCGCTCTCGGCCGGGTCCCGCTGGACACGCTCTGCGGCGGTCCCGCGGGGAAAGGCGAGCGGGTCTGAGGCGTGCGAGGAGCCAAAGGAGCGGGCGTGCGGTTCTCAGAGGCGAGCATGGAGCGGCTCTCTCGCTGCGGGGAGGGGGAGCGATGACAAAGCAGAGCGTATGCCATGGTGCTGGTCGGACCCGAGGAGAGCGCGGCTCGGAGCGGGCGGGGGGGCTCTCTCCGGCCCGCTGACGTTCCCGCGGGGGGAAATTGCCGGCGTCGGGGAGCCTCCGGAGGGGCTGCGGAGCTGCCGGCGCGCCCCGCGGTGGGCACCGCAGCTCGGAGGTGGCTCTGCGTAACCTCTGCCTGGGACGTGCTTCTGGGCTGAACTCCTGGCGCAGTCTTGTGTGGCTGGCGTGTCGCCTAAACCCGGGGAGAGCCGCGGGTGCTCCCGTCCGGCTGCTCCCGCTTTCCGCTGCGCTCAGGACTTCTAAAGTGAGAAGGAATTGTTGAACGATGCTCTGCAACGTGTGTTTTCTGCCCTTCCCGCTTTTTACGTCCTTGGAAACGATTCAAGAGTCATAGCTCGGTCTGTAATGAAACTATCACGTTCTGGCACAAGTGTCTGGAGAGGGACCGTGTCTCCCGTGTGATGGTGGGATCCTGTGTGAAGGGCGTCACTGGTTCTCAACAGCTGCAGCATCCTTTTTTGTCCGAGCATTACAGCAGTCAGCGTAGTTACTCGCTTCGTGAAGTACTTGATTGAATTTTTGTGCGTCTCTCACTACCACCTTATTTTTCTCATATGTTTTAAACGTCAGTAACAGTGCTAAGCTTCATTTTTGTTAGTCTTCTGTGCACACAGTACTTCTGCCTGAATTACAACCAGTATACTTAAGTTTGGGTGTGTGGGGAAAGTCGAGGTGATACTGCAGGATAAAAGTTCAGATTGTGCTGGCTTTGTGGATTTTTTAGTTGTAGCCCTCTATGGTGAGCACTGCTGAAGAACATGTTCTTGTCTGACACTGCTGTAATAGCTGAAAGGAAAATAAGGTGAATAGTAAGTTACTTCACTTATAGGTGAAGCAACTGAAAGTGCAGTAATGAATTGCAGGTAGTTGTTCCTTGATATAAAGTATAAACAAATAATGAAGTTTAATGAAAGCTAAGAGGGAAACAGTTAATGAACCAACAAGAAATGTTGCTAATCTAAATGCACAAGGAATTACTGCAAATACAGATTTTGAACTTTTTAAATCAAAACTAATTAGATTTCACATTAATTTTCTTTAGTGGAGTTTTCATCTTTTTGCTATCACTTTGAAGGTGACTCTTTAAATATTTATTCTGGTGGGGGCTGTTGCCACTAATGACTTGTGTTGCTTAGCTGTAATCCTCTGTTAGATGCTTTGATGCAAGGTACACATGTATCAGATTTTACTACTAAAAGTGATGGGGAATGCTGTTCCTGAAGCATTCCAGATCTTGCTGTCATATAATAGGACTTCTGCATGGTGGCAGATTTTGATGGTCCTGGCGTTTAGCTCACAGCTTTGCCATTCAGAGATACTTTTGAAAGCAAAGGGGGATAATATTGGAGTGCAGAAAATTCACAGTACAGCCCATCCAGAAACCTGAATGTATGGTGTAGCTTAATCCCAGGGGAACCATTTCGTAATTCCTCCTAAACCCGCCCCCCCCAACTAACCTCAAAATATGTAAATTAATTCAGCTTAATCTTTGTAAATACGAGAGACAAGGAAATGGAACAGAACAGATATTGCTTAACAACATGGAATTACAAAACTGTCAGGATAATCAAGTTACTGTAAGATGCAGCGATCTGCATCTAGGCAGATACATTGACTTGGTAACTGCTGCTTCTCTGTGTGAACAAACCAAGGATAGGAGAGAAAATGTGGGTGTAGGTAGGAAGTGAAAAGTCTTGACTAATGTTGTGAGCATGTCATGAGAACAGGACCACCTTCCTAGGTCCTTGTGCAGTCAGTGCTCTTTCTGTCCAGCTTTATCTTCAGGTATGCTGATATACCAGACTTTAATAAGCCAGGTCAAATGCCAATGGTAGAGGTAACCAGAGAATGAAAGAAATAGCAGTGACATGATCTGTATAGCTGGTAGGAGGCACATTTTTAACTGATGTATTGTTTCTGGCCTCCTGTGGCACATCAAAATTTATTTTTTTTTAATATTGTAAGATTTGTTTTCTCATTAGGGACTGCAGATTCAGTGAATTAAGTTTTTTTGGGGTTAGATTTTTTTTTTTAGGTGGGGGCGGGGGCAGCAATAGCACTCTTGAACTGTAGCACACTGGTGGAACAGTAGTTACTCTGTTTGACCTCAGGACACTGCAGCCTACGCAGGCACTGCCACCTTTCTGAGACAGATGATGATCCCTTCTAAATCAAAATATTTGTCTGTATGCAGACATATAATAGAAATGTTTCCTGTCACTTCAGGGAACTTCTTATCTCATAACCTTTTGCTGCCAGAGCATTCCACAGATGTCAGGTCATAACCTGCTGCTGGGCAGATCTGAGCATACAGCAGAAATACGGACCTGGACTGGTTTTGCAGAGTTTTGAAATGCTTTTGATATCTAAAGTGTTCAGAATAATTGCTGTGAACATTGCTGCTCAAACCTAGAGCCTAGCTTGAAAAAAACCATAGGTAGCTAGCTCACTGGGGTGGCTCTTTTCAGTTGAGCTTGTATTTATTGATTGTTGGGGGCGCAGGGGGAAGTCTGTAACTACAACTTCAGGATTTTTTCACTTTCTTCAGTATAAGACTAAAACTTCTTCCATGCGTGTTTATTTTTAATTTTATTGAAATATTGCTTGTTTTGTTTATGAATCAGAATAAACTTTTACCTGTTTTTTTTGAGACCTTACCTTTTGTGCTTTATTTCAGCTGTGTGTTCACTAGCCTTATTTTGTGCTCCGAAGTTGCTTTCAATTAGTGGAAGAATGCAAACTTCTTGCAGTAAATGTTGAGGAATTTCTTGTATTCCTGTAATTCAAACAAAATTCACAGTCACGGGTAGTAAAGCTTTGTGAATGCTTTGTCCCAGTGAAGTGATGCTCACAAGGTTTGCGGAAGTGTGGAAGTTTTCTCAAATTTTAACACCCCTCCCTTTTGAGATGAACCGAGGTACAGCTGTACCCTCAGTGTCTGCTTTAAATAAGAAATCTAAATAAACCTTTAAATAAGATACCTAACTGGCATGGAGATGTGAAGATTGGTTTATGGAAATGGCCACAACCTGTAACTAGGAGTGAAGACTTACTGACAAGTAGGTACATCTCTTTGATATGCCTCAGAGGTTCTGTATCTTCTTCCCCAGAGTGCTTGGAGGTGCTGAGAACTATAGTTGCTGTCTTCCTGGGTATTTGTTTTGAAATACTATTCACTGATTTTTTTTTTTTTTAATTTTTAATCTGATCATTACTTTCTGCAGCTGGGTTAGCAGATATGTCTTAAAGACAAGAGGTTCTTGCTGCCTGTTGCCATGGTTCGGTGATGGCGCTCTCAGTGCGCTTTGGTCGTGAATGACATTTGGGGATGAGTGGAAGGGCTGGTACCTGGTGAAGGCTTGTGTCTGTGTTTATATAGTACCTTTCTCCTACTTTTTAAGGGCCTTCTTACAAAACTACATTTTATGGAAGTAAGCCATAGCTCGTCGTAATGTGGCTTGTAATTTTTGAGCATTTGAATTGAGATTGAATTGAATTTGAATAAAACATAGGTATGCTAATTTTTAAAAAGACTTTAAAACAAGGTAGTAAATGGGCGTCTTGGAAGGAGATCCCATGTGAGTAAGAGGGTGTTTGTAGGGGATCAGGAGCAATCCATTAAAGCAGAAATGTGAGAGACAATGGCAAAAAAAAAAGTGATATGATCTCTAGGAGTTACTGCATTACTTTTCACAAGAAGTGTTTTAAAAAGCCCTGGGTGAGTCTTGAACATTAAAAGCTGCACGTAAAGTAATCCTACTTAGCAGTGTTGTCAGAGATGCTTGGTGGCAGACCAGACTTGAAGTAAAAGATGGCAAATACAATAGGAAATAGTAAAAATAGTTGTGTTTGGTTTTTTTTCTATAAAGGGAGGAAACATGCTTCTAAATTAAAATGGTTGTGAGTAGAAAAAGACAGAAGGGTCTTTAAAGATTAATAGAATTTTGAATTTTAGGAGAATGGAATATAGTAAAAATTGCAGTTGACTGCTTAACACTGCAAAGAGCATTTTTCAAGTTGGGTCAGTTAAGTGAGATGCAGGAAGAGGGAGGATTAGTTTAAGCGGTGTTTTGATGGATAGCAATGGTCAGAAATTAAAAAGGATGAAGTTGCTGGAGTAGGCAAGCAACTATTGAGGCTAGTTTTGGAGGAGCAAATGAAAAGGAAGGATGATTTTAGAGTGATAGGTAGAAAGTGGTTAGCATCTTACTTTAGCTGTGATTTCAGATCTTAAAAGTGAAGAGTTTGCTCCTCACAGAAGAGAACTAGAGCACTTTCAGTCTTGGGGAAAAATATCTTAGAGAATGCTACTTGAATGAAGCATAAAAGAAGAGGTAAATACTATTTGTAATTTCAAGCTGCTTTTTATTGGTGCCATACAGTAATCAAAACCTTTGAGTTCCTCTAGGGAACCTACTTTGGCAGTGGGGTTGGACTCAGTGATCTCTGGAGGTCCCTTCCAACCCCTACAATTCTGTGATTCTGTGAGCAAGGTGATTTGTTAAGAAAACTTATTTAATACTAGATTTATATTAACATCTAATGAACTTCAAAGGTAGAACAATGAGGAATGTTTTCTTACCTGGGGTAACAGCAGTTACTGTTTTTTGGGTTTTTTTTAATTTTCCCTATTTTCAGAATCAGCTCTTTGGTCTCAATTATCTGCTTAATTATTCCCATCACTGCCATCTGATCGGAGGCTATTGAGATACATTAATCAGTGTTATCGATGACAGTCCTGAGGAAGGCAGCTAATACCTCGGTGTACATTATTCAGTTTCATTATTCTGCGTACCGAATCACTTCATTTTAGAAGCACCATCTAGTGGTTTGAACGCAAGTGTGGAAAGCAATAGTTCCTCGCTGTTGTATTCCATCTCTGCAGCTGACTGAAAAGAATTACTTGCGGTCGTATTGTTTCTTAGCCTTGATTTTTTTTTTTTATTTTTTTTTTTTTTTGTTTGACCTGCATGTGAAAAAGGAGTAGGTAACTATTGCCAGTTGTCTATTAAGAGAAGTGCTTGGCTGTTCCTGATTACTCTGATGCGGGAGAAATATGAAGAACTTGCAAAATTATTTTTGATGTGGATTAGTGTGAGCAGAGTCATACTATATCAGATCAAAGGTCCATCTAGCCTGGTGTGATGTCTGGTGGTTATCTCTTTCTCTGTGTCCTGTAACATGCCTGGGGGATGAAGATGAGATGAATAGAAATGGGTATTTCCCCTGGGCTTTCTTTTAACTTACGGTAGTCTGCAGCATAGGAGTTTGCTGAGCTGCAGATTGTACCCTTATAATTCAGTGGCTCATGAACATTTTTCCTGAAAATATCTTATCAGTCCTCAATTCATTTATGCTTCTGGTTTCCATAATGACTACTGACTTCATAGAGCTTAAAGCCGAGTCTTATTCAAGTGAGGTAAGCGTTTTCTTTGTAAACTTTCTCAAGCAACCATTGGTGTGGCCTGGTATGTCCCTTGTCCTGCAGACTGTCTCCTGGGCTTTCTCCTGGAAGCTTGATTTGGGTGTTTAGGTTCTGTTTCCCTCCTCTCCCCTGCCACATGGTGGTACTTACTGGAATTCAGAAAAAAAATAACATTTCAAAGATCACAATGCAGTTGTCTTATGTTATTTGGAAGAATGGTAAAACAAAACAAAAAACCTGCCAAAAATACCCTCTACCTTGGACCATGGAAGAGTATTTTTTTACTGAACTAACTGAAAAATAAACAGCACAAATAGTTCTTAAATGCTTCGTTTAACTACTTTAATAGTTATGGCGATCTACTTCCACGGCAGTTGTGCTAGCAATACTCATATCAATTCATTCAGTAAAACTATTTTTAAATAATGATGTTTAAAATAGTTGAAGGTTGAGCACATTTGGCTCATGTTTGAAGGCTGACCAACTTTCATAGGGCAGGTGAAAGAGCATGCTTCTCGGTGTTGGTCAGATTACTGGAGGAGGATGCTAAATTGGAGTCTGTCTTGCCTGTTCTCAGCTAAGTCTTTTTCATCTTGCAAAGTAGAGAGTATTCCAATGCCTTCTGTATCTGAACTTGCAAGCTGGGGGTCATTAGTATAATGCCCAGGCACCCCCTGCACACACTCAGGAAGCGAACAGTTACGCTCTGTGACAGCCGAAGCTGTTGGATTGTGGGATCTCAAACTATCCCTAAATCAGATAAAGCAAAGCGCTTAACCTCTGCCTGATGGCTGGGTCAGTGTAACAGAACACCGGTTTCCTCTGAGGCTGTGTCAGCTGCCTGCTCTTTGGAAACAGGTGAGTGACAAGAGTCGTAATGCATCTTACAGAGGTCTATCTTTAGGATATGAGAAAGAGTGAGTTTTGGGGAGAAAACAGGCTGTTTGGACAACTTAAAGGTACAGTTTCACAAAACCTTGCTGCTATAACTGAAAGATGTTGCTCTTAATTTGATGATGTGTGTCTGACTTGGTGCATCCTGGGGGGGAGGCAATTTCCTTCATGTCTCCTAGTAGTCAGTGATTTACTTATTTATTTATTTTCTGCATTATTTTATCAGATTTCTAGCCTGGTAACTCTTCTTGATCTTTCTGATCCCATCAGCGGTGGTTCTTACTCTGATCCCTCTACATTTACCACACTCTCCTTTTAGTGTTAATGCTGTTTAGGAACAAGATGCCCCAAAGAGACAGGAACAGATTTATGAAAGGACATAGGATTCTGCAGCCAGGCTATGGAAGCTGACCTCTGAGAGTGTCACGTAAGGACTGCCTCTACTTTGCTCTTTGTAGGCTGTGTAAGTTCATTTTGCTGTTCTCTCACAGGGCCTTTATCCATACTTGCTGGCTGTTCAGAGTGAATAATGTAAGATAGAGCATCATGTCAATTCTGCATACACCATGCTGGGTGAATGAATAAAAGGGGCACTGAAGGTGAGGCAGATAAAGTGGAAGAAAATGCTTGGTATAAAAATGTAAGGAAAATAGTTTGAGGAAGAAAAAAGGAAGGATTGCTCTTCCAGTCTTCAAAATGTTTGCTCTTAATTTTCAGATGGGACAGAGGTTAATTGAAATTGGGGTGATGTTTATTCAGGAATGTGTTAATTCCTGACACCGACTGGTACTTTGATCTCAGAGAATTATAGGTGGTTGAAGCTAAACTAACCGGATGCTCAGGGTTTCTGCATTTCTGCTTTGCGCTCTATTTCTCACCTTCCTTTGTAAACCTTTTATTGTAGGAAACCCTTCCTGGCATTCTGAGGTTCATCAGATGTTTAAACACCTGCTTTGAGTTTATGCCTTACTCCCTGTGAAGAGAACTGGGCATGAAAGGAGGTCTTGCTTTTCGTTCTAAAAGTGGGTCTTGGATGTTTGTCATCTAGGACGACTTTTTAGGACTTGGATGGGCTCTCATATCAGTGCCTCTTTCTCTAATTCTCCTTCCATAGGCACCAGGTTCCTGGCAGATGTTTCCCCTTGCTGTTATAGTCTGGTTGCTGGAATTTGTGTGCTCTTACCATAGATATGAGGACATATCACTAGTCTTTCTATAAAACTCTCCAAATTCTCTCAAAGCACTGACTGCTTTTACATTATTTTCAAGATTAAGGTATATAGAGTGCCTGCAGTGTTGAACACATTACTTAAGGCTATCTTAATGTATTTTTAAATAAAATTGGACCAGTATAACTGAACTAGTTGACAGTCTTACAAAAATACATTGAGGCAACTGAAGCAATGACATTTTATAATGCAGGATGGATGGAGCATTTGTAGAATAAGGAAGAGTTGGTATGATGCAGGAAAAAAAGTAAATGACTTTCAAACAAATCTCACTTTGCACCCATGTTTTATTTTGCTTTGTATGTTAAGGAATTTTGCAGCTCCTTAGTGAGGTGTAAGAGATTAAGTGGAAATGGTAATTATGTTTTTGAGTTCCTTGGTAATTATGGGTCTGTGTTCATCCTTGTACACAGTAGTTGTGTGGTTGCATGAGAGTACATCCTGTAAGGACATGCAGTACTGTGTGTGAAACGTATGGCATTCGAAGTGTGTGCACAGGTTCCACTGAGTGGTTGTAAAGTAGTTTTAAAGTTTTGTGTTTTTTCTGTAACCTATTTCTAATTGGTATGTATGCTTCTGGTGTGAGCTTGGCAGGGTCTGGAGGGCTGTTTTGAAGACTGCTGGTAGCAGTGAGTTTTTTCAAGGAATGATCTTCCTGTGCATCCCATAACTATCTTACAATTTTTTGTATAAAATTTAATTTTAAGAATGTTATGGTCAGCAGCAAACAATTGGCAGAGCGCAGGTTATTTGATGTGCCTTGTGTTTTTAAAAAGTGCATACTGTTTACTGACAAGTGTTTCTGTAATTGTTAACTTGGCTAATATTTTCTTCATAATGAATATTGAGTGTGGTCTTTAGCACTGTTGTGTTCGTAGTGGAGAATCTGGTTTCAGATATTATGTAGGTGTTCTGGAAGTATTTATTGGAAGTGTTGATTGTAGCTTTACTGTATTTTGATTTTTTTCTAATTAGTTGTTTTGTATAAGCACTTAATTGAGTATATTTGAGGAACATAAACTATATGCAGAGCAAATGTTCTCAACTTCCAGTAGGACTGTTCTTTGATTTTTACTAGGGATTTGTGTTTTCTTTTTTTAAACCATTGTTGGGGATGGTTTATTCACTTAGGCTGTATCATAATTCTGTGTTCAGAAGTTTTGTTTACTATTTGCAATAGCTTCTGTTTCCCTAACAAAGGCATTACTTCCCCCCCAATAATTATTTTTTCGGGGGCGGGGGGAAAGGGCGAGGGAGGACTGCATATGTCTACATAATTGCAGCCTTCGTACAAATTCTTTACTCTCCTGCTATCAGGTGGCATAGTTAACCAATACTACACCTGATAGTAGTGGTGACAGTAGGAGGGCAACCTACTGAAGTAAAAAGACAGCAGGATTTTTTTTGCCACTCTTCTCACTAGAAGAGGCAATGAAGCAAGGATTGTTATTGAACATTTAGCTTTATTTCAGAGCATGTATTTCCCTGATGCTTTAATTTTTTGGTCCAGTTACTTTTAAAGGTATGTTTTATCAATTTGCCACAGTACTTCCTTTGACAATTAGTTTCCTTAAGAAAGCCTTCGTGTTAGGTTTTATCTATTTCAGATGATTTCTTCCTTTCCTGTTGAACTTTGAGTAACTGTTTGGCACTTTGATAGTGACAGTATAGCTGATAAGAAACCAATATGTCAATGTTAAAATAACTCATGCCTTTAAAGTTTAAATTATTTTTAGGTATGGAAACTGATTGCAACTTAAAAAAAATGAATGCACCTTTAAAAAAAAACTAGATGCATTTCAGTGTAAAAAAATATATTTTTTACCCAATGTTGGAAATGTTCTATTTGTTTCTTAATGTGATCTGCATATATCAATCTATATGTACATGTTATATATATGCATACTTATAATTTACTCTTCTAATATTAACAGATAAAAGTGAATTGAAAGTGCCTAGCTGCTTTTGTTTCCTATGTGAAACAAAGAGGTAGTCCATTGTTTAACTTGAGCTGATTTAATTGGTGCTTAGTAACTTTTTGATTAGCTAAAAAAATAATAATGTATCTGATAGGTATATTTTTTGAAAAAAGATAAACTGTGTATGGCTGTCGTAAGTAATACTTCATGAGTGCTCCTGAAGACTTAGATGACAACCTTTTTCCTGGAAACATTAGTTTTAATGTAAGAAAGCTGAGCAAAATTTTTGCTTAAGCCCAGTCATTTGTTATCAGTCAGGTCAAGCAGTGAAACGCTGTGAGGTTGGTTCTGTTTTTTTATAGTTATTTTTCTCTCTCTCTGTCTATATATATATATCCCTGTGGGCCTGTCTTGTGTGTGTGGTCCAAAACCTGTGTATCATCTGTGCATCTTTCAAATACAGAAGAGTCATTCTTAATATCTTTCAAATGGGGGATTGAGGCATGAAGGTGAGATGAGGTTATTCAGGGTCCTTAAATATGACCCAAATGCCAAACTAGCCAGAAAAGCTTGATTTGGTGATTTCTTAACCATTATTCCTCATTTACTGTTTCTTCTCATCCAACACTTCATATGAGAGGATTTCTCCTTTTACATTACACTGCAGTAACGTTTTACAGCTGAAGCAGTGGACCAGATTGTATGTACTCTGATATTCAAAGACAGGAGTTCAACTTATGTTGCCATATGTTAAGATTCACTGTCCAACTCTTGATTACAAATGAGAACATATGGGAGATAGGCAATGGTGATTTTCAGCTGTTAATTAGTCACGTTCAAACCAATACTTCACTAACCATGCCTCCAGTCAGTCCTGTTTGCCTTTCTTACTCCCTCACTGAGGTAAATCATTGGGGTTTTTTGTCATGGAAAGCTTCTGAGGGGGAAAAAAAAAAGTTTCTATCTATTTCCTTATGAGGACAGGCTGAGGGAGCTGGGTCTCTAGGTTGGAGGAGACTGAGGGGTGATCTCATTAATGTTTAGAAATATGTTAAGGGTGAGTGTCAGGAGGATGGAGCCAGGTGCTTCTCAGTAATGGCCAGTGATAGGACAAGGGGCAATGGGACCAAGCTGGAGCAGAGGAAGTTTCATGTGAATGTAAGGAAAAACCTTTTCACTTTGAGGGTGATGGAGTCCTGGGACAGGCTGCCCAGAGAGGTTGTGGAGTCTCCTCTGGAGACATTCAAGACCAGTCTGGATGACATCCTGTGTGATTTAATCTAGGTGATCCTGCTCAGGCAGGGGTTGGACTAGATGATCTTTTGAGGTCCCTGTCCAGCTCCTGACATTCTGTGATTCTATAACTCGAGTGGAGTGCGTCTTCTGAGTCAATAGCTGTGCGTGAGTCCCGAGTGCAAAGTACAGGCAAGTCATTTCATTGAGGTGAGGTGTTTTACTTCTAGATGTTATGTTTTATTTGGTTTGTGTAAAATAAAGCTGATGATGTGGTAAATGTCACACTATAAAATAGGAATTAGAAGTGTCTTAAATGGTGGGGTCTGTAGTAGATACAAGTTTTACAGTGTTAGATAAGCTTTATCAGTAATGACTAAACTTAACCTTTGAACCTCTTCAGTGCAAACTCCTGTGATAGAATATGAGTCTGTTTTACAGTTACTCCGTATCATGTCTCTGATATCTTAACTCTGTTACTCTATACTCTATATGACTACCTTCTTTTATGACCCCTATCAATAATCTTCATGTGTTCCACTTCTGAATTTTAAGTCAACCAAGACAGTATGGAAACTGCAGAAATGCTGCTAGTACGCGCTGGTTCCTCAACTTTTGGCCTCACGCTGCTGTCTGAACTCCCTGCTGTTAGTATCCAAAAGTATATGGCTGCGTTTTGCATTGGATCAGCTTTCTAACATGGTTGGAAACTTATTTGCTGTGTCCATATAATTTTGCAGAGTTACTTGTCAGCTTAATTGAGGGAGCAGGGTAGCACAAACTCCTCTTGTGGTAGCAGCATCATTCTTGTGTTACCTTGTGCCAACTATGGAGTTGCATCTTCAGTGTCTTTAGTGCTTTGTGCCTGTGCTGTGTTTGCTGGTTCTGGTTAGCACCGATTATATTGCTTGCTTTCTTGTGTGAAAGAAGTGACTTCCTGCAATGCAGAGAGCAGCCTGAAACCCAGGTCATGTCACCTGGGACTATCAGTTAGACTTCTGATGGAATTCTTGCCTTGTAAAACAGGCTTACCCAAAGTTATTTTTAGGTGGCATTGAGGGTTAGACCTTGTATAAAATGCTAATGCAAATAATTGTGCAATGGCAAAGGCACAGCATTTACTGGAAGCAAAACTCGGCAGAAGGAGTGGGTGGGACAGTGAGCTTATATAATGGGCAGGCTTTTAGTTCTTGAACTACTTGATGCTTTGAGCTAGCTGTTCTTTCAAAAAATGGCGACAGTATTTGGTTAATGCTCTATTGTGTGTCTGGCATAGCTGTTCTTTGTTTCAAGTTCAGTATATGAATGGTCAAATGTAGAATTTGCTAATTTGGGGCTTGGAGCTAGTAAAGTGAAGGATCAGCTAATTGCACTATTTCAAGATTTAAAAAATACCCAAAGCTTTTGAAAACCTTTTCTGTACTTAATTTTCATTAACTGGCTCAGAATTAATACCTTTAAATGGCAGCATTGTCAGATAATGTTTTTCGCTGTATGCTTATTGGAATGAGATTGGGGAAAAAAAAAACCAACTCTGAGAAAAGGGAGAAGCCAAGTTCTTGTTAATTTTAACGGAAATAAGTTGTGGTATTTTTTAATCCACACTTGGTTTATTTGAACACTAGCAAATTAAATTTCTGCAGTGCTAAATAAAAATGTAAGATGTCGGACACACAGGAGCGTTTCTTTTGCTATTCCTGCTGCGCAAGAGTAAAGCGCTATCTGCAGAAGTCACTGCATTTTCTGTGTCGAGGGTCCTTTGTAGTGCTGTTGAGTGGTCACGAAAGGAGCCAAAAGCTTTGCTATTTCCAAGGAGCCACTCTTAAAGTAGCCGAAATTTCTTCGGGGGAGGTTATTTGTTTCAGTAACTTAGGAGCAACGTTGATGTTATTACAGTAGGTGTTTCCATGTTTGTGGGCCTGCTTTCCCCACACTGCAACCTGTTGGATCCATGTGCAGCAACTGAGTATTTCATATCTTGGGTGTAGGTGAAAGGGCAACAGTAGAAAAATGCTGCTTTCCTAGATATTATTTCTACTCAGAACACTCTCTAATGGTGGAGTATATTTTTTAATTTGTGTAACCTTTCTCTTTGGATAAAGAAAAGTGTTAGGGGAAGTGTAATTTTACCCTGCCTTCAGAATTACCTCTGAAAAAGTGATTTGCTGAAGTATGATTGGACTGAATGTGTGCCCAGTGCTGGAGCACCCCCTGCAGCCTCATAATAATATTTAATGAGCATTGTACACTTCTAGTGATACATTAGTTTGTATGAATATCCAAAAAGATAAATTAAGTATTCAGCTGCTTTATACTCCTCTGCAGGCCCATCAAAGCACAATGGTAGATCCTTAGGGAAAATAATTAGTTAGCATGTTGTAGACCTTCTGTGTCTCTTGTCCTTCTGTACCTCTCCTGAAAAGAAAATTCTGAGCAGTTGCTGTAGGTTTGCTGCAGTTCAGGCTGGGAAGTAGAGTAGCATGCCCAATGGGAATTGTGTGAGAACTAGTTCTCACTAGTTGACCGGCGAGTTATATTGCTGTTTAATCAACTGGGGAGAAAAGCCTAAGTAGTATTCCCCTTCTGCAGTATGTTTGCTGCGTTGTGATCACAAGTTCCCAAGGTTTGGTAACCTACAAGTCATTTGAGAGTTTCATGTGCGTTCAGCAGCAGACAAATTGCTGGTGTCATGCTGGGACACTGGTTCAGCTTAGGTTGGGAAAGCATGTGGCCAAGTGCATTTCCAATGTGGAGAGGTTTTTTGCAGACATCTGGGTTTCTTCTAATCTGCTGTTGAACAGTCTGATCTTCCTTAGTTTGAGCTGCACTAGGTTGCAGAACAACATGTTGTAAGGCATTGAAGACTGCACAGCTGAGCCATGAACATCTTGTGATCTGTTTCCATAGGTGAATACTGCTCTTAGCATACAACAGTGTTTTTTAATGTCTTAATCTACCAGGATCATGTCAAGCTTTCTTATTTTCCCCCTCACTATCTTTCAAGTGATTTGTCCAGAATATTGTAATGATAGCTAATGACAACTAATAAAGCACATGGGAATTTTCTCTGCAGTGTCTATGTAGAATTGCCAAGCTCTGGGTGATGATCATAGGATCTTAGCTTTCTGTGAATCATGGTATTGCAGCTGTAGACATTGTCTAGTCCATCCTGGTTTCTTAGGACCATGTCTAGTCAGGTTTTGAATGCTTCCAAGGGTGGAGACTCCACGTCTCTGGGCAACCTGTGCTGCTGCTCAGTAACCTTTACAGTGAAAAAGTGTTTCCTGATGTTCAGATGGAATTTCCTGTATTTCAGTTCTTATACTATACCTCCTTTGCTCTCACTGGATATCATTAAGACAAGCCTAGCTTAGTCATCTTTCCATCTTCCCATCAGATACTTAAAATGACAAAAGTCCCCTCTGGGCTTTCTCCAGGCTAAACAGTTGTAGCTCAGTCCTAGTATGAGAAATGTTCTAAGGTGGCACTCTCCAGTGTGTTCATGCCTTTCTTGTACTGGCAAGGCCACAACTGAACCCAGCGCTCCAGATGTCTTACCAGCACTGACTAGAATGGAAGGATCACCTCTTCTGACCCATTGGCAACTGTCTAATGCAGCCCAGGATGCCGTTGGGCTTCTTGGGTACGTGGGCTCATTCCTGGCCTATTCTTCAAGTTTGACAAAATGGTTATTACCATCTCTTTGGACAATCTGTTGTTCTTTCTTTATAACTGTTCCCTTCCAAATCTCTCTGCCAGTTGTGGTTTGTTTGGGGTTTTTTGTGCAAATTATTTCAGGTTTTTTATTCTCTTAATCCCAAAGACATGTAAAAGAAATCAATTTCCTAACTTCTTGCATGCTGGAATAGTAATGCTTGTGGGTTTTGTGTTTGCTTTTGAGTGTTTTCCCACTTCTGTGCCATAAACGTTCTCTCTTAAAAAAAGTCTTCCGTTTTTTTGAACCCTCCTATTCTTGTTTCTTGTCCTTGTCTTGAGTTGTAGATCTTCTGTAAAGCTTGAAAGGCAGGTCTTCAAGTAAGCATGTCTTCTAAGCAGGTCTTCAACTGCAGCATATACTAAAAGTGCCCATCAGTGGTACTTGGCATGTGATCTTGTTCTCATTGGTGTTATGACATTTACTTATATTCAGTTTAAATGTTTTAATTGCTTGATCCTTATTTGCATTCCTCATTCATTAGAAACCATACTTTGCACTTAGCAATTTTGAAGAGTATTATCCTATTTTTTGGATCATGTCTGTTAAGACAGTGGATTTGATGTGATGATGCAGTTGACCCAGTCTTGCAGCGGGGCTGTGGCCATTTCTCACCCTTTGCCTTGGTTCTACTGTTTCCCCAGCTTTGACTTTGGCATCTGTTGGAGGCATTTCCGAGCTGACTCGGACGAGAAGAAAGCAGTTAAGCAATGTGTAAGGAGACCTGAACTGACCTGATTCTTTTCCACACTCCTTCCTGTCCTTTAGACATTGTCTTTTTTCCAGATTTGCTGTTTAAATCAAATGGCAAGGAAAGGCCAGATGAGCTGTAGTCTTTGGTGAGAGCTGAGTGGTAGCCACCCAGGTATGTAAGAATGTGGGAGGAGAATTAAGAGAAATGGGATTACTCTTTTGGCAACAGCAAATCATTAAGGTTCATCAGTGAAATAGAGTCAGTTTATTCAAATGTAAAATCTTTTACTGCTTTCCAAAGCATTTTTCATTGCTTAATCCAAGTAATGTATAGTTGAACTGTGTCCACACTTCACACTTGAAGTGGTATAGAAGCAGATCTATGGCAGCACTTGAAACATGCACTGATTTTAACAGCAAATCGTGTGTAGTTAGTTACACAAGAACTTAAACAAGCTGTATCTCAGGGCAACTTTCATACACTTTGTGTTCCCTTAGGTTGTTAATAAGAATGTCATGTGGGTCAGCATGAAGAGTTTTAGTGAAGTAAAAAGGTTGTTTGTCTTCATTAGACCGGTCTTGTGGTAAAAGGGTGTTGAATTGACTTCTGTCCTTAATGGAAGGTATTCATATCAGTGTTCATTTCAGTTTCATTTCGAAGTGTACAAATTTATGCTTTAGGTGTGTCTTCCCCTTGTATCTTTCTGAGCTGCTCTGAATCCTTCTCAGTTCATCTTGGTGAATAGGGTTTTTTGACTTCTGATCTTGGTTGTTGCTGTTCTCTACTCTTCCATGAGGTGGTCTTTGGCTCATTCCTGAAGTATTCAAAAGGAAACTTACTTTGTAGTAATGATATATTTAATTTTTAACACTTCATTTAGTAGATATGTTTTAGTATGAGAAATGCACTTTTTCTAGGACTTTAAATTTCTTCTTAGAGGTAACTTGTTTGTACTCTTCCACTGTAATATTGGAGAAATTAATGTTTCCAAATCTACAGATTAATAAACTTATAAACCACGATTAAAACCTTCACATTCTTATGTAGTGAATAAGATTGCCTCAGGCCAAAGGTATCAGACAGAGATCTGAGGGATACCCTAAATACACACAAAATAACAAAAGTAGTAAAAATATGGTGTTTATATTCAAAAATAAGAGGCCAATTTTTTTTCCAGATTGTGAGAGGGCAGGTTTTGACTGATAAGTATCAGTCACTGAATATGAGGAGTTGATTATTATTGGACCATGCATCTTGCAAAAGTGTAGATTCCTTTTCATTCTAAGTCTTATTGCCAGGCTTATGTGTAGGGGCACGGTGTGAGTTTTCTGTTGCTGCTTTTTTATGGTAAGCATGAGAAATCACCAGCTTTAGTGGGGCAAACAGTTTGGGCTTTTTTTTTTTTTTTTTTTTGGAAGTTTTGACTCTGGATACTTCAATTATAGCTGCATTTGCTGACTTAGTTTGTGATTTGCTTTGGCTTCCAAGGTATTTGTTTTGAAGCATCCTGAAAGGTTGTCTTTTTTTTTTTTTTTTAAGAAGGTGCACAGGCTTTAGGCTATTGCTAGAAAAGTTTCTAAAGAGTATTTTCCCTGAAGAGGAAGTTACAGTTCACTTTCTGCAGCAGAAGTAGCTGAAGTCCAGAGTGGAGTGTGCTGCTCTTGCAAATTACTGTAGTGAAGGTTTGCAGAAGGTACCCACGAGTTGATGAAGAAGCAATACAATAGTTCAGCCTCTGTAGCTAGTTCCTTTAGAGATGTTTGCATGCAAGGAGAGCCTGGGGCAGGACTGGGGCAGGGTTGCTGTTGCCTTTGCCAGCCAGCATTTAATGCCTGTGTGCTGCTGCCATAGAGCATGCACACCTTTAACATCCTGATTTACTAAAACTGTAAAACTTCACAACAAAACCACACTGACTTGTTCTGTCTTCTCCATTTGCAAACAGTTTGAGAGTATCTGCAGTTGTGTGGGCTTTACGTGAGTTGCAGACAGAGGAATACTGTCTCCTTTTCCGAAGAGAAGAGGTACTGCAAAGCTATTCAAAGGCTAACTTTAGCCTTGGGAAGCTAGTCACTGCTTCCCACATAAAGGAAGTGAAAGACACTTCTGTGGGAGACAGACTGGTGCATCTGTAGTTAGTTTTTAGTGTGACTTTCCACCTAGAAGAGCTCTTCCCTCCCGTTCTCTGCCTCCTAAGCAGGGCAAGTCATGTTGCTGCAAGTCTGGCTTCTGTGAATAGTCCTCTTGGAATTCCTGAAGTGATCTGAGGAATCTGCTCTTAGAAGTTGTGGTCTTTTCTTCATAAGAAGTAGTTTTGGGTTTTGCACATTAAAATTTTAAATAAAATATTTTGAGACATTGAAGAATGGAAATGAATCATAGCAATCAGTTTAGAGTTTGTATATACAATATATGTGTATTCCTCCACTTTCTGACCTTTCCTAAAGTCATGTTCTTCTGTAAAAAAGAAAAATTTCAAATAAGTGAAAGACACTAGAGGACATTCACAATACTGATCATGTTATTTTAGCCCTTTTTTTTCATCCTTTTATCTCATGAGAACAGCATCAACTGGCCTGAATCTTGGTTTTAAATGTAATATGGCATCCAAGAATAAAAAGAAAATATTTGTTAAAAGAGCTTTTTAAGTAAGGTTTGCCACAACTTGGTTTGAGTGCTTTCATACAGCTTATGTAAATGTAATTTTTGTTGGTGCCAGAATGCTGCTATTGGTAGCAACTGCCTCAAGGTGAAATCCAATTATTGTCTCAGAAAATTTACACTTTTTATGGCTTATTTTTTTCATTTGATGACTGTAAAGTATTGTCTGTTAAAGCAACTTGTTGGTTTAGTGGGATGATTGGAAGAAATATAACTTCCCAGTGTTGGAATATTGTTTTTTTAAACATAATGCTATATATGTTGGCATTTAATTTTGCAGGTATGAGTCTCTCTTGAGACCCCCATCTGCAACACTGCATCCAGTTCTGATGTCCCTGGGACAAGAAAAGCATGAGCTTGTTGGACTAAGTCCAGAGGAGGCTACAAAAGATGGCTGGAGCACCTTTCCGACAGCAACAGAGTTGGGGTTCTTCCGCCTGCAGAATAAAAGATTTTGGGGAGAACTTACAGCAGCTTTCCATTACTTAATGGGGCTACAGGAAGGCTGGAGAGGTACTCTTTACAAAAGCAACTAGTGATAGGACAAGGGGGCATTGTCCTTAAGATGGAGGGGAGATTTAGATTACATATGGAGAAGAAATTCTTCCCTGTGAGGGTGGTGAGGCTCTGGCACAGGTTGCCTAGAGCAGCTGTGGCTGCTCTCTCCCTGGCAGTGTTCAAGGCCAGGTTGGATAATGTTTTGGGCTAATCATCCATCTGGTATGATGATTGTAGTGGAGGGTGTCCCTGCTGATAGCAGGGGGTTGAGATTGGATGATCTTGAAGTTACTTTCCACCCCAAAGCACTCTATGAAATAATAAAGGCTTGTAAAGGTCTAAACTTACAATGACACTGATTTCTACTTATTTCTCCTGAAATTCTTTCTGAAACATTTAACTGAGCAGCAGATGGAGATAAAGAGTACTCATAAATTGTACATTTTCCTAGATATGTTTCTATTTAAGCAGCACATATTTTTATAGCTGCTATGGGTCAAAGGCCCGGTACATGTGCAGTATGAAAGGCCAGCTGTTGAGAAAGGAGCACAAAAATACATTCTACAGTGACTGTCCTTCTCATCTTCCATGATATCTTCTGTAGTTAAAGGAAATCCAACATCAGTGTTCCACTATACCAAATCCTTTAATTGCAATCCCTTTCACCCCTCATTGTTTTCCTTTGTAAAGAAATTTGTGGTTGTTTTGATAGCTCCAGTGTCTTTCAACCATTGAGTTCTACAAAGCTTCATTATTTGTCTAACTGGACCCCTAAACAAAAAAGAAAACCTGCTGTAGGTTAAATTGTAGGTAAATATGCAAAGATCACAAATTAGGAAAGCTGCATGTTTTTTTCTGATGTTTGAGGGACCACAGTATATCTGGACTTTCCAAGCACGGGGACACTAACTTGAGCAAATTGATGATAGATGATGGATACCTCACATGTCAAGTAAATGCAATAAGTGAAAGCTGCTAATACATGGTCTGTCCACTGAATGACAGTGCTCTTTTGCTAGAAAAGCACAGCATCTTGTGTGTTTAGACAGCATCCACTGATGATAGATGTTTTGTGCTAATTTCTGAATGGGTTTTTGTTGCTGTTGGCACCTACAGGTGGGCAGTAGTTCTAAAATCTATCTGGAAATGAAGCAAGAGGGTATGGCATTGACAGCTTTTCTGTGTAATGTGTGACAATTCTAATAGTTACCTAAGTCTGAAGTACTGGTTTTAGGGGTTGACAGGATATGTACCTTCTTTTTAAAGGGAGAGTCCATTCCTCAGCATCGATTTTCTACAGTCTTGTGTTTTCTCTAGAGAAGCGCCAGTGGTGCTGTGGCACTGCTGAACTTGTGCATGGGACTAAAAACTAGAAATTCCTCCACATTGGTGTTGGGTCTTGTACAGGTTTCACTAATTGTAGGCGAGTAACGCACAATCTCTAACTTCTGTGTAGGGATGATGGTCAAGCACTTCTGGGAAGATAGTTTACGAAAACCCAAACTAGATTTGTTGGTTGGACCTTTTGCCATGATGTTTTCTAAAAGTCTGAGAGGAACATAAATCTGCCTTAAAGTATGTACTAGTGAACAGTAGGAAAAAATAAGTATTGATTTTGAGGTATGTGGGCACACATTTTTTCCTTTGTGCTTTCTGAGTTTTATTCTTTTTGGTATTCTCTGCCCTTGTTTAATTACTAATTAAAGCTTCTAATGATTGCAGAGTTGCACCAAAAAAAAAAAAGATAATCTTGATATCAAGCTAGAACTACTGAAAATGCTCACAGCACTATTAAAGCCATTATTCTTCGAATCAGCTGAGTTTCAGCTTAGGCATTTGTTTGAGGAGATCAAAACAGCCTGCAATCTATTGAGGCATATCTATTTTATTTTTAAGAGCAAAGAAAATTATTACAATATTCTCATTCATTGTTGCATTTTCCTCTGGATTTAAGGTCAGGTTGTCTTTCTGTGCTTTGTGGAGCACATTCAGAAAATGATAATTAGTTGTAATTTAGTCATGGGCTATATTTTTGGCACAGTATACAGGAGATGTGTATGCCACATAATAAAGCATGTGGGAACTTGTATTTCAAAGCACCTAATGGAGCTCTTGTTTGAGCCTGTGCTTAGAGCTGCTTCATGTGTCATTGATCAACTTCTAGAATTGTTTCAGATTTTTTAGACTTTAAGTTAGATATTTGGGAAATGTCCAAGTTGATATTTAACTTAAAATATGCTGTTTAAAAATTTTATTTCTATCTGGAGAGTTTGGGAGTGGGTTGGGCAATAAAGCAATTGGACTCAAAGTACTGTGGCTGTTTGGGAACTAGAAGCAAGTGGCTATCAAATATTAACTTCTTTCCAGTTTTCTGAATGGCTTTCTTAAATCCTGAAGGTGTGTGGTTTTATATGACACGACAAAATGTCATAAGGGACCAGAATGCGAAGTGCTTCGCTCAGTAAGCCATGGGGTTCTTTTGGATCTTAAATTTGTTCATTAAAATGTTCATTAAACATGGATTCTAACATAATTTCAGTGAGGAATTTGTAATGTTCTATGGGACAATGTTCTTGTCTTTAACCTAGAGAGAAAGAGGCTCAGGGGAGACCTTATTGCTTGTCACAACTTGTTGAAAGAAGCTGGGGACCCAGTTGTGCATCTGTCTGCAGGTGGTGAGCAGTTGTGCTATGCATCACTTGTTCTGTATTATTATATCGTCTTCCTGTTCTGTCCTATTAAGCTGTTTTAATCTCAATCCACATTTTTTTTTTACTGTTTTTTATTCCCTTCCCCATCCCTCTGTGGGGGGAGTGATTGGCTGTGTGATGGTTTGAGCTGCCTGCCAGGTTAAACCATGACAGTTAATACTGAATCGAGTAGTCTTAAGAGTTGGTCAGACTTCTGTACTAGTTAAAGAAAAGTAGACTGCCAGTTCTGCTGCCCAAAGGGAAATAAGTGACTCCAGGAAGTTTATAAAACTTAAACCTGCGAATACTCCAAAATACCATGATTAAACTTGTTTTTAAATCTCTTTTTGTTAGAAATGTGCATGATATGGTGCACTGAAGTCTTGTCTTCTGCCAGCTCTTTATGTGCATTTTTTCAACTGCTTCAAAGGGTGTGTGGTGGGGGCTTCCGGGGAAGGGTAGCTACAGCTGTGTAAAAACGGGTAACAAAAGCCCATGAAGAAACAGCCTGCACATAGATAGCTACAGGCAAGCATTGTCCTGCTTGCAGACTTTTGAGGAGAATGTTGTGTGATACCTTACAGAGGGTTTTTAAGCCATTCTTCCTGGAAGAAAAAAAGTGCTGGAGCTTTCTTGCCCTCAAATGTTGAGGGCTGTTTTGGGTTATTTTATTTTTTTTTCAGATTTTCTCTAATTTTACCAATTATTAGGTAGCATTTTGAGCTGTTAGTGCTTGCTCTCTCTTGTATGCCATTTAGTATGTCTGAAGGATTGTCTATCCAGTCACATTCAGGAGAGTTGATACAGTTAACTAGAAATGAGAAATTAATGCCTGTAACTTCAACTGCATTATGCCCATCTGCAGAGGAGGATATGGCCTTTGTTTGATTTTTAAGGTTGATCTTCCTGAAGGGAACGTCCTTACAAGTGTTTAATGTGCTTTATTATATGTGTACCGATGTAATGCCTTTGGCTAACTTATCTTCCTTCTTCTGACTGTCCCTGTGTAGGTGATCTGTTAGTCATGTCCTCTCAAGGCCAAACTCAGGAAAATAACTCCTTGGTTATCAGAGTGTATTTCAGTTTGGGTCAAACATTTGTACCTTTTCATTTGCACTTAGGGGTTTCTACACTATTCTGCTTGTTTCCAGCTCTGTTCAACATGGAGAGGTCATACTTCCTTGTGTTTGTCATTTAAAGTAATATATTTATAATCTTTTTTCCTTCTTGTATTTATACAAGTTGGTCGTTATGGCAAGAAGTGGTGTAGAAGAAAATCTTTCTCAAACTGGGAATCAGCAGTCAGAGTTGTTGTTTGATATAGGAAGCTGTGGGTGTGATGGTGCAGGTACTGCATGGAACCACATTCTGTAAAACCCCACAAGCCCAAGATGTGTGACATCTTCCTGGAGCCACTTCTCTTGGTTGCAGTGGGGATGTGTGTTCTGCTGCGAAGCTCCTTCTGAAAGCTGCACTTTCTGGGGAAGGACCTCTGCATGCACCGTGTCAGTCCCCTCTGTTGCCCCAGGAGGAGGTAACCTGTCTCAGCAGATAGTTGAAACCTTTTGATAGCTAGTGTGCTCTTGACACTGTTGCATGCTTTGTAACTCTCACCAGAGGTCCATTCTGCAGTGAGAAAGCTTGGACAGGATGCATTTTATATAAGAATTTGCTGACATTATTAGATAAATACTCACTTTAGTGATTGCTAAAGCCTTGTCAGTGAGTGAGTGACAGCATTAGGAAAAAGATGTAGATAACTTGGCTTCTAGCTCTGTGTTTTGTGCAGCTGAGTTATATTAAGCATTGTTATAAATGGCAGAATATCTTGCGTATAAACTCTGAAAATGTTTTTCCCTTTTGGCATTTTTTCCTAAATTTTTAAAACAAAGGGAACCTGTAGAAAGAAATATGTGCAAACTACATCCTTAGGGTTGTGGGATAGGGGAAGAAAAAGATAACAAGTGATAGTTTGTCACGAAGCTTGAGCACCACACTCACACGTGGAGTGACAGCCAGGAAGGGAGATGGTGAGTAGGGTTGTAGTCATGTTTCTTGTGCTGAGCTCTCACTGTCTGCTGGGGAGTATGTGTAGCAAAGACATATCAAATCAGTGTCAATCTGCACAGTTTGAGAAGTTCAGAGCTTCTGAACTTTGTGGGTTTTTTCCCCTCCATAGATATAAGTTTGAAAAAGTATCTTGGGAGAACGTGTTCCTGTCAAACCCTGGTACCAGTAGTAGAGACCAGTAGTACGACCATGGTACACAGTCATACTCCTGTGTTACTGTTAGTCATAGGTTGTAATGTGACATACTTCGTATTATATTCTTTTCATTTATTCAGTATCTTCTGGTTTAATACAGAATGTGGTGACTTTCAGAGCAGTTACTGAAAAACTTTTTCATGCTTTATCAAAGGGTAAAACGCTTTCTTAATATTTTAAGGCAAAGTAAGATGGAGACAGATATTGAATGGTATGCTGCAATTGAACTTTGTTTTCTCGTCACCATCTTCACACTGGGAATAAATATCGGAAGGCAAGGGAAAATATCTGTGTGGGGAAATTATTATCTTTTGAGAGAGAAGTAAAGAACTGAGCCTGAAGATTGGTTGTATGGGGTATGTAAATTTTAAGTCTAGTTGCAGGTAGCTCTTGAGGTTAATACAGTATCATTTTCATTTTAACATATATTGATTTTTTGAACTTATTTTGCGAGTTATACTGACTTGTTTAAAGCGGTCAGTTTTTGCCACAGTATATTCTAGATTGAGAGTCAGTAGTAATTTAGGTTGAATTGGCTAAACTAGACACTTGCTCTATAAAGTAATCCATACAGGAACTAAGATAATAAAATTTAGTTAATATTCACAGGAGTTGACTGCATTGTCCTCTTTCTTTTGCCTAAGAATAAGATAAATTAGTAGTACAGTGTAGTTCTGGAGTTCCAAATGCAGTGTAACTTATAAGGAAAGTGTGATAATGGTAAATTCTGTGATTTGGAATTTTGAATCTATGATGAGCTAGCTGTGTGTGGCTCCTTTAAATCTCCAGAACAAACTGAGAAAGCCTAGGAAGTAACAAATTCCGCATGTGAGGTCTGGGGCTTCTAGATATTGTCTCCTGTCCTCTAGTTACTCTTAGTCAACATCGGTCGACAGTCTCTGTGATCTCTTGTCTGCTAAGGCACTTGAGCTCAGACGATGAGAACAGACATTAGTTTTGTGGGATTGCTGTACTGAAATGAGCACTGCCCATTTCCCTGCATGTAGTCTAGAGCTAGGTCACTTCATCCCAACCATCTGTTGGTCGGTTTAACACTGCTTCCTAGTGGAAGGAAGACGAAGTCTTGTATCGGCACCTTGGAGTTTGAGATACTGTGTTGGCTAATGCTCTTGTCCAGGGTAAGGGAACGAATTGGTCTTTCTCTTATGTGCAGCAGTGTTTGGAGAGCTAGAGACTCTGGGGTTTTGTGTGGTTTTGTTTTTTTGATGTTTGGTTGGTTTTTTTTTTGTCTCGGATTTAATTATATCTTCACACATACTCGGAATTTGTCCTAAGGAAGTATCGGGGTCTCATGTTAATCATAACTGTTTAACCTCATATTTTTCTTTCCTGCACTTTGCATCTCTCTAGTGATGCTTCAGCTGAACTGTGCTGGAACAAAAATTGCAGGGCATGGGGGTTTATGGAAGAAACAAAGAGTGTTCTTTAGAGCAGGTGTGTTCCTTAACCTGTTACTAATGGTGAAAAAATATTATCACATTAGAATGCCTCTTGTTAAGTTTTCACCTGTGCTCTGATTACAATATAAGATTATAATGTCTGCCAAAGTCTTAGTTTTTAAGACATAGTTATAGCTAGAAGTATAGGGATCTTCTAAAACTCAGTGCAGTCAACATACCAGTGATAAGTACTTGAGTATTGCCATTGCTACCATTCACAAGAATTTTATGTGTATTCACAACTTGCTCTTTTTGATGCGGTTGTGTTTGTGTGACTGATGTCGTGCTTTGTTCACAAAGTGCTAATGCTGCTGTCAAAACTGATCTCGGTAGTTAAGAAGACTGTATTTCATCATAAAACAGTGCTTTCTGGAAGAAACAATTTCTTTTCATATCTTAAAATTTCATGTGGCTTTCTGGATGGCCTTACCAGAAGTCGTGTGAGTACAGCGAAGAAATGCAATTGCTAAATTTTCAAAATAGATTAAGTAGAAATAAGAACAAAGCTACTTCTACAGCATATAGCACTATCAGTATTTATCAGAGGTGGTCAAATATACATAGATAAAGTTTTTAGCTTTTACTTGAGTGATAAAAGGCAAGACCTTTGTAGATTGTGACACTGGAAATCAAAAGTAGGATGGTGACCTTGCTCTGATTGGAAGTATTGCCTGTAAAGAAGGGAGAAGGTAAGAATATTTTAGAACAGTTTTCTGTCTGTTTGTGCTGTCACTATATACATATAAAATAATCCCTTGGGAAGCATAAATTGACAGTTGTAACCACTAGTGCTGCTTCTCGGAGTCCTTATGTATAGAGGTACACTTCATGCATACCACTCTCTTCCCTCTTGGCAAAGATGACAAAAAGAGTATTTCTTAGGAACAGATATTCCATTGTTTTCCATGGAGATTTGCTTCCAGTGGAGCATCACCTCTTGTTCGTGCTGTATCGCTGAGTTCTGTGAGTTCAGAATGATCCATGGCACCTTTCTGCTTTTCTGTTCACAGAGCTGCATTGGTTGCCTTTCACTTTTTTCTTGTTAGGAAATACCTTCCCAAGTGTTGCCTTTCTCCTGTGGCTTCCATGGGTGTATTTGTTTATAGGGATGGCTACATAGATGTAAACATTTATACACACACACACACACACAGAGGTATATATTGGCTACATTGTTAACTGTGATGTATGCTAGAGGTGCGCTACTGACTTGGTATTTTTCTAAGCCTTACTGTTAGCTAATGAACAATTTAATTTACAATTGTTCATGTAATGTAGTTGTGGAAATTTTGCTCTCTCCTGAACTAGAGTAGCTGCACTACAATCAGATTTCATTGTGCTACATGCAGTACACTCTTCCCTGTGTATGTTCTCAGAGGCTGTGTTTCTGGGGAGGCTTAAGCAGGTAAATTTCTGCAAAGATGCAAAGCACTGCTATGTTAACTCTTAAGTGGTTTTGGGGGATTAGCTAGAAGGTATGGCTCCCAGGAAACATTTTGGTGTTTGTCTTGCGTTTATTTTTGTTTGGTGGTTGTTTTGGTTTGTTGGGTTTTTTTTGTTTGTTTTTGTTTTAGAAAAGGGTTCTTGTCAGCAGTAAGTCAAACTGAATCTGGGTGGGCACCTAGCTGTCTTATTGCAACAGTGGCTTCTTAGTGCTGGGTTTGTCATGGCCTGCATCTACAGTACCTGTTGCACAGCCTGAAGGAGATCTCTGGCTGGAGGGTACTAAAGAAGAACCACATGAAGGTGTGAGTACAGCTCACATGGTGGGATAGGGTGTGTAAGTGCTTGAAACTCAATGAGAGAGAATTTCCCATTGATGAAACTTTTGCCAGTCCAGAAGGACAGTCATTTCCTGAGCAAAAATAGCATTTTCTTTGTTCAAATAAGATGGTTTCCCCTCTTCCAGTCTTTCAGAACCAAGTGATACCAAGAGTGATTGCACATGATTAGATGTCTAGTAATTCTGGCAACGGTGAAGTTACTTTATTCAGCTTAACTGTCTTCTGTTGAGTGAATCCTCAGCTCTTACTGCCTTGCATTTGCTGCTGGTGAAGTGTGCATAAGCCAGTTGATGGGTNNNGTGCATAAGCCAGTTGATGGGTGATAACTTGTTTGAGTGCCTAAACTTTTGGAAGCTCTGATCTTACTCCTCCTCGCCCAACCCCCTGCTTGCCTTATTTTCTGTTATATATCATGGAACCACACCTCAAATTTACTGAAAAAATCGTGAAAGAAATTAGCAAAGATAAAATATTAACATTGGTCACTTGTTTTCCCTTTTTCCATCTTTTTTCTTAATTAACACACACGCCCCACCCCACCCCC
>VXBZ01007360.1:0-92634 GCA_013399135.1 Heliornis fulica | reverse complement strand
CCCCAAAAAAAACAAACCAACAAAACCAACAGGTCTGGGAAATACTTACGTTTTGACTTATGTATGTATGTAGGAGATGTATGTATTGTTCAGAATCTTTAATTTCTGCTTGTAGAGCTGATTTTTCTCCTGACTGACAAAGTTAGTTTGCTGTTGGGAGTTGAAGGTATTTTGTTAGAAGCAAGACAGGAGAAACCACTTTAGGGTTTATTTGTGACTTAAAAGAACGTGGTGCTTGTGGTGTGTTGGAGGCTTTGAAGTGGTGACTCATGTTATGCATCATCAGTATCAGCAAAGAGTGCCTTATATAACATTGATTTTTGTATCTCAGTTAAAAATTTCAGGCAGGCAGACTACATTTAGAAACAGTGAATGTGATATTTGAAGAATCACAAAGTTGGAAATTTGAGTAACATAAAATGTAAGCAACTAAGCAGCTTTGCAGTAAGAGGAGTGAGGATTTCATATGTTTATTCCAGCTTTGACTGTAACAAGCAATTTTTAATTTGATTATAGTAAATTTTTGAATGTTTTACGTACTAAATGATGGTCTGTAAGGTTACCTGCTACATCAGATATTGTACTGGATTTACGACTGTTAAGTTACCACGTTTTGCTCAGCTTTCTATATAGCATGGTTAGCACAAAGCTTCATCTGGTGGAGCTGCTTTAATAAACAAACCTGTTCTCGTGAAGACACTTGTCTGGTCTCAAGCAGACATGGGAGGGTAGTGCAGGTGTTGTATGGCCTGAAGGAGAATCCACGGGCTGTGGTATAAATATTGTACCTGGTTTTCACTTCTGTTAACTCTAAAGCTTTGTGCTGCCTTGTGCTAAGGGTTCAGAGGGTTAAAAAACTTATTCTTTAAATCAACCATTCATAGTCTTTATTTTTTTAATGAAACATTTCTCTCTTTCAAAAGAAGTTAATATATAAACCCCTTCATTGTACAAGATGACTTTGCAGCAGAAGTATGCAGTAATACCTGAAGTTTTCAGGATTGATATTAGCCTGCTGGCTTAATTCATTGTTTCTGTGTGTGCTTCAAGGAAGAGTGAAGTTGTTCGTTCTTCTCTTTGTTTAGTTAGTGCTCTCATTTAGTAGACTCCCCTTGTTAGGTAAGGGAGAAGACGTCAGTCTTTTAATAAAATTCTGTTTTGTGTATTGAGACTTGAGTTTGGAGTATAAATGCGTGTGATTAGATTTGAAGAACTGAATCCTCTTTCTTCAGCTTTCATAATGTACTTTGGAAGAATTAAGTTTTAAATTGCATCTTATTGATTAAAACTGATGTGGTATGTTTCCAGTGGAAAACTGAAACGAAGGATAAAGGACTTGCTGAAAGCTGAAGCAAGGCTGTAACCTGCTTCTTTAGCCCAGCCTTGCTCAGTAGTTTCTCTTGTAAATTGACTAGTAATCTAACCTTCTCCTGTGTGGGCTGACTGGAAGAACTTTCTTTGACTAAACTCTTGTGTGTTGCTTAATTAAAAAAAGCTTTTATAAGAGCTCTTTGCCTAGGAGTTTCATGCTCATATCTTATGGTGAGGTCTATGAACATTAAAATTTTTGTGGAACATATGCATCGAAATTAGTTACAGAAATTTCTTCACAATCATATTGTGCCTTATGATCTTTTTCATTACATATGAGACTGCTTTTATCGTTACTGTTAAGGTGTGCAATGTTTTGAATGCTGAATAAGAAGCAAGGACAAAAACTGACTCTCATTTTAGGAGGCAGGCTGGTAGAAGATGGCAGACTCAAAGAACTTCTTGAAGTTTAGAATAGACATTACTATGACCTTAGAAAATAAAGATAGAATTATGGCTTCATTATGAGTTGGTAATAGTGCTTAGAATGATTCTAAGATACTAAATGGTTTGAAAGTATTTTTTCTCCTTGTTTTTCTGAATATTGATCACTTTTGAGGCAGTAAGATTTATGAATGTTGGTTTTGTAGGCTTTTATTTATCTGTGAGAGGGTCTACAAAGGAAAAATTTGGTCCAGTGAATTGACAAGGAGATAAAGCATTGTGTAAATGCAGATACATAAATATATTGTCTGACTTCTTATTAGTAGAAAGCTCATGGTCTCTAGGCAGGAGTGCTCATCTTTTAAAATAAAGTCCTTTTAAAGATATCAGAAGTTGACCATCTAAAAATAGGTTTCCCCAGTCTTCAGAAAACTTTTGTTCCATGCGTTAAGGCTTCTACTTCATTCCTTTAGCAATTGAAGGTAATTATCTAAGAAGGAGTTTATTCTCATTGTCACAAACCAAAAATGAACACATATAAGAAAATAACCTGTGCTACTTATTGTTTATAGTGCTTGAATTTCATAGAGATATGTCTGTCAGGAAATTATACCCCAAAAGTGAACCTTGAAACATGGTGGTTTTGGTGTAGTCCAAGTGCCAGGCAGGTTTTCCATTGCAGGTGCAATGTGACTATAAAAATTCCAAAATATTTCAGCTGTTACTGTAAATTAAAACTTGGTTTCACAGTAGCTTCTGTTCTGTGCTTTTTAAAAGCATACAGTTACAATAAGTTGTCATAAAATCATCATAGCGAGCAATAAGCTGGAGAAGTTTGTGGAGCAATTTGCTTGTCTCTTGGCTTTCCCAGAGGTGGATATTAACACGCCAAACTTCATTTCTCGGAGTTCAGAATTATTACTGCGTAGAACTGCTTGTCATTGTTTTACATTTCAGGAATTATTTTTCCATGTGAGGAATGGTTGGAGTTTTTTTTACCTCGCTTGCTTTAACATAACCAAACTCCTACTTAAACCTTTTGTTTTTGAGGGGTGGGGGAAGATCTCTTACTGTGAGAGAAGGTGTTGGAAAAATATTGATTTGTAAGCTTGCTCTGGAGAGCTGTGATAAATTGAAAACATCAATGTTGTAATGGAATTGTTCCTGAAATTCCCTTAGCACTAGCAGCAGGTACTTTGCAGTCTAAGGTAGTGTTAGTCTTTAACAGGCCAATTTCTCTCCCAACGTAAAATAACATTATCTTCTGTGATTATTTTTTTTTCCATTTGTGGCTCCCCATACTACGTAGCTTCTTGTAAGCAGCTTTTAAAGAAACTTTTGATGTTCTAATTTGCAAAGCTCTATTTTCTGAAGTCCAGCCCTGCAGGTGCATTTAACAAGTAAACTGGACACACTATACCCAGCTATAAGGAAACTTCACTGTATTTAAGGAGAAACATCCCAACCACCTCTTGTCTTTCAGTTTTCTTTTTCACTCCTACGCTTATTAACAGCTCAAACCACATGACAGTAGGTGGAGAGCTGGGGGGAGCCTGCTCTATGGGAGAACTTGGTGCTGGTACCCCTGTCCTGAGCTCCAAGCAGCTGGGCGAGGCAGCAGCCAGCCTCTTTCAACTCAGGACTTTGGCCATCCCCAAGAGGTTGGTGCAAGATCTGTCCCCCCGTCTGCAGACGGGAGTTTTGCAGGCCTGAGCTCCCTTAATGTAAAGGGTACATAAGCAGACGTGCCACTTCTGCAAAGATCTTAAGCCCAGATTTTGGAGGTAAGTCTAGAGGAGTTGTGTAGCTGCAACACAGTGATACTGTGCTGAACATGGTTGCTGGAGATGACCTAGACAGGAAGAGGATGTCTGTGCTCTAGTTGTGTGTTACCTGTAGCTTTTTCTGTCTTGGGAAGAGGATGAGTAAACAAATCTGTGGTAGTGAAAAAGGTCTTGAGCATTTTAGTTCAAGCTCATTGTTCAGTGCCTCACAGTGATTTTCTGTTAGCTCTTACCATGTTTCTTGATCTTTCTGTGGATTTTTCCCTTGTGATAGAGCTTTCCTGTACATCCATAGATAGAAAACACTTCAAGCATCGTATTTTTTAGTCCAGTACTTTGACTGTACCAATTTAATTTTTCACTTTGCATTTAGATTCATACAGTCACTCAAAGGAACATCCTAACTGGTTTCTGTGACCACATATGCTTATTTGGCACTGTTTCCCACTGTCCTTTTTCCCTATTGTACCAGATAGATAAGCTGTTTCCTTTTTGTTTGTTTTCCTGTCTGAACCACGAACCCCATCTAACTCCAGCAGATGTAGGAGGCTTTTCTCAGTACCAAAAGGTCAGTTCTCTGCAGTTGGACAGTAATACCCAGCTTGTGTTCTTTGCTTTCCTCTCAGCTGCTCCCTGACAGGAATTCCATCTGGGAGAGGGAATTTATGCTGCGTTTTCTTAACCTGAGTTATAAAACATCACCTGAGTGATGTCTAGGGCAACTTCTGAGATCTTATTTTGTGTATTTGATTTTCCTTAAAGACACGCAAAAACCCCTTGTGAAACTCAGGTTTTTGAGTGGGAACTTCATCTTAGCTCTTCTCATCTCTCACAGTCTACCCACAAGTATGTATGAAACTGTTGTCTGTTTTTTGCTTTGAAGCAGTAAGATTCTGTAGCACCTTTATAAATACTGGTATTAAGGTATTAGCATTATGGTAGTTCCTAGAAGCCACACACATTGTCCAAGTAATTTTGTTTAATGCCACTTCAAAAAACCAAACTGCTTTGCAGTATTAACAACATATATATATTGATTTGTATCATGTGTTTGAGGCTGGGAGACAATGATCAAAGGTGATAGTTGCTCATCATCAGTTTTTACGTAAGGACAAGAATTTAGATTCTGTAATGGACACAAGTCGTAAGTTCCCATCAGAGTTTTGCTCACAATGTGTAAAGATGTAGAAAGGTGTCAGTGAGACAGCTGAGCATTAGCTCTTTGAGTACATCACAAATGGTTCATCCTGAGTGTCCTTATCCTTGATTATTATGTGTGGCCTGCCTGTAAGTTATTGACTGAGAAATTTTTCTTCCAAATATTTTTTGGTGTTTTTACTTGCTCTGTCAGCCACTCCTGACACTAGTCCCTGTAACCTAAAATGTGACTTCTAAAATGAGCAGCATGATGGCTTCTAGGAAACATGTCCCATTTTCTCATCTCAGATGAGTTATTTGTGATAAGTATTGGGTTTGTAGAGTTTAAAACTACAACTATTTCATTTTACTTTGGTGTTTTGAATAATTTAATGTTAACCTTTTAAAGCAACTTTTAAACTACACATATAGAAATGTAACTTTAGATGCAAAAGCAAGAAAGCCAAACGATAACCTGTACATTATCAATAGAGTTGAACTATCACATTGCATGTAGCTGTCTTTGAGGGAAAATATGCCGTTGAAATCTTCCTTTGCTAAAGAATTTTGTGGTATGAATTCTGGTTTTGTTTCATTGAGTCTTTAAGATGATGACAACTTGTTTTCTTTGAGAAGGATTGAACATTGCCAGTTGTGACTTAAATGATGTCTCAGCATCAGTATAGGCCTGGTCAATAGAACATAGGAAATAGATTCAGCACAAACCTGTGAAGATTAATGGAAAAAATTAGTCAATATCTGCTGTGTAAGGGGAAAGCTATTGATGCTATTTTTATTTTACTGTGGCACTTCAAGGCTGCATTGTTTCTTGTGACACTCGAACTAAAATAATTTGTCTTGAAGGTGAGTGATATTCAGAAGAGTATTCTCCAGTACTTCATTGCATGACAGCCGCAAGTTAAATGAGATGATCCTTACTTTCAATGTGAAAACATCATTTTCCTTCCTTGCCGTCACTCCTGTGTCCCTGTGATAAACTAGAGGTTCTGTTTTATTTTCAAGCGGTCAGTCAGCTCAGATAAGCCTTTCCTTTTATATTTTAAATGAAATCTAGTTAAATTTTCTTTATACCATATCCTTAAACACAAAGACAAGAGTGTATGTGCAATTTTCAGTAACAAACTGTCCTTTTCATGGCTAAAATAAAAACCAAGGAAGTGTATTCAGAACAACCTATTAAATATTACTCGAACTTAAAAAATTGGAAGGTAACAGTAACAGCAAAGAACAAACAAAGGTTGGTGGTCTGGTACACTTTCTGAAAGGTTACGCTGGACTTTTGGACTGACACGGAAGTTAATTACTGTATGCAGGTTCCTCCTGAACGTGTTGCCTGGCAGTAGGCATTTATATTTTGAGAGGTCCAGATTGAACACCTCACTTCACCCTATTACAGCAGTGCAATGCAAGAGCAGGGGCAGTGGTGGTACAGGCCTTGCTCTGTCCTTCGAAAGCAACAGGAAATAATTAGGAAGTCGGAGCATGTATCTCAGAAGTACCTTATTACGTGGCTCTTGTAATTGAGGTTGCTAGAGCTCTTCAGCTGCTCTTGGCCACAGCCCAGCCTCCCAGGGTCTCCTTGGGTTCCACCCACAGCTCTTCGTAGATCTCATGGTACTACGCTTCTCCCACAGAGCCAGGTTGGTACATTTTGCACACTTCCTGCATCGTTCGCTTTGATACCAGGATTGCACAGATGGCTTCTACATTCCACTCTCATTTGTCTGGGCTTGAGATATCTGTTCCTCTCTGAAACCTTGTGTGATGCCAACCAAGGCATCTGACACATGGGGATACAATGCAGAGAAGAGTCAGTTCCACTGGGTCACTGCCCCAGCAGCCCACACGCTTACACCGAATCTCTCTTATGTATCGACCCTCGACTGTCATGCAGCCTAACGTAGGATGTCACATGTTAAGAGAAGGCAAAGATCGTATAATTTTTATTTTAATTTTCCCCTTCAATCTTACATGATTTGGCAGTGTTCTGGCACCAGGCAGAAAAAGAAAAAATGCAGTAAATCTACAGTGTAGAAGAAAGTCTGATAGATGAGCATGTTTTGAGGTACTAAAAACTACATGTTTAGGTAAAATTTTGCTCAAGGTTTATTTTGTAGTTTAAGAACTCATGCTTTGGGAATTTTTCAGTGCGTTATGTTCAAAACCACTTTACACTTTCTTTCACATCCTTGCCCCTCTGCTTATCTCTGTTCTTACAAGACTTTTTCACTCTATTCTATAGTTTGTTATTGTGATATCTTATTTATTCTTGTATCCTTTGAACAAAACCCCCAAAAGGCAGTTGAAATCTCTGGGAGTTCTCAGGATATGAATCTAGTGGATGAAAGCATCCTAAATTTGTTTTACAGGACAAAAGCATCCTAAAGCATCCTTATTTGTGTTGTCATTTTTCCTTCTATATGTTTGCTCTGTTTTTTTTCTCATGTGAATTTGCATAGTGAACTCCTCAGAGGAGGATCAGTTCAGTTTTGCAAAGCAATGAGGCCCTCCCCATATTTTAAATCAAGTGTAATTTTAAAAAATACAAATATATCTTCATTGGTAAAATAGTAATAAGATGTAATATATTGCTAGAGACTAGTTGTGCCTCATTTTTCAGTAAACTTTAAGGAGCATCTGCTATATGCTTATTGCAAGCTTTTATTTTTCTTTGATTTAAAGTTAAAAGCCGTTCTTGCTTTACTGTTTACAGCTGTTCAAGACTGTCTGGTTTTGCTGGGCTGGAACTTCGGGGAGTGCTTGGCTTGCTGCCTGGTTTTCAGCAGCTTGTCACGGACAGATGTTGTGCTGTCTTCTGAGTGTTTTAAAGCCGCTCAAGCGAATTCTTCAGACAGCACTTAGAAATCCACATGCAGACTTTTGAAGGCTAATAATTTAAACTGTAAGGCTACAAATTTAAAATCTCAAATGGTGTATTTGACATGCTGTTCAGTGAGAGCACACACAAAATACCCATCAGTGTCAGCCTTTGCTAATTAAAAAATGTACTTAGAAAAAATCCAAATTCTAGTAAAGTGTGATGGTTCTGTAAGATTATGAAACAGGACAGTATATAACTCCTTAGCAAGAGAAGCACGTAGCTCTGTTTTTCAATGTGTCTGTAGGATATAACTTTGAATATTCACGTTTGGAAAGTGAAAGTGATTGTCACAGGTTCACTATGCCCAGTTCACATAACACCAGATTCATGGGCGTAACTGAAAAAGTAAAATTATTTGCATGTCCAAAACTACTAGGAGAAATTTGGTATATAAATCCTATCTGACTGGCATGTCAGTCATAAAAGTTGCTAGTATTTCATGCAATTACAACTTTGGAAATGCAAACCTAGAGTGTATTTGTTTAAAAATCGAGTCTACTGTTCTGTACCATAGTGGTAGATAGATACTTTCAAACAAGTAGTAAGAACTCTGGTTATTATTGGGCTAAAAGAAATTCTAAATTAGCAAATGTTTGGGTTTTTTTCTTTTGTATCCAGAACCCTGTTAAGACATTAAGTTGAACATAGAGGGGCTTGATACTCAGAGGGTTTTTTTTAACATTTTGTGTTTTGCTTATCTTGAGGAATAGTTTTGTGAGGAAGGGCATAAGATGTATAAGGAAGAATCCGAAACAGTTGGTGGTTTAAAGAACGGAAAACTTGATTTAGCCAATTTTGATACTAAATTGTTTAGAAATATTTTGCTCTTCCATATCTCTCCTAATTTAATGGCATTTAACAACCTGATATTTCTGGTTTATTCCAGGGGTGATTAGTAGCTGCACAGGTGCCACTAAAACAGGGCTTTTCTCCAGCTGTGAATCGAAAGGACCAGATTGTTCAAGGTGGATTAAGTGCAGAGGCTCCAAGACAATAGAAAATACATTACAGCTTTTTTTCTTCCTTCAGTATGCTGCTTGAGTACAACTCAAAGTTCTTTTCTGCAACTGTCCCTTCTTCCTGTATTTTTTTTCCCCGTCGTAAGAGGGAATAGGGATTTTTGTATGAATGTACTGTGTGTTCTTCAGTGTCCACTGCAGGCCACAGGAAAAGACGACAGAAGTGATCTCAGCCACCCTTTATGTAGCATTTTGCCTGTGTATAGACATGTAGGATGATCTTCAGCTTGAACTAAACGAAGCATTGTGAATATGCATTGTGTGTGGTCCCTTAGGGACTCTGAAGGTGTTTGCTTTTTTTGAAAACACACCCTCAGAGCAGCTTTGTTAGTGGACTTGTATTGCTGCTGCTGCTGCCCATGAAGAACTGAAAGCAGCACAAGATTTTTTAGCTTGCTTCTTCTCATTTTGGCACAGCGCATTCAACTGCAAGTATAAGCTTAATGTGTTTACTGAGGGTGATCCGGAAGTTCAGGAACCACTTATGCAGAGCCCATAATGTACAGGAGCCTGCAAACAAAATAAGCTGCTAATAACATGGTTACACTAAATTAGCCTCTTCATGTATGGTCATGGTTTATTTCATTTGTGTTTGTTTCATTATACCCAAGACGTAGGTCTATATACTCAAATACTGAATACTTGATGGCTTAGCAATGAGATGGAGATACTTTTATAATTAATATTGGGCAATAATGCTGTTAATTGGTAAGGTGGAAGAAAACCTTGCTTCCCATCTCATAACTATTATTTTTTAATTTCTATGATAGCATAAAATCAACTTAATAACCCATTAGTCTCTATGGGGATCTGAAGATTATATGAAATTTTAAATATTTTAGAATGTGTGTGGCGTGGTTATGGGAGTCGCAGGCTGCGCTAGGTGTGTGAAGAGGAGTTTAGCACTGCTCCTGCCCCAGAACTGGGTGAAGTTGGATGGGTGGGAGGGGGCTCAGCCTCCTTCAATGTCAGTAGGACAAAATGTTCAGTAAATCTACCTTGCCTCATTTCCTAATGAGTTTCTCTACAGTACTTAATGGAATTCAGAGCTTTTATCTTCCAATACACATACTCAGGTCTGAGGTTATGCTATTGGTTATGCAAAGATTGTCTCTTGCATAACACAAGATCACAGTCTATAACCTTTATAGTGGTTTTGTAGCTTGTAAGTAGGCTTGGCTAGGATGGAGACATGTCGTTGTGAACTGAATTTGAATTTTTCTTTTATCCATAAGAAAGTTAGAAGACTGAGTTCATCAGCTTGAGTCATCCTCCACTCATTTCCTGATTTCCCCAAAGAAATCCTTTTCCCTTAGGTACTTATTACTGCCTTCAAACTTGTACGATTACAAATGACGTTGATGCACGATGAGATGTATTAATACAGCAGCACATATTCCTTTCCAAATGTAATCCATGTAGAATAATGAAAAGCACAGGCTGATCTCATTTATGATATATATTTGTGTATAGCAGGAGATCATTTCTTCTCCTGCCCTTGATGAAAATTAGGCTGTCAAAGATACTAGCTGTCCATGTGTTAGCAGATGGGTTTCCTTGGCTTTAAATGTCACCAAGTTTTATTGTGGTAATGACTCAAGGAAGAAATTGTGGAGAATAGGTTGTCATTAGCTAAGCAGAATTTAACAGTGAAAAAGCATCCTGACAAAGTTTATTTAGAAAAATGCCCCATCATCTTATAGTTTGTCATCTTCAGGTTTTCATGGTTCTGTGGGAGGAAACAAAAAGTACAAAGGCACATTATGAAAAAGTACTTAATGTTAAACTTCCATTAATTTATAATGAAACCAACCTGCAGTTGGTTAGTTAGTATAACAGATAATTGACAGTTTTGATTAAAGAATTTTCTTCCAAATCAACTTTAATTAAAATCCTGTGAGTTTACTATATGCAAACTGATTGCAGAATTGTTAATATAGTTTTGAATGTTGGCACTAAAGTATGGTTCACTTTAAACTTGAATCTATCCCAGATTCATAGTAAAATGTTCATTAATTTGGATCTTGGGTGGAGCATAGTCTGCCAAGTTTTGTGGGTTTTTCTATATTAACTTATGAAATTAGTCACAATGAAGTGTACATTTCAAAGAGATGTATGTGAAATTCCAAATTTGAATGTGACATGGTTGACTCTCCATGTGCCTCCCATCATGAAGCATGCATTATTCATTGCTTTACTATTGAATACAAGTTTTGTGTGTCTGCTGCTGAACAAGTTCTTCAAGACAATAACTGCACACAGAGGAACTGAGTCTGAGCAATAAAATACTGAGAGCAACCAGTGCTTATTGAAGTAGGACTGAATGTGTACATCGGACCAGGAAATACAGACTTCTGTAGCTCAGGAGTGTGAGGTTAAACCTTTTTCAGCATTTTTGAGCGCAGCACCTAACCTGGCAAAGCAGATTGATACACATCTGGGGTACATTTGCTCCTTGGAGGAGGAACATTAACATTTTATAAAAGGTTTCTCTGGCTTCATAACTAGAAGAGCAGGGGATCAATAGTATGAAATGCTAAATATAACCCCCAAGTTCTCCAAACTGACCTGCACAACAGTGGTAGGACTGGAAGGAATGAATAATGAACAATGAACACTGTATTAAGGAGTATCTTGCATTCCTCTTTCGCTTTCTGCCAAGTAAAGCCCTAGCATCTTATGATGAATTTGCTTTATAGGTTGTTTTTGTTTTTTTTTTTTTTAAACTAAACTCTTCCTCTAGCAAAACAAAGCCATACATTACAAATTACACATCACTGCTGTGACACTGCTTTTTCTCTCAAGCCTGCCTCTGTTCTTTGTGGTCCTGTGGGCTGTTGAAAGCAGGATGTAAAGTGACTTTACAAGACTGGCACAGACTTTTAGCTGAGAAAGTTATACACTTATTAACATGCTAAATTTCTGAAAATGCCCATTTAAAGATGGGGAGACCCACTAAAAGGTTCTTGCACACATACCGCTACCCACACCCCCCCATTTTTCAGATGGTGGTGGAAAGTCATGTTGTACTTTCCACCATTTATCAGGATCCCAAGACTGGAGAAACAGGCATTAATTACACTGTTGTGTGGGACTTTGGAGACATAATAATGCTGTACATGGTCTGACTGGGGATGAGTTCTGAAGTTAACTTCATGCATAGCCACCCATATGCTGCCATGCTTGTGGCTGACACAAAGCTGGAGCAGCGCTACAGACTGGGTGGGAGGTGGGACAGCTGTCCCACAAACATGTCTGCTGATGGGGAACAGTGTATTAATTCCTCTTTGCTCTTTGCATTAAACTGTTGTTCTTTCAATCCATGACTCTTTGCCCTGTTTTTTAGCCCATGGGCCAAAGGCAGGATGAGTGTTTGGCGGCTGGCTGGTGTCAACCCACCTCAGTCTCTAAAAAGGCTTGCATTTTAGGAAGGAGCTGTGTAATGAGCTAATGGAACTCTGGCTGGCAGGCTCTTCTTGTGCTCAGTTTCTCTAGCAGCTTCTCTGTTCAGCTATGTTCGAGGGTTTTAGAAAAATGTGCCTGTGGAGTATTGTGTGTGTGTAACCTGTAATCATAGTGAGAGTTACAGAATGTGAAAGAATTCTGTATGTATTTGTCAGTGGAGGATATTACTAATTACAGACTATCTCTCATGGGTAAATTGATATAATCTGACTGTGGAACTATTTTTCTGCATGGGTAAGCAGATGCATTAAACTAATCAAAGATGTATCAGGCCTTCTAATTTAACATGGGGAAAATCTAAAGTTGGTGTGTAGATTCAGTGTTAAGTAAAATTAGCAGACAATTGGATAAATGTTTAATGCAGATCATCTTAACATCTCTTGAGATAAATAGGAGACTTAATGCAATTTAGTGCTCTGTTTAAATTCCCTTCAAAATGAACCAGATGTGACTTCATCAGTTATTACTTGAGGGAGTTATGGTACCGTATTGCTAGATATCAACATAGAGATGTACACTCAATGAAGTTAAAACTGTATTTGCAAGACAGAAAGGCAATTCTATAGCCATCGAGTTTAGGAGTTAAATAGCTGAATTAATCTGGCAGAAGCAGAGTCAAGAGAAATTACTGAAAGGCAGAAAAGGAAGTCTGCAGTATGTTTTCTTTATTGCTTGAATTTTATACTGTCTTACTGATTGGCAAACAGGGCAGTCACAAAGACTGATTAGCCATGGGAAGAGCTGAGAGTTACAGTGAACAAATCTGCTCATCAAATGAGTTCATAATCGCTAAACAGTAGCTTAAACATTTTTCTTGCGTTTCTGCTGTTTACTGTCAATACCTCTTTACATATTGATTTAAAAAGTCAGTTTGTAATGTGTTATCTGACAGGTTTGAATGCTGTTTTGTTTGGGTTTTTTCTTTTAAAGGTGTCTACAATGAAATCACCTTGGGATAGCATAATAGCCAGCCTGCACAAAATTTCCTATATCAAGTGTAGTGTTCAAAATGTGGTATTTTATGCATGTGAATGATGAACTGAAATTTTTTAGCTCATGAAGCAAAGAAAAAAAAAGACACTCTAGTCATAGGCAGTATTTTAGCATAGCCTCAAATGAATCTTGTGACACTTTTATTCTGACTTTGAACTGTTTTGGTCATTCTAATAGTATTCAGAATTTAAATTTTTACTGTGAACTAGAATGGTCGTCCCACCTGTTCTGGGTTGTTCTCTTTCAAAATGGTATCTCTGCCATCAGTCAGCATTAGCTCTCCCTTGAAGTATTCTGCTGGAGACTGCATGATGACCTGCTTTAGAGGCTGTATCTTCAGATTTATATTTCATCTCAGAACTGGTTTTGAGAAATGTCATGTCAATGGTTTAGTGTGCTACTCTAAGTTGAAAGCTTTAGAAATGTGTGGTAAATACCTAAACCCTATTTGACCTTAAGAAGGTACCAACAGCAAGAGTCGTGGACATTTAGTTTGCTTGTATGATTATAGTGGGAGAAAAATGATAGAAGGCGTAAGAATGAAGATAATCTGGGAATCAGTTGCAAAGCTTTTGAAACTTTTTTAACTCAGAACAGTCCATCCTAAAAAGCGGTAAAGGAACCTTTACCTTTAGTGATGCATCTATACAAAGTCACTCTTAAAAAGCCACAGTCTGCTTCCTCTCCTGCCTGTTTTTCCTTTTCCTCTTGAAGCATTACTTCAGCTTATAGGGAAAACAGCATTTCTGTAAACTCCATGTCATTGTCCTAAAAAGATTTTTGATTTTGTGGTTTTTTGTGAACAAGTCAAATAATAGGATGCTTTTTGTGTCATATTTTAACTTTAAAGGGTTTAACAGGTGGTGTGACTGTACAGTTCAGCTGAATTTCTAATCATGATGTTTTCAATTTAGCTATAGAATGGGTTTATAGATGATGCACAAAGATAAAAGATAGTGAGAAGGCACTGGCCATGGCTGTCCAGTTTGAGACTTAGAGTTGCATTTTATATTGTGACCACCAATGTTTAGCACCACTCCCAGAAGCTTCAGATGAGTTGAGATCTCTGTATGACCCTCTTGTACCTAGTAATTCTGCTGTCTGACCATGAGCAGTATGCTTAATGGTTGCACGCTGTTACTTCTCAGAATGTGATAGTTATGTTATTCAAAAAGACTTGGAGATACTAGAAGTGCAAAATACTATCTTTAAAGCTTTCATTATGCAGATGCTCTTCATTTTCTGAGTTTTCTTTTTTTTTAGAACTTTAAAGTCATTAACGAATTACAACAGAACCCATTACAGTTTGGCTCATTTAGCATGTTCCCAGTGAAGAAAAAAAAAGGAAATCGCTGCTCAGGCATTCAGCTGTAGTTGAGTGTGCATTAAACTCTGCCTCACCCCGTGTGCTATTCTGAGCTGCCACATGCAGACACGCACAGTGTTCAGCCAGGTACACCAGCAAAGCCTGCAGGTACTGGGGATGCTGGCTGCCATGGCATGAAATCACACACCTTGCTGTTAGAGGAAACATCAGCAAATGCTTCAACAAAGTCTGGGGAGGGTTTTGGCCAAAGACTTGTGCTGGTACAGCATATGGCCTTCAGTTTGGCTAGCAGCAATAGGCCAAAGAACGTTTTTTACAATATAACTCAAGCTTTCATTAGAGGAATTAGCAAAAGCTGAACTATAAACTGTTAGAATTACTGTTTGTAAATCACTTCTGACTCTACTTCCAGCAAATAGCCCTATGGACAGATATCACATTGCCTCTTCCAGCCCTGATTTAGGAGCTTGCCTCTGCAGTGTGTGGAGTGCTGGTTGAGCTGTGCTGTTTGAATGCCTCGAGTCTCTCAGTAATTGAGTAGTGTGTTCACAGACACAGGAATGTCCACTCCTAACACTGAACGAATGGATTTGAGTCTCGGAATAGGAATCTCTTCGTTACAGGATCCTTTCAGGTGTTCTGGAATACTCCTGTGGTGGCTGTGGGTTTCTGTGACTTCAACGGGAGGTTTTGGTATTAATTGCATTTTGCCAGACTTTTAGATGGTAATTAGTTTTCTTTCCAAAAGCTCATAGAAGAAATGGTCAGCAAGTAAAACCAAGTGCCGTGAAAATGTCATGAAAGTACCAGATTACAGGATTTGATTTTTATGACCAAATGCCAATTATCCTGAAGTCAGGTAGTTAGATCAAACAATCTCTAGTACTCCCTGTGCCTGTCAGTGAGTGCGTAGTATTTCTAGACAAAAGAACTAAGCCATGAGTGATGAGATAGGAATCAAGTATGTGTATTTCCATAGACTGTTGTATTATAGATATATTTTGTTGTTTAGCATTTAACATACCTAATATTATAGTCAGTTTTTTGAAAAGTTGTCAGTTGTATACCTCATGTTTATGTTCTGTATCTGAACATAATCTATTTCCTTGTTTCTAAGTACATGTAGCTTTTGAATGTGTAAATATTTAAGGCAGTTTGAGAGGCAGAAGTAGTTAGAGTTAAACAAGTGAGTTGGTCTTGAAGATGTAATACGTCTTATTGTAAAATACCTGTGAAACACCTTTAGCAAGGTTGTTTTCCTAAAAAGTACAGTGAGACTATAGGATAATGTTTGGAAAACATCCTGTCTGTCTGAAGATGTAACTCAACAATGAAATGGTGTATGCCTTATGTGTAGATAATAACATATTGTGTCTCCTTTGCTATACTATTACGTAGTTTGGCTGTTGTAAACTTTGTACGTGAGGGAAAGATAATGTAAGAGGAATTTCCAACCAAAACTTTTAGTCCTTAATTCTGCAGTCCTTAGCTCGGCTTCTTGAAGTGAGGTTAGTTTGGGCAAGGTGGGTATTAGTGCTTTGAGACTGAGTGGGACTCAGTGAACATGAACCTGGAGTGATGCATAGTGAAATAACCGAGATAGACAAGCCTTTAGATTTACTGCAACAAGGAATATAAACACTGTGCCTGGTGGAGACAGGAGAACTGGGAAACCAGTATTTCTTTACTATCACTGTGGGTGTGTTTTAGGAAAATGCAAAACTGCAAGTTGCTGCTGGCGATTTGAGTGCAATAGGATTGTGTCATGTTTCTGACAAAAGCTTTGCTGTGCATCCACATGACTGTGGCATCCAGAAATAATCACATAATCTCGCTGCTGGAGGGCCTGCATTAGACTTGCAGCAGAACTCCCTATTTGGAGCCTAACTGATCTTTATTTTTCTTTAGCTGAAGGTAGAAGGAACTTTTCAAATGCACCAGGCCCCTAGTTTTACTTACCTGTTTTATCTGCCAGACATTACAGAAAGTGAGCTGTATATTTACAGATTAAATTGCACAAATGCATAATATTTTTTTAAAATGGAGTTTTGCTTTAGAGGGAGCATCTTCAAATTAAGCATAATTCCAGGTTATAGCTTGTGAAATATAATCTGTGGAAAGCTGCAGATAATTGAATTTCCATTTTGTTCCTAGTGTTATGTTTTTACTTCTGGTGGCATTTCTGGAAATCTCAGTAATTCTCTTATGCAACCACTGGCAGGAATACTATACTCTGAAAAAACCTATGAGTGACCCAGGCAAGGCCAGGACAGAATTTAATGCTTTAAACAGGGAAATCTATTGAGCAACCTGAGCTAGTGAAAGATGTCCAACACCCTTCCCCCACCCCTGCTGTGATCAAAGCAAAGGACAAGATTTTCTTTCATAGGTCCCATCCAATCCAACCTGTTCTATGATTCTGTGACAATTAGTATGCTTAAGCTTTTACCTATTTTAAAATGATTGCTATACCTTTTCTAGTTGTCCTTCCTATTTAGATAGCAAAAAGAGGAACTTACAAGTAAGACCTGCCAGGTTTTTAGCTGAAGTGTTGGTGTTTTGTGGGGTTGTGTTTTTTGTTTTTTGGTTGGTTTTTTTTTTTTTTTCCTAAACTCTGAATGTAATGTTATGTAATTGTGATACTTACTTTTTTGGCTTGTTTGTTTTTTGTAGTTCTGAATTCAGTATACTGACTGATTTCCCTGTTGTATGCAACCTTTAGAAGACTGTTGGGAAGGGATACTTTAGCTTTTTTGTCAGGGTAGATTTCTCTTGTCAGCAGAGATTATGAAGAGTTTCTGTTGTTCTGGGTAACCAAAAATCAGGCAAGGAGTCTGGTTGCCAAGGACTTGGCTGTGCAAAAGCTGAAGGTGGCTCTGAAAGCCTTGCGTGTTTGCTTGAAGGCATAAAAAAGTCATTGTGAGGCTGGGTAGAACTGCCACAGTTTTACATAGTCCAGTCTTCCTGGCTGACTGATGTAAATCAGTACCTTCTGTCCTGGGTGGATCGTCTGATTTTTAGAGTCTAGTTTGCCCATGTCAAACAAATTTATAAACACTTATTGCTTGAACCATCCACCCACTGTTGAAAGATGCTTCATAACCAGGTATCTGATGTAGTTGGATATACATGTGCTGTGGTGTGGCATACATAGCTCCCAAGGTATATTTTTATAATTTTGCCAGCTTTGTTGCTCTGGCAAAAAAATGTAAAAGTACTTTCTTCCCCATTTGTTTCTGTAATTGGCTGCAATGTCTTCACCAAACTAATCACTGAAGGTACAATTTTTCAGACACACCTTCTGATGATAAAGGCAAGCTAGGGATAGCTTTTGATGCTACCAAATTATGCAATAGCTGATGTGTGTAACTTTTGTTATTGCTGTCCTCCCCATATCCAGTAATATCAAGAGTTGTAATTTTGAGTAAAGTTATAGTCTTCTCAGGACAAAAGATAACATATGTATGGATCATTGCACAATAAATTCTTGATGTCGATGACTTCTTATAGCCATTTTTCTTTCAGTATGGAGACCATTACAGTGTGTTGGTAGAGTTTCAGATATAGTGCGCTCTAAAATGTGAAGTATAGCTCTTCTGTTGTATGAAATGATTGCTGTACACTTGAAAAACTATTTCAGCAAAGCTTGCTGGCCTTTTTTTGACTTGGCTTGCAAGTAGTAAAGCCAGATGGTGATTTTTGAACAGGTGTTCATAATTTCTTTATTTGAATGTCTCAGTAACCTTTCTTGCTGCTTAGTCATGAATACTTTTTTCCCCTGCAAATATTGATTGTGTACATCTATAAAAAGTCATGGTAGCAATACTTTTCAAGCTCACTGAAGGGTTACTTTATTGATTCCTAACTGAAGTGAGGCTGAACGGCTCAGGTTTAGTGTGTCTTAACCTTAGTTAAATTTAAAAAAGCTGAATTTTCTCTGCTGCAGTGTTTTCAGATTTGTAACTTCAGGTGGAGTTTAACTTTGGAATTTACTTGGACCCTCCCAGGGACACAACCTATGAAAGCAGGGAGCTCTGTAGCAGTTGTGCTGTGCGTGGGGTACAGGCCCTGTTAGGGAGGGATACAAAATGTCTCCCACTAGTTTAGAGTAATTTATTTTTTAATCGTGTCTTTTATCCAGGAATCTCCAAGTGCTTTAAAAACACCGCTTCATTCTCCTAATGTTCTTCTGTATTGCAGTGCTTTGCAGTAAGGGAGTGCTGTGAGTGAAATGTTACCCTGATTTTCCACATGCAAGAGGAGTGTGTTATGGGTCTAGTGCAACAGATGCTCATGATGACTTCTTGTGTGTGTCACAGGGTAAAGCACAGTTGTATTAAACTTAATCATGCAGTAGCAGGCTAAAATTTAAAGGTTATAACCATACTGTTAAGGGCCTAGAACTGTTCCACAGCCACAGAGGGATTTCTTGCTAATGTCAGTAATAGTCATCCAGCAGTCAGCAGCATTGCCAGGCCTGAAGCTGGTAGGTTGGTTTCTCATCAGTCGTAAGACATAAAAGATAAAGTAGAATGAAGACCAGGAAGATCCATTCCTTATTTAATCGATTTGTTGGCTCAGTCTGCTTTCTCAGTCTTATTTAGATTTTTAATACTATTTTGCACGCCTCCTGAAATGAAAACTTTGTAAAATGGTGTTTTAAGAGCTACAGTATTTAATCACCTGAATAGAAATGAGAAAATTGGAAGAAACATGTTAAGAAAAAACACTAATCTTGAGGCTACAAATCTCAGCTGCAAGAGGTAAGATGATGCAAGTTCTGCTCTTTCCTTGGGGGCTTCCTTGTTTCTCTTTCTATTTTCTTTTTATTTCCTTGTCTTATTTAATCAATATAGTTTTCCGCTTAGTGCTTCTTCATATCATGGTTTCTTAGCAAAATATCACCAGCCTAGCAATGCTTCAGGTTATAATCTGTATCACATCAGCAGCCTAAAACTATAGCTGGAGTTACTTGGTTTTGCTCATACCTCCCAAACGCAGCCATTTAATAATGGTTTTGTGAAAAACAGAGAGCTTATTACAGTAACATGTACTGTGCCTTAATGACTTTTCTTTTTCCCCAGAAATTGAGCAGGCTTTGGTGGAAAAGCATCTTTTTTTTAAAGTAATCATCGGAGTAAGTTTCAGCAAAGTGGGAGTGGTGTAGTAAAGCTGAACACTGAGAAATATTCACTGAGAAACACACAATCATTAATAAGCAAGATTTTATGCAAAGGGTAAACAATAAGAAAGCTTTCAATCGGATAGTCTTGACTGAAAGGTGGTTCTTTTCCTTAGATGCACATGAATACTTCTATACAAATAAAACAAGCCAATACAAATATGAAGGCCTCTCTTTTTGGAGATCTGACTTGTGCTGGTGGTGTGTTCTCTAGTCTTCGTGCTTCATTGACTGTTGTGTATCTGTGATGATCCTTAAAGTTGACTCTAGTGAAGAATTCAAGAAAGTAGAAAGACATCCCAGTGCTACCTAACATCAAAATAATTTGCAAAGGATCCAGTAGAGTTTTCATGTGGTCTTAGGTAGCCCAGATTCTTTTCAGTTTACAAAAAAGAGTTACTTGTAAAACTTGAATTCATCCATATATATATATATACCTATATAGTTGGCAAACTGTTATTTCTTTATTTTTATGAGTAAATAATTGAGAAAATTTGTGCGCAGCATCCTACAAAGATTACTTGTGAATTTGGTTCCATGTTTCCATTTTGGCTGGATAGTGACACTTCTAGATTAATCTGAAAATGAGTTTTATAACATGACAAAACAAAACCAAACCCAAAGCAAAACCAACTTCGTATTATAACTCCTTTTTGCAGGTCAGAGGTTTGGCTCCTCTTCTGCCTTTATTTTCCAAATGTGAGTGCAGACCTCACCAAACCATTTTTGCCCAAAGTGTTTTCTTTTCTTAATTTTCCCTTTATAGTCAGATTTCTCATAACGAGTCCAACTTTTTGTGGTTTTGCCTACGGTGAGGAATGTGACTTTCCATTTCTGCAGTTCAGCAGCAGTTCTCAGTTCTCTGAGAGAATGGGAAATTACTTCTCTGCTTGGACTTGTCCTGCCTTCAAGAAGCTTTGTGCATTGTGTGCCTTTGTTGTATGTGATGGTCCTTCAAGTGGTGAAGTTGTTCTTATATGTAGATAAAAATCTTAACAGGTTCTATGCTTTATATACTGCAGTTGGCTGTCTTAATCTTCAAGTAAAAACCTCTTTAAGTGCCAGTGTGCATGTAAAGATACTTGTATTTACATCTGCCTCTGATGTAAACAATATGTGACTATATCCTTTCAGTGTACTGCAGAGGACATTGGTAGAATTGGTTGATAAAAGGGACACTCATTTTTCTTCATTTTCTTCATTATTTGCCTAATTGGGCAAATCAACACCATGTAATGTGTGTCGTCTTGCCTGTATTTTGAGTATGTACATGTTTATAGAATATCTGTGAACAAATTTCTGCAGGAAACCTCAAGACATGTGTTCTGTCCTTGTGTGCAGTTGCTTATGGGATCCAGGCTTGCCCGTAGCATTTGGACTGGGAACACACTTGGGTTCTCATTTACAATGCTTAAAAAATTCTGTCAACTTACAGGTTTGAATGAACCTGTAAGAAGATGCTGAATTTGTTGTCTGCGTTTTTACTGTATTAAATCTCAGCTGTTAGTTTCAGTTGATGCTGCATGTCATGGGTGGATAGTGATTGTGTAGGCAGAGCCTGGTAGCAGTCATTGTTTTGGGTTCCCTCCCCCCATCTCTCTGCTGAATTTTGTGGTTGTGCTGGTCTTATATTCTGTATCTCGCTTGTTGCCACTGAACCTATGAACCTGACATCAAGCACATACTAAATGCAACAGGAATATAATCTTTTAAAAGTTTGTTTTCTGGATAAGTTTGGGTAAAAGCAAAGGTGATAAAGTTGTCTTTTTTTTTTGGTTTGTTCTGATTTGCTGTTGAATGCCAAGTAACATTCCTATACAGACTTGAAATAGAAGTCCAACCCAAATATTACTTGTTGCTCAGTAACAAACTGTTGTGAAGACCACACACAAGAAGCCTGCTTCTGAAAACAAAACCTTTTACTAGGCTGGGAAGAAAAGCAATGTGGGGCTAATGCATTATATGGGTCTACCCATCCAGACTGCTGCTTGCTTTCTGGTTTTTGGGGTTCTTCCTTCTGTTTTTTTCTTTAAAGATTGCTGTGAGGTTGAAGTCTCGAGGCTAGGAATGTTTCTTAGGATGATCTGGGAACAACACATGATGATGAAGCCAGCTTAGAACTATGGTAATACAAATATTACCATATATTAAGGTTGGCTATTAAACTATAGAAAGGACACAGGTTTTTTGGAAACTATAATTATTTAGGTTACTGTACAGCTAAAATGAAATAAGTTTTTTTTGCTAGTAATCAAAGGATGGAAGCATGAAGTGTGGCATAAAACCCATGAATGCCCACATTTTGGCTGTTAAGAATTTGTTGGCATGTCCATTTTAAGTGTGTTGAGAGAATTGTTTCTTATTGCTGGTGACTGTCTCTTTCTTAAGATGCCACTGAAAAAGTGGATTTTGGAAAATAATTGTTTTCAGAAAGTGGGAGACATAGGATAAGTGATGAGTTAAAAAGCTTTACTTCAGATTTGTAAGATGCATTCTGTTCTATCAATTCGTTATCAGCAACTGGTTCAATCTGTCAGTTTGGTGCTTTATGTGAACTTTTCCAGTGCAACCAGCACAGGCTTTTTCCCTTTGTATAAATCGAAAATCTAAATCTGTCAAAGTCTGCCTTCAGCCTGGCTTCTCATGCATATGCTGCAGAACGATGAATGAATGGGAATGCAGCTATTTTACAGACACAAGTATTTTTCTGTGCTCTGGAATGGTGGATGTGGAAGCTACTTAGCATTTTATGAAACTTCCTTCTAGTTTATTATTGGTGGAAAACTTTACTTTGGTCTCTGCAAACGAGATCATATTTATCTTAGCAGGGTAGTGCCATGCCTGAATGGCAATGGCTAACAATAAATAGCATCTTAAAAGTTTCTAAGCAGTTTAACCTTTCTTCTATAAAGCAAACAGTCACTGGGTCACCTTATGTCTAGTTCTATGCTATAATATGTTCTTACATATAAACTAACTTGGAACATTTTTTTTTTCTCCAGTGTGCTGCAGTGGTTCAACAGTTTGAGCCATGACAGTTCTTTGTTGGTGTAGAGAGAGACCAGGTGCTAAGATGCTTGGAAATGTCTAGAAATAGTGATATTTGAACTGGTATTGGTGCTGTGTAGGACTAGAAGTCAGCTGGTTCTCTAAAATTATTTTGCAGCTATCATATTAGAAATTCATGGTAAAATTTTTCTACTTCTAATGGCCATGTACATTCTGAGAATCTGCTAGGATTTTAAGGGAAATATTTTGGGCCAAAAGAATAAACCTGATGGTATGTGAAAATTTTCTTCCCTGTTCAACAGAGTTCACGCATTTCTCCTTCCTTCCTGTCCTCTGAATTCGCTGCACCATACCTTTTGCCACTGTGCTCGGGAAACGTGATGACTTTGAAGTACTAAGAAAAATGAATCTGTCAGTGCATATGCTTGCACTTAGTACATGTAATTGAAGTCTGCTGACTAGATTCTTTTTTTCTTCCTAGATGGAAAGTGCCCTTTCACTTTTTTCTTCTGACTTTTTGATAATCAAAGCAACCTACATTCTAATTGGTAGTTTCCTGATGACTCCATAGTAATAATCATGACCTGTTGTTTGGGTCTTACTGACTTGATGCAGAGACATCGGTTTTGTCTTGACTGAACTACTGCCAACATCCAAAAAACCTAATCTTTGTAATTCAGTGTATGCAATGGAGCTTTATTACAGGCAGAATGGATTTTTAATCCCACATTATTTCATCAGTCGTAGGAAAATTTGAAAGATAATTCTTACCTTAGCCCGATACTAGATGCAGCTTCCACGAGATGCTTCACTCTCGTTTTGCCACTTCCTTTGTATTGCTGTCCTGCCAGTGGTTTAATCTTAATTGGTTTGATCTTGACTCATGGGCACCTTATATTTGCTTCATAGCAGCACATGTATCGGTCTGGGTAATGGCTACTAATTTTTCTTGAAATTAATCTTGATTGTTTACATTTTACCTGTTTTCCTGTATAAGCTTCCGTGGGGATAACCAAGGCTGCTAATTTGTATGTGGCTTGGAGCCATCAGATATGTTGTCATCATTCCCTTGCAGCCTGACTTTGGCAGGGGACTGACCTAGAAGCCTGGGCCTAGAGAACAAACGGGGGATCAAGTAGCAAGGGCTTCCATGAATGAACCCCTCTTGAACTTCAGAAGTGTTTTGGCATAGCTAAGACATGTACTGCACAGAACTGAAGTTTATTTTCCTCTCAGAATTGGCCTTTTTACGTGGTGTTCATGTTCTTGCATGAATCTGGGCAGCATTTCTTTGGCAGAGGTTCAGCAACTTCAGTTATGACACTTTAAAACTAGACTGGACCCTTAATTCTTAGTTCCCTGGGGAATGTGGTGTGATTTGACTGTACCAGATTTAGTTTCTCCTCTGGGCTGCTTGGCATAAACACTTTTTCCTCTCTCTTCCTGGGATGCAGTGGCTGTTCACACTGAAGTGAGATTTTTTTTTTTTCTTGGCACAAGCTGACAGATAAATCTAAGAAATAGTCTGGAAAAAACTGCTAGTTTTGACTCTCTTCCCAGATAGAAACTGACTGGTTTTATGAATGGGAAGAAAATCCTGAGAGGGTGTTATCCCATCTGAGGTGGTGTTTCTAGCTAGGCTGGATAAGGGTCTAAAAACCTCTCTGTGGAGTCAGGAAGTCAGGTGGGGAATATGAAGCAATAAGATACCAGCTTAGACCCAGAAAGATTCAGTTTCTCACTACCAAGCTGTATAGTCACATCTCTTCAAAGTCTATAAAAGAATATCGGTGGCTGGGGTAGTAAATTTGTGGTAGCCTCATTGAGAAGGAAGAGCTTTGGGGAGCACTGAATCAGACTTTATTTTGGCTTAAGGAGCAAAAACTGCAAATAGCAAGATTTTAACAGTACTCTACCCACTAATCTCTGTATGCCAGTGATGCTCTGGCACTTCTCTGATGCATGTCTCCCAATGAACTTCTTGTGTATGAGTTCTTGTACGAGATGTATTTAGGGGAGGGCACTTTCTGAGAATGTAACTTTCTGATTATATTTTATGGGATTGTGCAAGCTGCTGTGTCTGCTTGGGGTCATGTGCTCCTTTGAGAGTCAATTTGTATCTTGTTTGTGGGCTTGCTTGTTCTGAGCCTTTCTAGCAGTTTTGAGATAACTGGAGAGAATAATACAAAACCTGATAAAATTATATGTGTAGTAATATGTGATGAAAAATGAACTATCCTGTGTTTTGTTTTGTTTGGAGATTTAATTGACAGCTATTGTGTTTCATCCAGCTTAAAGTGCTGCCAGGGCCTTACACAATATCTTGTAGCTGAGGTCTTGCTATAACAGCACACTCTTGTCTTTACTGGAGACAATCCTCATACTATAAGAGATTTGAACTTTGTGTGTAGTGACTGTTGGTTTTCCAGCCCCCAGGAACCCTGGGGGCTGGACCCCTCCCCCCTCCTAGGCTGGCAAGGAGGGGGGATGGGTCATCCTTAATATGAGAATACAGTATAGATCAAGAAATTGTTATTAATCAGATACAGTGAATACTTGCCATGTGTTATTATGGTTTTATACGTTAACTTTTCCTTCAGGTAAATATAACTTATTTCTCTTCAGGCTAGACATGCTAGCAATAAAACAGTCTTGGGGAAAATAGCAGGTTTTAAATATCCTAAATCTGGCTAGATTAGTGTGAATACAGAACACTAACCTTGAGTACAGTTCTGGGTTTTGGCCTGATTTTAAATATCGACACAGAAAATACAAGTTCAAAATTAATTCTGGTGTGAAGTGCTGTAAGAATGCTTTGTCTTATTCATTCTGAGAGTAATCTGTTCTGGGTGCCAGCATCAGATGGCACAGTGCTTTTCAGGAACCATTGCTCTAAACCTAAGTGCTGTTTTTCAGGACTCAACTTATCTCCATCTGAAATACTCACTGCTCTCCCACTCTGTTTTACTTTGTCAGATTCTTTACAGCACGAGTGCTTTGGCTCTTCAGTGAAGAGCAATGGGCTTTGTATTGGCAGGATGAAGAAAGTTGGAAAATGGAAGAGTAGAAGACTTGGAGGTACAGTGTAGGTAGATGTGCTTCATACATGTGGAGAGGGATGGTCTCAATGGGTGAGGAAAGAGTGTCTGCCAAAGCAAATCCATGTGCAGCAGCTTCATGTTGTCTGGTTGTATCTGACATCAATCAGCCTGAGAGACTGGGGTCTTACAAAGAATGAGTGAAAACTGTACTTTTGCTCGGTTACAGTTTCTTGCTAAGCAGCTAGTTTTTATGATACCTACATTCTGGCTCCAGTGGATTTTTTGGAAGCTGACATGATTGAGTTCGCTTGGTAAGGATATTGTCTTTTACCAATTTTTAGTGTCCTGTACTCAGCGATGCTGGTGATGAGGTACACTAGGGCAAGACTTTATTGTAGCATCATCCATTGCAAGTCAGAAATCTGCTTAGCATGTGAAATGAAATGTACAGTAGTCGTGTTGTCTTCTGCTATGCACTTTGGTGCTGTGTGTAACAGTGCTGTGCTAGAGTTTTCCTATCTGTTGCAGAGGGAATGGTACATGGGTAAAAATGAACCAGTGTGGGCCTTGGCAGAGTTAAGAAAAAAGGAATTCTGATTTTTTCCATTTTTTTAATGCAGTGTATCTTGCTATACCAAAAAAAATTATGTACCAATATGTCCAGAGAGAAAGTAAGTGTCTGAGAACTTTCCCTTCTGCTGTGTGTTGTGACTTAGGCTTTGTGGAGCCACGTGCAATGCTGGGCTGAGCACAGCTCTGGCTGGGGTGGAAATGTAGACACACATACGTACTTGTTGAGAGGGACAGTGAATGGACCCTGGTGATGCTGGGGTGCTGGCCACAGCCTTATCGTGCTCCTTTGGAGAAACATGGGATGTACAAGAGAGCCCCTTCAGGTACATATCTGCCCTACACAAGCCCTAACATATATAATCAGGAGGAATTCTAGCAGTTTCGTGTGCAGAGGAGCTGAGTTTGCTTTGCAGCCTGCAGATACTTTCCAAAGTGGTGAGATGTGATGGGCTTACAAGGCTGTCTTTGCAGTTACAGCTTTCTTGCCTGTATTTGTCTTGTTCTTAGCACTAGTACAGGGATTAGCTTCTGTCTCAGCCTCGGTGCTTTTGTTTGTGCTTTTTTCATATCCTGTACTTGAGATTTTTATTGGCTGCCTTGTTGTAGTACTTAAGCATCAAGTGATGTGTTAAACAATTTCTGCTGTATTTCGTATGAGGGTTTTGTGTATCTTAAATGCAGAAAGTACAGGTCTCAAACTAGTCCTTCTTGAGTGATCTACAATTATATACCTTCTGGAGATTGTTTGCCATAATTTTTTAATAGATTATTTTTCTTTATATGAAATATGTATATATAAATGCATATCCCTGAAATCGTCGACCTCATGTTGTAATTGGGGCTACTTGCACATCTTCCCACGCTCAGACAGACACACACACCCCTGTAGTTAATGTCCTTTCCTTTGTCTTAGGTTGTAGTAGGACCTGACCAGTCTTTGGACCATTGTAGGTAGTAACATGAAAAATCGAGCAGCAGCTGCTTGGAAAGTTGAAGTATAATGCCAGCTTGACTTACATGGCTGTCTTGTCATTCCATGTTAAAAAAAGAACTGCATTTTGCCAAATATAAATAATCTTTCATACCCCTCCAAAATACGTGCATATCTACAAACTTAATCAGCCCCCTTCTATGGTCTTCTGCCTGTCATCTTCGGACTTAGCTTTTTGTTTCCTTATTTGAGAGGAAAGAAAAAAAATGAATAAAAATTGTTTTGGAACACATACTGTAATCATGGATGTTAGTCATGATTTTGAATGGTGTTTGTGTTCACAGCACAATTTTGGAATGGGATAGCATCATCCTCTGAAGTTCATGTGCCTTTAATTGGATATATTTTGTTAACCTAGCTTTCAATGTTTCTCTATGTATATTGTGGAAAATGACAAATAATATAGAAAAACATATAAAGGAAAACAAATAGCAAGCACAAAACCTCTTGAGTTACGTTGTATTGACATGTGTATTTGCAGTTTAAAAAATCCCTGTTGGTGTCCAGAACATCATATTTGAAAGGGAATGCTTTATTTGACCTGTGTTTTGGTAAGGAAATGCAATGTAACTTTAGAAATTGTAGAATATTTAGTGCATCAGAAAACTGTTGCCCGACTAGATAAGCTTGGAGGAGTAGCCTAAAGCATTTTACTCTAAGGCTTTTCAATTAATTGCTTTGAGGGTATTTGTGAATCACTATGTAAGTGCAAAATATGGTTCTCCATTATGTGTTTTTCCACAGTTTCCTGGGTCACATGTATTAAGAGCAGCTATTTTTGTTTACTAATGTCTTGAGATTTATTTTTTCATTTGTTCATTGGTAGTCCCTGAAGTTCTTCAGGCATCTGCAGTCTGCAGGCTTGCCCATTTTGTATGTGTTGGCTGTTGAAAATTAAAGCGGAGCTGTGGCTCATGTCTTGGGAACTGTTGCTGGAGGGAGCAAAACTGTAAGGACTTTCAGGTACTACTAGAGCTAAATTCAGATGTAAGGAAGCTTTTCTTTGAAGTAGCAAGTAAGGGTGAAAAGGATGTTTAGGACAGATGTTTCTCCCTTTCAGAAGGAAATTGTACTGCCATGCTCATGGCAAACCTAGAGGGGTCTTTCTGCAGCTCTTGGCTTTGAGCCAGTGAGTGGAACAACAAAGTATTGATTGGGCTGGGGGAAGCCTGTTTGCTTCAAGTGAAGACCATGGTGGGAAAGTGCTTCCAACTTTGCATTTGACATCCACTTTGCATTTGTTACACAACAAAAAGGCTTGAGCAGGAAAAAACTGAGGAGTGGGAGATGACACTTATTTCTGCTTGCTTTGGGATAAATCCCCAAGTTTTAGGCAAGTAATTTGATTGTGTGAATGTAGCTTGGAGAATGTGTAAGTCAGGCTGGATGGATGTACCTATTACCATCTGTTTGCAGAGCAGTCTTGAAATTACTGGGAATAATTAAGAACTGTAATTTCAGAAATGTCAAAACTTTTTTCTGGCACTCTGACTTTTGTTGATCATTTTCTTCAGAGAAGAATACTCACTTTCTCAACTGAGAAGAAATGAATAACTTTGGTCTGAGACTGCGTGTTTGCTGAACCTGCTGTTCAAAGCCAGTATTTCTGTTAAGCCAGTTGAACCTTTTAGCGTGTTACGCCATCAAAGTGTGAGCGATAGCTACTTCAGCAGGTGGTTGTTCCCTAAGGATTTAAAGTGCTGGAATTCATTGCCCTCTTACGTGCAAGAAAAGTCACGCCAGAGTCTGCCTCTGGTTTTGGGTCCCTAGACAGTGTTTTTGTAGGCTGTCTGGGGTGCTGAGCCCGTGTAGAGTGGTGGCGGTAGAGAAAGAAGTTCATATCGGGTAGAAGGTAAAGGTTGCTATTGTCTCCTGGTAGAGACCTGCAGGAGGTGTCTATGTTGAAGGTAAATGTATATACATGGGTCAGTATATTTGCACAGCATAAGCATGATTCATTTTCCAAAGATTGTATTTGTCTTCTTCTTTCTTTTGGTATCTCCAATATACTGTTGGTTTTCGATGGTGCTATCCCATATAACAAAGGAAAACTGTTTTGGATCGTGTTAATGGCAAAGCATTTTAAATACTGCAGTAAGCATTACTGGTAATGTATTTCACTGCTTTTAACAGCAGTTCTGCAATTAATGCATTTGCCTCTTTTGCCACTTAGCATATTAGAAAAAAATACTTGGCAACTAGAAGTTTGCAGAATGCATCTGGGGGGAAACTGAACATGTGTGGATGTAATGTGAAAGCGCTACTGATGATCAATAAAGAGTAATGGGAAGTAGGCTGTGTCTGTCAGAGCTTTTCCAAAAGCTGCTTTGGGGGAATGTGGGGGGAAAAAACTTTTAACTAGGTAGCACCACAGCTGCATTGTTGATTTTTATATTTATCTAGACAGGTCTGAGAAACTTGATCATGCCAGAAGAGACCGTAAATGATACTACAATCCTTGTATAAATAACTAATACACAGTCACTTAGTGTTTGGGTTTTTTTAAATTTTGCTTTCAAACTGTACATTTTAAGAGAATACCAGAAAATCATTCTTCTTTTTACTTCTGTTTGGTTTTTGTACCTTCTGTGTTTTGATGTAAAATGAGCCGGTTTGGGATGGGGGGGCATAGCAGATGACTGATAGAATTTATCTAACATGCATGCTGATGAGAGAAATGGACAAGCTATCTGCTGAGCTAGCACAGAAAACAGGAATAGCTGTACAAGCTCATTTGTTTCCCAGGAGAGATTTTCTGCATGACTAGGAGAGCAAGGACAGACCTTGAGGATATTGTCTGAAAAGACCCAGGAATGTGTAATTGAGGGAAAAGATTCAATTCAGCGGGGGGTGGGAGCAAGGATGCAGGTGAGCCTTCCTCCCATGCATTGTCATCCAGTGAGTGTACAGTATTCCAGCACATACGTACTTTCTGTCTGCTGGAAGGACTGTTTTTTCAAAAGTTTTTAGCATGCTTTGAAGTCCTGTGAAGTCCTCCTCTTTGTCTGGTGTCTTTCCCCTCCCTCTCTCCTTGCCTGACTTCTGGTAATTTTTAAAGACACTGTTCATGTTCAAGCACACTTGGGAAAGAGTACTAGTCTCAATATCACTGCTTTTATGGAGTGGAAGTTCCTAAAGCTTCCCCGAAGCTTCAGGTAGGTCCAGTGGTATGGTGTGAAATGCTCTGACTGAAGGAGTGCATCTGATGTTAGACATGGGTGAATTAGGTGCTGTGGTGAGCACAGCACAAGCATCAACTAGAGGTTGCTGTTATCTGGAAAGTGGAATAGGAAACCCAGTTTGACTGATGCTGGCACTCGAAGCTACTCGTTTATATGATTGAGCTGAAGTTCCTGAAATCAGATCAAAAGATTTACTTACACAGACATTCATTTGAAATTATTGTCAGAAAGCAGAAGCTGGGGAAGGTTTCTGCTGAAGGCCGTAAGTGGTTTCTTTCATCGCTGGGCTTGAGCAGATGTGTTTCAGAACAAAGTTCTGATGAAATCTTTTTGTTGCAAAGATTAATTGCGCTAGTGATATGATGCCAAGGTAGTTAAATCCTGAACATCTGGCAAGGTGTTCAACCTGAGTTTATTGAAGCTTCCTACAAGGCAGATGAGGTTATATGTGAGCATAGTCATCTGTGTATATCTGTAAAATATGATGCGGAACACCTCAGATGCAGTTTGCTGGGTCAAAGAAAAATAAAAATGTGCTTTCAAGATGAAGATTCCCGAGGAATGTGTATGCCTGTTACTACAAGAGAGACTGTGGAGGAACTCTTACCAGCAAGCTGAAACTCATTGCTAGGTCAGGCTTTTCCTCTTGTTAGTTTTGTCTGTGCCCTGATTAACTAAGATGTTGATTTCATGATCCAGAAATAAATGGCAGATTGTTTAAAACAGATTGGTACTGAACAGCAAGGCAAAACTGGCATTTTACCAGGTCTCCTAAGTGTGAGTGAAATGCTGGGATAACACACCTGGAAGAGAAAAAATTCTTTTGGGATATGTGCATGCTAAAACAGGATGGAGCAAATAAGACACTGCAAGGCAGTCCTTCAACTGCACAAAAGTGCAGTTTTGTTTGGTTTTTTTGTTGTGCTGTTTGATTTTTTTTTTCTTTTTTTTAGTAGAAGTCTGACCCTGAAAGGAAACAAGTTTTAGCAACTAATAGACATCAACATTGAATATATGCCCAAGAAGAGGTCATTGTTAGCTTCAGTGTTTAGGATATTTATAAATATATAAATGCATCCATAAAACATGTTGCAAAATAACATTTTACTTGTTTACATTGTTTCAAAGGTCAAGCTCAGGGAGATTAGCTGCAGGAGGGGGCTTTTGCCAAGTGTGTTATAAATTCACTGTGGTGGATTGACCATGACTGCCTGCTGGGTGCCCACTCAGCTGTGCTCACTCCCCTTTTCAACAGGCCTGCGGGTCCTCATATGATGAAAAAGTCTGTGAGCCAAGAAAAAGACAGGGAGATTGCTCACCAGTTACCACTGAGAGTAAAACACTCAATTTGGGCATGGTTAATTTCTTGCTAGTTAACAATAGCCTGCTGTAGGCCGGACACAGAAATGATGTTGCAGGTTACTCGCTCTTCATGTGGAAGAATTGGCTGCTCCATCAACTGTGTCTGCTTAGTGTGTTGGCTTCCCCGCAACAAAACCCCTTTCTCTACTTAAAGTCTTTTTTTGCTTAGAAATCAGAGCTGCGGTTCAGCTGCAGGACTCCTATTCAGCAGAGTATGTCCAAACACTTAAGTAATGTGTTCGGCATATGCTTATGTACTTGCCCCAGAAAATATGGATTTGAGCACATGCTTTTCTAGATGAGTATTATGAATATTCAAAAATAGAAACTCAGTATGGTGACTTAATCCATCATGAGTGAAAGCTGAGCGTGTGGCAGGCAGCCTCAAATATTTGCTACTCTGTAAGCTTAGTGTTGCTGTTACATTTTCCTTAGGGGGGGTGGGCTGCTTGCTGCTAAACCATTCTGTAGGAGAAATAACTTAAATTTGTCTGGGGAAGAGTGTGGTAATATTGAAAAACTCATCCATCAGATTTTTGTTGCCCAACAAATAATTATTTTGCTGATACTTTTTTTTTGCTTAAGATGCTGCTAGCATTTTATTGTGTTCACCTGTTCACCTGCCTTTCTCACTTGTGTAATGATATTCTGTAGATAAACATAGAACAGCTGGCAAAGCTTTTCTCACATTTCTTGCTTTTTAAGAATCCTCATCACCCATTGCCAATCATTGAATTAGTCTGAGTCCTTTTTGTGTGCAACACACATTTAGGACTATATTACACTCTACAAAATATGGATGTTGAGGGAATTTTCCCCTCTTTCTTAACAATAGTGCTTTAGGTACTTAGATTTAAAAAGAAAACTCAAAACCTACAACAAAACCCAAACCATCTAACTCCAAAACAACTGTGTACATGGAGTAGCAGAGTTCCTCTTACATTTGATGCGAAAAGAGATGATTTTTTTTGCTATGAAAAAAGATGATATTTAAATTTAACTACCAGGAATTTTGGCTCAGCTGCATGTAGAGAATGAGTGCTTCTTGTTGCTATCTACTAGTGTTGTGGTTGAGCCCCAGGCTGAGGCTAAGCATGACGAGCTGCTCTCACCACTCTTTGAGGAGAAAACTGAGGCAAACCCCTGTGGGTTGTGATAAAGACAGTTCTTTACCGGACTGTGAGAAGCTAACAGAGACCACTTTACGCACACAAGGACCACCTGTAGTGAGCACCTGCCTCTGTCCAGCCCCTTTTATAGGGGCTCATTGATGCCAGGTGGTATAGAAAAGAGCCCTTGCCAACTTGGCTCACCTGTGCTGGCTGCTTGGAGAAGTCAGCTCGTCCTGGCCACAACCAGGAGAATTAGCACTTGGAAATCAGTGGAAAACTCTAAGGATCTGCCCAAAAGAAGGATGCTAGTGCATTTGCTTATGTGGGAGGTGAAAAATGAAATAATAGCTTGTTGGTATCCTTTTCTGAAGAAATACCTTGAATCTTTGGATCTTGTCATCTGTCTGTTAAGCTTACCAGTGCAAATGTGACTGGTGTAGTTGGATTTCTATTGGATAAGTTTCTGTCACTGTGTTATTTTTCATGTGGGCAATGAGTTAAACTTCACTTTGTGTCTAGGTCTTATTACTTTTGAACAAAGCACTTTTTCCTTCTGATAATGGTTATGCAAGTCTTAGTTAAGTTTAAATAGCTTAAAACTAGTTACCTGCAATGTCAGTCAAGCTTTAAAAATACTACGTTGCCTCATGACTGTCTGAGGCATTGCTGCTGAGGACCTAATTCTGCGTTGCAGTGCCTGGAACATGTGGTCATCTTGTACACGAGTTTTTTCCAAAATGTTAGCTGCTATTTTCTGTACGCTGTGGAATAGGAGTTCTTAACCTCTAGCTCTTCCAGATTACTGTCTCAAAGGGAATGTGCTGTCACTTGAAGTCCATTTTCTGATTTCTGTGCTATGCAGTAATTGTTTGTATTTGGCACTGTCTGATAACAGCTGCATTTATTTCAGGGAGTGGGAAGTTTGGGGTCGATCCTCTTTGTCTGGATCTGTGACAATGTGACTTTCCTTTGCCCAAGAAGAGCAGTCAACAGAGAACAAGCGAGCACTCAATAATAGAGATGTTTCTACCACCCTTTCCCTTCCTGAGGGGGAATCAAGGAAGCTACATACATGACAGACAGGTCCACTGATGTGAATACCACAGCCTTTCCCTATAACTCTTTGTTTTGGAGATTAGAGTCAGAGTATCACTTGTGTCAGAAAAGAAATTTTTGAGCAGGCAGTTGATGTTTGTTAACATTCCTGGCTAAGGAATAGTAGTGTCATGGAGCACCTGCAGTGATTGGAACTATGCACATAAGCTGTCACCCAATGTTGTCCTGAGATCTGTTTGTGGATGCAGTTGATACAAAGTGTAATAAAATATGTCATTTTGTAAAAAATACGCTTTTCATTACCAAGTACTACTTCAAAATTTACCCCAAGGGAAGTAAGTTTACTTTGTTCCCTTGTCAAAAAGAAATCTGGATTTACCATTGGAAAAATGCACATATCTAATTTGTTTCTGTAGCATCTTTCCTTAGGGTCAGGGTTTCTGAGTGTGTGGGAAAGCCATAAATGCTTAGTGCTGGAAAAGTGCAAGTGAACAGGGAGATGTGGAGCCTTTCATCTCAGGTCCATGGATTTTATTTTGAGCAGGGATGGGGTTTAGCTGTTGTTATGAAGCCTTTAGATCAGCAATTCAAAAGTGATGAATATTATTTTCCAAAGGATAACTGACAGGCATCAGAAGATAATTATCGCTAGCTGGGCTCTTGCTCATCTGCACGGTTCCCTTGTCTCAGTCTATTCTTTGGCTCATTTGGAAAGATGTCTGTGTCTGTCTGGTGGTGGGGGCTCTGTTCCTGTTGCAATGTCAATGGAAGAAAAAGCCTGAACAGTATCTTTTCTTCCCTACACAGGATCACAGAATCCTGGGGGGGTGGAACATTCAGTTTAAGTGTTCAAATTACAGGCTGCTGTCATTTATGCATTATGATGCATATTTTGTATGTTAGTTGAAAAGCAGCAATATTGATACTTGCAAGCTGCTGCTAAAAACCATGCAAAAGTCACTTCTAATTTTGTTTCAAAAGCACCAAACCCCCCCCCCCCCCATTATTTCTGGAAATGTGGTTTGCAAGCTGATTCTTAAATTCCAAAATTACCAGTTTGATCTCTGGGCACCTCGGCTTCTCATTGTAGTATCAACTTTTGGTCTAGGTGTTTGCTTCTCCACTTTGAGAAGCTTGTGCTAAAATTTCTTTTTCAGTTATGTGATGCTTTTAGTGACAGCTTCTGGTTTTGATAGACCAGCTTGTTTATAAGATGTGAGAATAGCATCTTTTCATCCAGTGACATGCAATAAGTAATTTTATAGACCTGTCACTTATCTAATAACCTGTAGCTAACAGATCTCTTGAAGATCTTTTCCTTTTAACAGGCTGTTATTGTCCTTTTTAAATACTATTTGGAGAAAAAAAAATCACATCATAATTCATTATGCAACAAACTGAACGAATCTGATCCTAGTACTATTCATTGGCTGTATTTCATGGGTAAAACCAAGTGAAATCGGTTCTGTTATTAGTATGTTTCTGCATGGACAGTTCTATACAAACCATGTGGATGGCAGACAGTTGTCTTCTGATTTTGATCTCTGACCTAATGAGTGGTATCTAATATAAAGTAGAAACCATTAAAAGATAAGGTCAGTGACTGATCTTCCATTAAAAAAAAAAATATTGCTGTGGTATTCTACAGCATGGCTAAATAGCTAATAAAAAACCCAAGTAACTGGTGTGCTGATTCCTGTTACTGTACTGACTTGGAGTGATAGTCAACGTGTATTGTACAAACCAGGATAAGTTATTACCCATGTAGGAAGTGATGATGATTCCAAATCTGCAGAGAATGTGCTCCCGTGCCATGGTAAATTTAGGTGCTGGCAGTATAGCCACAGAGAATAACCTGGAACACTTGGTGGTCTGAATGCTTTTGAATGTTAGGTGTGGAACATAAAGAAGCATTAGGAGGAGCACAGAGTGTACACAGAATGAGACTCCTGCTGGGATAGCTTATGGGAGGGTGTTGGGATAACATGTTTAAAATAAACAATACCATCACACATAGAAAAACTCCCAAGACCAACCAATCCTTTCCCAGGCTTGCTAAATCCTCAAACCATATGTGCAGCCTGGAGTGGGGATATAGAAGGTGCTGCTGCACCTCTTCTGGATGCAGAAATTGGTGAAGTAACACGCAAGCACTTGATGCCCTAGTGGAAAAAGGCAAAGCAAGAATGGTATCTAGGATCTTGAAGTCCAGCAAATCAAGAGATTAGATGCATTAATTTGAGGGTAAATGTGATTAATTCCTTAAACAAGTGGAGGTCCCCTGCTAGGTGCTTTCAAATGAAGTCTTTCTATTAATTTGAGCAGCTGAGGGTGGGAATTGCTAACTCTTATTCTGCCAAAGAACAATGATTCAGATACTTTAACTATATTTTGCATAATCTGAATGTAAATTGTGGTCTAGAGCCTGGTGCTGTCTTTTATTTTCTGCTACCTATTGGAAAATACCACAATTTAGAAAGTTGTGGTTGTTTGCTTTAAATGGCCCTCTACATAGAGATTCAGATGTTCATGCAGCTGTGGCTTGCCAGGGACCACATAAGATTGACACAATCAAAGATCATGCTACTAATCTGCACCAAACATAACACAGTTGAGAGGACTCAGTTAAAGTATTTGTTCCTCTGGTTTGAGAGATCAGCCACATGGGAGCTAAATATCTCGGTATCACTTGTTTTGCTGGAGATCAGTCTTCACAAAATTGCCATATTTTGCTTCTGCTGTGCTATTTAGATGCTATCAGATCAGCAGTCATACCTTGCAACAGTTCCATGCGGGAACCCCAGCATCTTTGGTCAACTTTGTCGAGGAAGTTTTAATGAATGTAGACAAGTGCTGAAGAAAAATGTAAAAATTAGAAATAATAAAAAGAATAGGGTGCAGAGAAGTGCTGAAAGAAATGCTTTTCTAAGCCTTACTTGTAAATGCAGAAACCTAGAACTAAAAATTGATCGTTTGATTACAGATTTTCCCTCTTGCTTTAATTTCGGTTTGCCTGTTTCCGTGACTGTGTATCACAAGGTTTATCCTTCTCCCTGGCACCTTTACGTAAAGGCTATAGCGAAGACATTATTCAAGACGCTAAAATTTGACAGCTTACACTTTGGCTACTGAAACTGCTGAATAAAAGACAACATTGAAGGGATTAAGAGGAAGAATCTTATGATAGAGAGCCCTTCCAATTTTGTAGAAAATGTCTGTTTAAAGAAGAAAAAAGCCCGAGTACTCATTACTGCATTTTGACTGTCTGAAAAGATGTCTCATTTCAGATTTGCCTCTGAATCTGGTGTGAGCTAGTGATGTAGAAACTGCTGGGCAGTGTATCTATAAAGATAGCCTTAAATTCCTTATAGTAATGCTAAAATAAGACATGTAGGAACAGTTGGTGCTTCTGTTTTCATGGAGGGATATTGTAATCTCATTAAATTGATGAGAACAAATTCAGCATGTATCACTGAGGGCACATTTAGCATCACTTATACAACAATATCTTTTTTTCTACGTCTCGAAGCAATAAAAATACTTGTGGTAGATAACTCTTTGATCCTGTCAAATGTGGAGAACATACATGATGTTAATACTCTGTTGTTCCTTTTCAGGGGCTATACAGTGCAGGTTCAAATGTTGCAGAAAAATCCTTTTAGGCCTTTTAGTACAAGTAGTGAATCTTATGGAGGCTAAAATATGGAATTAAACAATAAACTGTGACTTTCTCTTGAATGACTTTTTGGAAATAGGAAGCAAAAATAACTGCTTCCCATTCATTTTCCCCCNTTAAGATCTTTGGTACTTTAGCCTTTTACAACAGTGGGGGATGTTTCGGTTCAGGTTGAAAACATTGTGGTTTGTAACACTTCCTGTGATTATACCCTCAGAGTTTATCTCTTCTGCTGTTTGCTGCATTCAGTGATGTTATATTTCAAGTCATATTTTCTCCTGGTTTGCTGTTGGCTTATTTACTATGTACAATTGGTTCTGTTCAGAGACTACTTATTTTGTACATCTTTGTTAGTTATTTCAAACCTCTTGCTTCTTGGTAATGTCTTGGCTTATGTTTGCTTTTATAAACCAAAAAACTCTTACGTTTTATTTTTTAACAATAGGTTTCTTTAATTGAAAGTTCAAGTTCTTCCCTATGTTATTCTCTCCTGCTTGTGTGTTAGTCTCTTTGGATTGCTTCTGTGAAACTTTATTTTCACTGGCTGTATACATAACCTGGCTCTTCTAAAGTTTTTTTGCATGTTTGCTGTAGTGTCAGTGTAGTGTCTTTCATCCAGTGGCGAGACAAAGTTGTGCTTATCTGAGCACTTGAATCTTTCATCAAGTTGCTGGCAAACACAAAAAGCTACTCCCTCTCTCCTCCTCTTGCTTAGTCATAGTATTGGCTTTATGAAATTTTTGCATCCCTTTGGCCCTAGTAAGGTATCTGGCATTCAGTACTTTTGATCTATGACTGGATTCTTGTGACTTTGAAGGTGGGGACTCATACTGGGCAGCACTGTGCGTTGTGCTGCAGGAGTTACCACTTTGCTGGGTAGATTCTGTGTGTTTTAACTTGGAAAGAAACTCTGTCTTGTTTTGCCTACAACTGAAGTGTACTTTTGTTTAATAAACGAAACTTGTGATTCAGTTGTTTGCTCCAGTGGATAATTATGCCATAAGTAGTGAGAACGTTGGGATGGCTTTGAAGATAACAGTAACTGAGTAATGCATCATGTTTGTTACATGAGAGATTTTATTTATGATCTCAAGATCACTTTTTTCCATGCTGACACACTATCTAGCTTAAAAGTAAAAAAAAAAAACCAAACACAATAAATATAACTAACTAGCTGTGGTGGGTTTTTTTAACTTGCAAGAGTAATGTAATATCATATATGTCTTTGTCTTGAATGCAGAGAACAGACCCACAGCTTCTTGCTCAGTTCTACTACGCTGATGAGGAACTAAATCAAGTGGCAGCTGAGCTAGACAGTTTGGATGGAAGAAAAGATCCCCAGAGATGTACACTGCTAGTCAACCAGTTTCGTTCTTGTCAGGTAATCAAAATGGCACCCCTCTGATTTCATTGACTCCTTTTGTGTACATTAAATGTATCATATTTTTTCTTATTCTATTTATTAGTTTATTGTCAAATCCCTTTATAATGAACCTTTGGTAGATGTATGCTTTTTGGTGAGTGTAAAGGGTGTTTGTTTTAAGACTACTCAGAATCTACGAAATCTTCTTTAAAAGAGTGTTAATGCTTTTCCTGAAATAATAACATCCACTAAAGAATTTTCTTTACATAAGCTAAGCATACAGAGTTTACTAGAATGTGAGAGCTATTGCAAAATTTCAGGCAGTAAAAAGCAGCTATGTGTGCTGATTTCTTGGAAAGGATATTATATGGTTCATGTAAATAGTCTTGAAGATGAGAGGAACTACTGAAGAACCAAGCAAAATAGGGGTTTTATCTGTATATTATTTCAAAAATATGAATCAGTCTCTAAGGTAGTATTGTATAATAAGTTTTACCTAAAAAGAGACTTTGAGGGAGAAGAACCAGAAACTGCAAAGGCAAGTTCAAATAAGTAGCACTCTGATTTGGATGCGTTTGTGATTAAGAAATATAATAAAGAAACTTAAAAGATGAGAAAATGCAACTTTCCTTGTCATTATGTATGCCGTTCTACACTAAGTTTTTCAGTAATAAAATTCAAATTTGGAGGTTAATACTGCTTCTGTGGTACACTTGGTATTTGCCTGAATGTGTTGATGCTTCCTCTCTTTGTCACACCCAGGAAAAACACTTAGGTTTGAAGTAGGCTCAAGTCCAGAATACAGTGTTGAGGTGCTGGGAGGATTTCTGTATGAAAAGCAAGAACTGTCTACTCACTCTGGAGCATTGTAAGGGGAAAGACCATAGCAATAAAAATTACTTTATATTTCCACTGAGTAAAAATGGCAGTGAAGTGTAAACGATGTCTTTTTGATTCAACCCTTGCTAGAATTTCTTACTAAGAGTAAAATCCAACTTCATTAGGTAGAAAAATTTCATCACTAATCAAGTTAAGGTGAAGTTGAAGAGCAGTGCCCTCATCTTCATAGCTTCATAGCATAACATTGTTAGCTGAGCCTGAAGATAAAAGAGCTACTATGTGCTTGCTTGCAAGAAAATTAAATTTTAAAAGCACGGTTTACTTGAAGAGCACTTATAGAGAAAGTGTTGACAGTCAATGTATTGTTATGTCAGAAGCAGCTTTAATATTTTTGTCTATTTTCAGTATCTTCAGTTTCCTACTGTACTGTCACTAGAGAAAAATTTGGAGTTTAAGGGTTTACCAAACTGGAAACTGAATTTAGTAACAGTCAACTTTCAGTGACTTGGAGAGAAAAAAAAATGGGGTGAGAGTTATCCTTAGATGTCATTAACTTCAGTCTTCTGTGTGATGTGAGTAAATCACTCCACAAATACTTATGATTTGTTCTTGTAAGTCTCCTCTAATGGACATTGTGCAAGCTTTCTAGGGAAGTTCTTTACAGACTTTTTTTAAGGAACAGTTTATGAAAGGTTTTCTGATAAGAAGGATGGATGAACAATATCACAGTGAAAGCTAAAACACCGAACAAGATGATTATCTGTGAAGATGACAATTAAGTCCTCATTTCTCTGCATGCGTACAGGCTTCCCAGTTTGTTGTAGTCTAGGCAGACCTGCGGAGCTGTTCTGTTTGAATAGTAGCTTCTCTGACTGTTTCACCTGCAGAAATACAAGAAAAGAAGACTCCCAACAGTTCCTTGATCAGTTTGGGTTACTATATAGTGACTCACTACCTTGTGACTCTTAGTACCTTCTTATGCCTGGTAATTTCTTCATTTGTCAAACAGATTGCTGTTACTGAAACAATCTGTTGCTGGAGCTGGAAGAAAAGATGAAGACAGTTTTATTTTTTCATGTAGCTATTTTTGTCACTTCTGATCTTCAGTGTTCTGCAGAATAGGTCAGATCATCGTCAAATGTGATGTCAGAAATGGCTTTGCTAATAAGGACTTGATTGTTTTTCAGTACTTTTTGTGAAAGCAATGCCTTTCATTTTTTGCTTTTAAGAATTTGTTTTGTAAATACCGAACAAGAGAAGGAGCAGTATTTTAGTAAGCAGAATGTAGGTATTTGCTAATCAAATATTGCGTGGTAAGACAAAAAAGATCTGTTTTAGCCGAAGGTATGGTAGAGTTTGAGGAAGCTGGAAAACCAACAGTATTGTTGGTTGACCTGGGGTCAGTATTGTTGTAATGGAAAGTTGTACGTGTCAAAGTAGGATAGCAGCTACGTTATGCAATACTTCTGTGATTTCTGCCACTGCAGTCACACAATTCTGAGACACTTTCTAATAAGAAATGGACTCTTACTAATCTTCAGGAAAAACCATTAGCTACAGACCATACCTAACCAGTCTCCCAGTCTTTGCATTATTTCATTTTTTTTCTTTCCTATTTTGTACTTGCATTCCCATGTGTTATTAAGACTTCCAGGATTATTCCCATTATTTTCCACGTGAAGTTTACAGAGGGCTGGTCTTTCTATCAGACTTAAGTGGTTTCTCGGTTGACAAAAACATCTAAAATTCCTTGCCCTCCTGCCTTTTTTGTCTTGTTTAGGAATTAATTGCTACTGGGTTGCTAATTTTTCAGATGATGTACTGATAGTGTCTGCTATTTTCCATAATATTTTATTTGCTAGAGAATTGGAATGTGATTTTCATCTGAAAGACCTTACAGAAGTCTTACAAACTGGGATTCCTTTTAGAGAGGTTATATTCTCCTGGATCTTAACCATATCTGAAAAGCTACGCTTTAGATCTTAGTCTATATTTTCAACTTTTGCTGCTATTGTTTATAGCTCCAAGTTTACTACACTGTGTCAGTGCACTCAGACAAAACAAAATGCCTCTGTTAAAGAATGTAATGCTTTATAGTGGACAAACAAATTTTCTTTGTTCCCTTCAAAAAAGGCAAGATTTACAAAGATGAGTGTAATGGGAGGTGTTATGGTGTCCCATCCCCAAGGAAGTGTAGTTCTTCAGTCTTCAGGACTGTTGATGCTTCCTTAGGAAAGAACTGCAATCTGAGTGTTGTCTTCTGTTATTTTGCCTTAGTACTACTATTTGATGATAAAAATCACACTCTTTACAATAAATTAACTTTTCAAAACTTCTGAAGAGCTTGCAACTTGGATTTCAAAGCTGAGAGATGACTGTATAGAAGGAAAGTACTTTTATTATTTTTCTGAAGAATAACATGTTTGTATCAGTGAATCTTGAGTAATGTGCAGTGATGGTTCATCTGAGGGTGTTTTTTCCTGAAATACAAATAATTCATTGGAGCATTTTTATTTAAGCAACATAAGGAGTCCTTTTGTATGCTGCTCCCAACATCACGTGGTATTGAATTTCATAAGAAATGGTACTTTTCTCTATGTTTTTTATTAATCGCTCATGCATTTGCAATCATTCTCAATCAATTTATCTTGATCATTGCTGTTTTCACATAGATTGATACCTTGCTACTTGAGTTGATAAACTGGTTTAAAACAATTTCTCAGCCTTATAAGTGGAATTAGGTTTATAGTTAAAAATTACAGAACTATATTGCTTTTGTCTGATATTAAGGAGTAAAAAAAGCAACAAACAACCACAAACCCCTTTGTTTCTAACCTAGAGATTTTGCTAGGACTTGGTGGGTAAACATTGAGCCTGTGCAGAAGTACTTCACATCGTGAAAATGTTTTCAGGATCATAGTGTGTACTTGCTGTTTCTGTACACTGAGGATTACTTCTGAGTACAGTAGCAAGATCTCAGAATAGCATATGAGTCATTTCACAGCATGGTTTTATCAAAATTATTTCTTGAACTGCAGATTGTGTCTCAGCAATGTGTCATTTGATCTGCTCAAGTACACTAGGAAGGAATTTGCCATCAGGTGCAAACACCTATGAGTGTTTGCTTCTCAGCAAACACTCATAGGTGTGTGCTGAGAATCAGGGAATCAGAGCCCTTAAGGAAACCTGAAGTTGTTATCACTTGTCTGTCTCAATTTCTGTAGCAGTATAAGTGGTGGATGTTATAAAAAATGCTGTGCTTCAAGCCAATTTACCTCCCTATTTCTTCCAGTTCAGTTTGACAACTGAAAAGCATCAGTATGAGAGGAGTTGAGATTCAAGTGTCAGTGAAAACCAAGCTTTCTCCTTATCACTCAGGAGTGCATGTTAAAATGGTTAGCATCTCCAGGCTGAGTGTATGAGCTTGAGTGTGGAAAAATGTAGCAAAAATGTGCTGTGGGAAACAATGCCTGGCAAAGATGGTAGAGGGTGAAATGTTGGTGGTAGCATATTTGAGGAAGCTGCTTTGATTCTCTGATTTTATCATGCCACTCAGTCACAGAATTATTTGAATTGGAAGGGACCTCAAATAGTCTCAGCTGCCTGCCATGGGCAGGGACACCAGCCCAAGTTGCCCAAAGCCCCATCCAACCTGGCCTTGAACACTGCCAGGGATTCAGGGGCTTCCACAGCCTCTTTGGGAAAACTGTGCTAGGACCTCACCACCCTCACAGGGAGAAGTTATTTTTCTAATATCTCATCTATATCTCCTCTCCTACAGTTAATAGCCATTACCCATCCTCCTATCATTATATGCTCTTCTAAAAAGTTCCTCCCAGCTTTCCTGTAGGCCCCCTTCAAGTACTGGAAGCCATCTTTGTAGCTCTCTTCTGGACTTGCTACAAGAGCTCCATGTCTGTCCTGTACTGGAGACCTCAGTACTGAACACACTACTGCAGGTGGTATCTGGTCAGAACAGAGTAGAGGGGCAGAATCTCCTTCCTTAACCTGGTGGTCACAATTCTTTTGATGCAGTCCAGGATACAGTTGGCTTTCTGGACTGTGAATGCACATTGCTGCATCATGTCGAGCATTTCTTTCACCAACACACTCAAATCTTTCTCCTCGGGGCTCCTCTCAATCCACTCATCACGTGGGTTGTATCCATGTTTGGGATTTACCTGATGCATGTGCAGGACCTTACACTTGGTCTTGTTGAATCAATGTTTTAATTAAAAGAAAATTACGGTCTGCGTTTTTGAAATGCACTTCTTGTGTATATTAAAGCTTAAAAATACTATTTGCTTTCTGAAGATGGCAATAGGTGGATAAGACAAGTCTAAAAGTGGGTGAAGCTTTTAATTTGATATTTGTTAGTATCTTGTCAAAGCAATGATGTTTGATGGATCCCTTCAGCAGGTCATTACAATTTTCTGGCTAATACAGGGAAACCTGTCTGTCTGCCTTTCACCTTCTCTTGCACCATGTATGTGAGCAGACTTCTAGACTGATTTTATTAAAGCAAACAAAAAACCCTCCAAAACCACAACAGACTTCACTGCCACACACAATGCTCAACTTGTTGCAGAGTTTGCAAAACACTTGGAGGAGGTATTCCCAGCTGGAGGAGAACCATTACTGAGTTGCAGTGCAGCAGCTGTCAGAGGGCATGAATGGATTTTACTGTGGTGGAGAATGGAAACGATCTTTAGAGTGTTACTTTTACTTTTTTTTTTTCCTGGTGTATGTGTATATGTTTAAAAACAAATAGAAGTTGGTGTACTATGGAATGGCACAGGTGGCGATTAATAATGCACGAGGGTGAAACTGAAGCTATATTAACAAGTTGCTAAATAGTGAAAAGGGAAATAAATTGCACTTTATACACAAAGATAAGTTTTTATCAGTGAAAAAAAGGGTTGGGATTATATTAAATAGCACATGCTGGGGAAGCTGTAGGTTGTTGTTGAGAGGAGCATGATGAGATGTTATGCCTGCACCATCTGCTTGCAATGACCACATTCACTGCATGCAAAGTCCAATGGAAAAATGCTGGGTTTGGTAGAAGATGAGGTAGTCTTCCTTTTAAGACCTGGAAAGAGCAAGATTAGTGTTGTATCTGTGCTTCAGTTAGAACAGTACTTGCTTTTTTTGTTTAGGTGTCACAAGTTGGGTTGGTTTTTTTTTTCAATTTAAACATTACAGCATTTTCTTCTTTGTGAAAAAGAGCCTGAGTACAGAACGCTCTTAATTTCTGAAGTTATGAAGTCTTCTAGCATTTTATTTAAAAAGTGACTATGACGTTTTATTTCTTAATATGTGGCTATCTGCCCTAAGCCATGCTACTTGTATTAAGAAAAACTAGCATGTTGGTGTCTTGATTGATTATTAAGACAGTGGACCTGAGACACAATGGTGTAACTCCCATAGTGTTTGAAGGCTAAATGAGGACAGTGGGGCCAGGTCATTCTGAACCTGACTTTTCTCAGCATTTGTGAAGTATGAGACTATACCATATCCAAATGTGTAGGCATTAATCCAATGTGACATGTCTGACTATCAGGGGCCTTACAGTTCTTCCACATTCTTTAGCAGTGCCATCAGAGGATTGCTGTCAGCTCTGCTGTATATCTTCTTTTTAGGTGGGTGGGGGTTTCTTTTACCATTGTAAAAAAGATTAATTCCAGTATCAGCCTGAATTGTTTATCTGGTCTTGTGACTTAAATATGTCTCAATTTGCCGCCCTCCCTCCATATACATGTTATATATATGCACAGTGTAAGCAAGATTAACAATACATGCAAATTATTTATTTGGTGACATTTCTGTACTTGGATTAAGTGTGTTTTCTTCTGTTTGAAGCTTTTTCACTTAATTATATAAGAAAAATCCTCTTTCATTTTATTTTTCTTTAATTCTTGGAAAGTATGATAAGAAGGACAAGAAGACAAATTCTTTTTTAAAGACAGCAGTGTGATTTAATCTTCACTAGGACCTTAACATATGTGAAAGTTAAAATAAAGGCCGACTTTTTGTATAAGTAATTAATAAATCACTATTTCATCTGTTTTCAAGGGGTATAACACCAATACTGTAACACTGTGCATATATGTAACTTTCAATGATGTATTATGAAGATGATTTTGTGGAATATTGTGCAACCTTAAACTTTTCTCATGTGTCATGTCATAAGCTTTCCTTTTAAAAAAGCCTTTAGATGTTTATCTGCATAAAGTATGCATTAGACTTTGACATATTAGAGGAGATTTGAGACAATACATGAATATCAGGCTCCCCTTTTGTTAGTGTATGACTTAACGGTGAACTAGTTATTGAATAGCTGGAGTTTCAAGGTGATGAGAAGAATAGTTGTTATCCATTAGGGAAGCTTGATCAGGCTTTGGAAAAAAAAATGCTTGTATGAGATGAATCATGCAGAAAGTGGGCTGTGTTAGTTAAGAATGCTTGCCTTTTTGCTTCTGCTATCTACTGTCTCCTGATGGATTTTGCCTTTTCATAGTAGTGCTATTTTTTCAGCACTCAAAGTGGTGTTGATATGAGTAGCAGTAGTATTAGCCCAAGTATATAATTCTTCCCAAAACAAAGCAGTTAAAGCTAATTTCTTTTTTTTCCTGAAATCTTGAATACGGAGCAGTACCAACATATAAAAGCTCAGTTTAATTTTATAAATGTAGCGCTCCTGATACCGCTGTATTTTGTTCAGATTTTTATGTTGTTGTTGATTTTGCTCTTAAAGTTCTTTTTCAGTTTTCAAGATTTCTGTGTATAAAGATTACTTAAGCAAATATCACCCAGCAGATACCTGTATATTTTGATTCATCAGGTGCCCAAGAGTATTTGTAGCTACTGTTAAGTTGTTGTTTTTTCCACTTATATTGCTTATAAATAAAAATGTAGTAGCTCACATGGAAGTGTAGGCAATCATCTTTAGGCTTTAAAGCTTGTTGAATTGATTGGTGTGACTGAGGCATTGAGAAACTGTTTTATCAATGGAAACTCTCTCAACTTCTGTGTTAGAACTGTTCTGATGATGTCAAAGTCTTTGGGGTTTTTTTCTTGTTTTTTTGGTTTGTTTTTTTTTTTTCCTGGTTAGGTCTGATATAGTCTAAGTAAAAATTCTAGCAGGCTTGCAAAGTCACATCTACTGTTGACTTGTGTGGAAGCTGGGATTAAAAACTATTTTCCACTTTCACATGTACCTACAAACCTCTGGCCTCAGTGTCAACACTGATTATTATTTGTACTGTTATCCTCTGAAGGGATTTTGCAAATTTGCCAGGAAGATACTTTAACCATGTAGCTGGAATGTGAAGTGTTCTCACAGTTGATTTAATTAACATAATTGTGGTTGTCTGGCTTATTCTGCAATGCAAATAGTTTTCCAAATGTACATCATACTTCATAATGGAAAATAAAATTTTGAGGGCCATCTTCAACATTATCTTAATCTAAACTTTTTAGTACATCCTTAAATCTGTCATTTAAAATACACAGATGTTACAGGTGATCCTAGGCGTGAGCAGTCTGCATTAGAATAGAGGCGTCTCAAGATCTGAGCTCTCCAGTTGTGAGTTAAACTATCGTTGGATTCAGCTTTGCAGTTCCCTGGTATTGCAACACCTTTGTATTTTCTCTACAGCTGCAGAACTTCAGCTTTCCTTTCCCAAGTAACTCTGTATTCAGTGAAACATGATTTTCCCATTTTCTTAATGCAGAGTGTGTTCTTTTTCTCCTAGCAGGTAAAGGCTTTTAAATCAACAGGTGGTGTGGATAGCATTGCCAGGTTGTATGACTGTATTAATGGAAATGCATAGAGTGTTTGAAGGTAAAAATACCTGAATTTGGATGGTTTTGGGCAGAATCCTAGGATAATTTCTTATTTGCCCAGTCTTCAATTCAAGCAAGTGATTGGACATTTGGCACAACTGTTAGAAACATTTTTGTTTTACTAAACCTCTTTACTTCGTTGTACAGATTGTTGTTTGAGTGTGAGCAAACAAGATTTAACTTCAATTTAACAAAAAATGTTCAGAAACGTGCATTTCTGTTAAGTAATTCCTAAAGTATAATTCCAAGGTCCACTGGCAGGTCAGTTAAAGGTTTTACATTCTGGCTTTATTCTTGCTCTTATCCCCAAACTTCAGCTCAGCACTCCCCGAAAAGCATAGCTTCTTGTTCACTTTAATTGATTTGAGACTGTTGACGTCAAAAGATGCAGCCTTGTCTATCTGTCCTTCCTTGCAGCACTAGTCCATGTTCTCCAAGAACCTCAGCTCCTTTTCCAGCCATGAGTGAGCAGCCACGGAGCGGGTGGGAGCACCTGGAAGACTGGTTGTGGCAGAAGATTTGGTGGGGTTGCTGTGTCTTGGCCAGGTGATCACATTGATTCTCTCTCCAGGTGGATGCACGGTGGAATGGAAGTGCTGATGTACAGCTGGTGCAGTGTCTGTAGATAAGAGTGGAGACAGGCCTGAGTGCATCCTTTACCAATAGCCAGCTCAAATAAGCTGTGGTCAGCTGTAGATCTCTAGGAAACCACATCTTCAGCTGTACTGATGTCTGCATTTGCAGAGTCCTTCTGTGAACTTCAACAGCAAAATGACCTGGGTTACTGCAGCTCAGTGCACTGAAACTATCCACCCTTGCTCCTTATACTGTTAAGCTGAGTGTGTTGGTGATACAGCCTGGAGATAGGAACCAGAGCTGCAGAGTCGGTGAGATAAGGGGCTGACTTCTCAGGTTGCCTTGCTGCCTAAAGCTTACACTGCAGAATGGCCATGTGTGGTTTGCAGTTCATCTGTGATGAAAAGTGGCTTTCTATTTTAGGTGTAAAATGAACTTATCTGAAGGTCTCTCCTGTTATCAGATAAGTTTAGGTGGCATGAGATTTGGGAATGTCTAGGAAAAAAATAAATCTCTTTATTCTGTGCTTTATTTGAATTCTATTCAGGCTGAAGAGAAAGCAATTTTTTAAAAGTAAGTCAGCATTAATGTCCCTTGATAAAGAAGTTATCTATGAAATAACTGAGCTGTTAAATAACTCATAGGACAATGCCAGTGTCATAGTGGATCGACAGTGAGTTATCTAAGATTAATTGTGTTCAGTAACATTCTTGACACGAGCAGACTGGGAGCATGTACCATAATCATTGTGAACAATGAGGCAGTTCGGAGGTGCAATGTTTTCATGTTTGATTGCATCTGTCCATTTTCTTGTAGAATTAGGCAGAAATAGATCTTGTTAAATGAGACATGTTGGACTAAAGGTGTAAGAAACTCCCTGCTAGATTCTGAAACCTAATGATTGGTTAGAAGTTGTAAAGAATCTGTTCCTGATGTTATTTTGCTAATTGATAGAAAGGTTAAACAGTGTGGATTGAGCCAGGAGTACTTTTAGCTAAAGTAATGGCTAGGTCTTTCTAGCATGCTTAATTTGCAAGCCTCAAGACATTGTCTCAGTTATGCTGGTGTAGGTCAATGAAAGAGACAGCAGGTTAATTAATAAGATCAGGAGAAGTACTTGACTGAAAGAAGCCTTCAGTTTCCCAAGTTTAGGAACTGTTGTAGGCAAAGACATTTTTTGACAGTACGAGGAAGATGTAAGAACCAAAAGCACAGATCAGTTTCAGCCCATTCAGTTGTACTGGAAAGCTTAGGTGTTAGTCGTTGGTCTGTGGCAGTGAGGGAATTGTGTTCATTTTCTGAATTTTACCTGTTGTGAGGCTTTTTCTAAAATACAGCAGGGCCCTGGAGAAATTCTCATAGGGTCTATATTTGAGATGTGATGCAGATGTGGGAAAACTAGAAACTTGTGCAAGGAGTCAGTCAAGCCTTGTTCGAAGAAAATTATTCTTTTATGCAATCTCATCCAATTTAAGCAGGGACAGAGCCAGTTTAGGCATTTTTAAGTGATGTCATAATTGACCTTAAATTCCAGACAATGCATACTTCTGCTGTGCTGTTTATCTGTGTAGAGCTTGTAAGGTGGTCGTCTCCAGTTCAGTTGGTTTATAATTGATTACAACACTAGTCATTTCCTTACTCCTAGTAATGATTACCTGTGCGAGTTGCATTGCTCCCACAGATGTCTTCTCTGTGCTGCTTCATAGCAAATGTATCTGTTTGCTGTTTGGGTGTGCAACTGAGTAAGAGCTTGTAACCTTGCTTTGGAAAACACATAGCCTTGTCAGCCCTTCCCTGCGTTTTTACTGTACTTCAAAGCACTGGGGATGAAGGTGTTGAATATTATATGATGCTGTATATCCTGAAAGTATAAGAAAAATTGATTTTTTTCTTCTGTTGGAACTCAGGTTACAACTAGAGATTTTAAATTTGCCTTTATTCCCCAGAAATTTTAACTGATCAGTGGAATAATATAGCTATGTAGAAAACAAATGCTCAGCAATAAACATTTCAAATTAATAAATACATTGTCTTTCACAACAAGAATAAAAAAGGCTATTTAGCTGACAAATTCGAAAAACTTTGTCAGTTGAATTATTTTTCAGTATAGCACAGTGGCTAGAAAAGATAAAATGCTTGGCCATCGATAAGACTCTTATCAACTAACCAAGAACATTTCTTTCTGAGTTGTAATTCATATTTGAACTTATCTAGGAAGTGATTAATATTGTACAATTTTTTCTTTGAGAAAAAAGATCATAATTGTGGATAATAATGTGGTCTTAAATTGTAGTTTCCCATGTTAACAAGCTTTTTTGTGTTTTTCTGCTTGCTCATACGAATCAAATAGGTCATTTGGAGAAATCGCCTGTTATCTAAGACTGGGCAGAGTGGACTGAAAATGCTGTGCACTGCAGGTCAGGGAATTGATTTGCAGTAGAGACCCATAGGGAGGAAAACTGGCTCCACACCACCTCAGTACTGGATGTGTCAGGGATGCAGGATGCTTTCACTCCACAGTTTTGCAAAGCAGAAGCAGCAGTAAGTCAAAATATGTTGCCTCTGTTCTGCTCGTGGCCTCAGCTGCAGAGCAGGTGCCTTTGGAGCAATACAAAGAAGGTCCTTCCACTTCTGTGCCAGGCTAAACATTGCTGTCAGAGCTGGTCTATATCCACAATGTTTATGTGGCAATATTTTGGGCCACTGGGGACTGAGTTCTCCAATTCCACCTTACTGATAAAGGGAAGCATAGCTGAAATCTGTGATGCGAACAGGCTTTCAGTCCAAGTTTGGGTATATTTGATTTCAATAACGACAGCAATGTCTAATATTAATACATTTTTTGGTTGGAGGAGTAAACAATATTTTTTTATGGTAGCATCAGGAACACATAGATTTTTGAGATCTGAAAGAACTGTCTTCTGCAGAGAGAATGATGCCCTGTAAAGATGATGTACTTGATGTTGTCTCTCAAATGAGTGTTAGTTATAAACAGCGCTTCTGTAAATAGGGATTACTTTTTATTTAGAGCTGCATTTGGGGAGGTAGTAAGAAAAGAGGGAAATGAATTACATGATGAGGTTTTTCTTCTAGAGAGAGATGATCAGAACAAATGTGAGTTAAATTTATATGTAATTTATGAAAAGGAGTGAACGCTGGATTAGTGAATAAGGTCATTTCGGCCAATAAAGAAATAATGCCTCATTGTTAAAGAACCTTTTTTATTGGAACATTTGCTGAAATATGTGACCTCTTGTTTGAAAATTAGTGTGCCGCGGTTCACTAATTCATCTGTAACAATTATTTCACTTGGGGAGATGTAATTATTCAGTGTATGCATAATAAATTTTGAGTATATGCAGAAGGTAAGATCATAATTTCCATTAAATTCCGTGCTGTTTGAAGCATGGAGTGCCTTTGTGACTGCACTAGCAAGACAGTTGAGGAAAAGAAACTTTGGTGCAGCTGTTCAGCACAATCAATGTCGCTGGGCTGGGGTGATACGGCACCTAAGTTTCTGAGATCCAAGTTGCCTTTAATTCATGATGAATTTGGGTACCAGCCTGTAGAGGGCTATGTTAAACTAGGAGCTACTGCCCAAAGTTCATACACAGAAAAATCCAAAGTTGTTACTAGCCGGTGGAACATCTAGAAGTTGATGGGGAAATAGTCAAGCTGATGAAACATAAGAGTCTGAAACATGGACTTTGGGATCTGTGGAAGGTGCACTGGAGGGTATATGGTAGAATTTGCTCTTATCTGGAGAGAGACTTTTGATTTCTGGTTTAAAGAGCTGTCTATAGAGATCCTGCTGGATTCTGAAACCAGAACTTTTGTATGTCCCATGAAATCCAGTTACTTACATCAAAGACCGTCATCTTATTGTTTTTTCTGTTAAAGTAATCCATAGAAACCTGACTACTAGCTAATTGTTTTAATTACAGCAAAATCTTTCTTGTTTGACCTTAACTTGTGTTCAGCAGTTGCTTCTGGTTTTCATAAAAGTGAAGAAGAGGTATGCAACTTAACATTAGCCAGAAAAAGAAATGAAAAATGTGAATGATGTTCAAAAGAGGCAGAAAAAGTATGTGTAACTCACAGTGATATTATCAGAAACTCTGTTACCTTGGCTAGATTTTACTGCTAATTAAAAAAATGGATATTTAAGCAGTACAGAGCAACATGGGTAGTTATGTTCTGAAGAAAATCTTGAAAAGCACGTCAAGAAGGTCACGTTAAATTTATAGCGTGGAACAGCAACAGATTTTTTTCTAGGACATATACAAAAGAGTAGATAAGTCAGCCTCTTGTTGATCTAAAAATATTTCAGAGCATTGTTTTTTCTAAATATGTTTTTTTCCTAAACAAATTGGAGAAGTAAACTTCAGAAAGCTAATGCAGTTGCTGTTAACTCTGATTATTTGGTGTAAGGCCAAAAATAAATCAACTTTTTGTTCTCTGCTGTGGCTAGCTACATATGTTGGCTCTCTACCACCCTTTGTCATAAAACCATTGAATGATTTGGGCTGGAAGGGACCTCGAAGACCTTCTAGTTCCCACCTCCTCCCATGGGAAGAGACACTTTCACTAGTCCAGGTTGCTCAAAGCCCCATCCTACCTGGCCTTGAACACTGCCAGGGATCCCGGGCAGCCACAGCTGCTCTGGGCAGCTTGTGCCAGGGCCTCACCACTCTCATGGCAAAGTTTTTGTGGGTTTTGGTTTTTTTCTTCTTCTACTGTATAACTATCCTCTTTCAGTTTAAACCTGTTATTCCTCATCCTATCTCTACACTCCCTGATAAACAGTCCTTCCCCATCTTTCCTGTCGCCCTTCTAGATACTGGAAGGCAATAAGGTCTCTCTAAAGCCTTTGCTCCTCCAGGCTGAAGAAGTCCAACTTTCTCAGTCTTTCTTCAAAGGAGAGGTGCTCCAGCCCTCTCATTTTTGTTGTGGCCTCCTCTGGACTCACTCCAGGAGCTCTATGTCCTTATGTTGGGGACTCCAGAGCTGGATGCAGTACTCCAGGTGGCGTTTCATGAAGGTGGGCTACAGGGGCAGAATCACCTCCCTCCACACGCTGGTCACACTTCTTTTGAGTCAGTCCAGGATACAGTTGACTTTAAGGGCTGTGAGTGTGCATTGCTGTCTCATATTGAGCTTTTCATCAGTCAGCACTCCCAAGTCCTTCTCCTCAGGTCTGCTCTCAATCCTCTCGCTGCCCAGCCTGTCGTTGTGCTTGGGATTGCACTGTCCCACATGCAGGACCTTGTACTTAGATATGACTTTTCACCTAAAATGGAGTGTGGTTTAGCCACTTCATCCACCAGTTCACTCGGGACTTGCAAATACTCAGGTCCCGTGGATTTGTGTACCTTCAGGTTACTGAGGTAATCTTGGGCACTGCTGTCCTATAGTGGGTGGTTCTTTATTCTTCCAGTCCCTGCCTTTGCCTCTGAGGCTTGGACAGTGGTTTTACAGCACTTGCCAGTGAAGAATGGGGCGAAGAGGTCATTGAGTATCTCTGCCATCTCCATACCCCAGGTAACGAGGTGTCCTGTTTCCATCTCGGGGGTGCCCACTTTTTCCTTTATCTTCCTTTAATCACTGATATACCTATAGAAGCCTATCTTGTTGCTCTTGATGTACCTGGGCAGATATAATTATGTCAAGGCTTGAGTTCTTGTGACTTGATCCCTGGCAGCTCAGACATTTTCTATGTATTCCTTGATGGACTGACATTCTCCCCTGGCAATTTTAGTTTAATGCCCTCTTCATCATCTTACCTTTTCTATCAGAATTAAATATAAGTGCTGCCTGTTACATGAAAGACAGCTCTGTTTTCCAGGAAATGAGGAATGGGAGTAAATCCCAAAGTAGCAGCTCTGCAGCAGCTGCCTGTGGTACTCCTGGAGAACCTAAACAGAGCCTCTGAAACAAAACTGTACTCATACTGGTATGCAAATGAACCAAAAGATAACAGATAAAGCCACCAAAGGATACATTAAAATCCAAAGACTGGTGTAGAAAAATGGGTCATGTGAAAGATTTACTACTTTAATTCCAACTAATTGATTTCTGTTGCTTAAAACAGAGCAAAACCTCAATGCTGCCATGTATCCAAACCCATTTGTTCTTAGCTTACAAAGCAGAATGCTGTAATTAACTAAATTGAATGTTTCTTGAAGCTCTTCTAAAGAAAAGACTAATTTGCTTACAACGCATTGGATAGTCTGTCTAAATTGACTGGCATCCTTCCAGTTTCAAAGCAGCTGAGATTTTAAATCATTATGGGAGGAAGTATTCTGGATTTCTTATTTTGGTTACTTTGTTATGGGTGTTATAGAAGAAGGAATGAAAAAGGCATAGAACGTGATAGCAAATTGTTATACGGGTTGGTTTAGGGTTTGTTTTTTTCTTTTTCCTGTAGTACGTTAACATAAATGCTGTAGAAAATCAGAGACTTTGGGAAATTACACATCTTGAAACAGCAAAAACAATTCCCATTGTAGAATCCTTTCAGCATTTAGACACTAAGTGACAAACTTCTATCAACTGATCTGCCTTTCATCTTCCAGTATCACCACTACAGTACACAGGCACAGATGCTCATCTTTGTAATCATCTTTTTCACTTAGCTTTTTTTGGCAGAATGACCAGCTGCCTCTGCCTCTGTGAAGCCAGGTAACTTATGAACAACTGCTGCTTGTCCAGAGTTACTGTGATTTATCTCCATTGCAAAGTGTAAATTAAAGTTCCAGTTATCTATGGTTTAACTTTCTGGGCTACACAAGTAACAAATAACTGTTATGGTTTTGTTTTTTTAAAAAAAAACTGACTCATGAAGTAGCATACGTGGAAACATGTTGGTAGATCTCGGGTGCTCTGGAGCAGCAACATCCAGAGATTATAAGAATATTGAAGAAATCATTAAATGCCGTTTAAGTAAACAAATAACATTGAAAAATCAGTGTCATGCATGTCCTGTAAAAAGTTTAATTATCTTCATTGTAGCCTATTGCCTTCAGTTCCCATATTTGAGATAAGTACATTAAGGTACAAAACTTCATTTATGCTTATGGTAATGAACTCTTGAGATGATTTAGACAGAACCTTAGTACTTTTTTTACAGATGTAGTGATGAGAAAAATGGAATGAAATACACAGCAATTGTTTGGCCAGGTGTGAGTCCTGTTGCTTTACTCCATTTATGTAAAGCTTGCTTTTATGTATCAGGAATTTTGAGTATGTATATAGATAATTTTAAAAAGGTGATTCTCTCTGTCTTGTAGCTGCTGTAAAATAAAATTGCATTTAAAAGTATAATGCATTAGAGTAAAAACAAAATCACTGAGGAAAGCTTTTCATTAAGGGTCTCATGCTCTTCTGTGTAGCTCCTTAGGAAGAAAAAAGGCAAGAAATTGAAAACTGCATTTTCCCATATTCAGGGTTGGTGGCAAGTAAAATAAATTGGAGTATCATGTCCTAAAAGAAAATGGAATGCGATTATTTAAAATGTAATGTAATCAGCTTCAAATGTAATTCTTCTCAGTTTCCTGCTTTATTTTTTTTATTTCCAGCAGATTCCATAAAATTTAACTGCTAGGATTGCTCTTTACCACCTCATCTCTGCAATGCTAAATGATCTTCGCAAACTTCTATTAATTCCCTGAAACAGAAACTTGTTTTTTTCATCCTAATGTGCCAACCTCTATTGCTCTGGTGATAAAGTGGGAGCTACAAGCAAAGCACCTGGTCTCAAAATAGAATAGCTGAGTTAAAATACATCCTGAGTGACTCATGCCCTTCTGCAGTTTAAATGCTTTAATCCTCAAGTTTTGCTCTTTGTTCTGTAACTTTGGGTAGGAACCAAGTGATTTAGGAGTTAGATTCTTTATGGGACCCACCTTCAAAATATTTTGGTTCACCAGCTCTATCTGGCTAAAGAATTGAGACACATATACTCATTAGCTGGAATTGAGAAATGGACAGAAGGGAAACAGGTAATTTTTTGTCAGTCTGCTTTTTCTCCCCATGAAGCATCATACTAACTTGGATGTGATTCCTTGCCTGTGTCTGTTTCCCAGAGAGAGGGGAGGTGGTGTCAGTCTGGCTTGTCCTGCTGCCAGTGGTTCAGAATCACATTACTGAAATAGTGTGTGGGCATCTTTGCAGGATTTGCACGGAAGTTTGCCTGGCAGTTACTCTAGAGAATGCTGAGGTTGGCTTTTCCCCCAATTTCTACAACGGGCATGTCTTTGGTTTCCTAGGGACCAAGTGTCCCGCTAATCAGAGCAAAATGGCTATAAAATGAAATTTTTTGTTATTTATATATAACCAAGCTTTGTCATCTTGTCTTTCCTCATGCTTGCTAGCCATGGTTTGTGTTGTGATGCCACCAAGGAGCTGTGGAGCACTTGGTTCTCAGATTTGTTTGTAGAGACGGTGGTTGAGTGTTATGTGTGTGTTTTAAGTATGCAAGGTGGTGGTTGTTTTTAACAGCTTCATTGAAATGGAATGTTTTGCCTTATGGCAGACTTAAAGAAAGCTAATTTATGTAATAAAGTTTTAATTGTTAACACAAACTACCTCATACCAAAGTGTATTATGCTGATGGTTAATTTATTTTGGTTGGAGACATCTGTGGTTATGGCACTAATGTGAAGATTATTTTGTGGCAACAGCAGCTACAACATTCTGTGCTGAAATTTAAGAAGATATGAATCTCTCTTTTTTTTTTTAACCTAAAGTAGGCTTTGTCTTAGATGCGAATATACAAAAGGGGCATGTTTCCTCAAAATACCTGTCTTCTATTTTTTTAAATGCAGAGGAAAGTAAAACAGTGAAGTATAGCCTTAAACCAGTTCTGTCAAACAGTGCAGTACAGAAGGATTTGGTTCTGTTTGTTTGAAAAATAAGTGTCTTAAATGGAATATGAATTCTGTAAATACTGGGAAAAGTATGGGATAGGCAAAACATTTCTAATGAAGCACTCGGCCTTTTTCCTGCTCTGAATCTACCTTTATTATGTTAATCAAATTCCACACAGTACCCAGCAGGGGCATGTGAAAGTTATCTTTTCCAATAACTGAATACAGATTATTTACTGCATATCAAGAAGCTGGTGATAGGTCTTTGGTCTTTGTCCTGTCCCATGTGCAAGTCAGAGCAGTTAAGAGTCTAACCTGCAGGGTGTCCCCTTACCCTCCTGTATGGCCAGGGGTGACATGTCTAGAAGGTGTGCCATGTCAAGGTGTGCCAGCCCTTGTCCTCTGGGGACACAAGTGTGGGAACCACCTGCTTCCACTTCCCAGCATAAGTCTCTCTTCAACCCCAGTAGTCCCAATATAACTCAGGGCCTAATGCCTCTAGAGTACTATCACGCCCTCTTTTTGGGAAGAATGAAGTGAATATTGTTGAGGCCGGTGAGAGGAAATGAGTGAAGTCTTATTGTAGTTCCAGTTTCTCTACTGATACTTTACAGATAGATGGAGGTAATGAGCTCTTTCAGTCAAGCCTCTTCATCAGAAGTCCTACTAAAGTATCAAAGTAAATCTGTCTGTAGGAAACAGCTTCTAAGAAAATATAGAAGTGAAGTTTGCCATTCTTATTTCTATGCAACATTCTTCTTTTTTGCTTTTTTCCCCATGTCTGATAACCATTAGAGCTAAATGCCACAGCTTCTATCTTAATTACTTGGTGGCTCACTAATAAATTCTATTAAAACTCAGAAAATTTGTGAGATTTCCTTGGGAACAGAATATATGTTATCCTATATTTTGCTTCAGGATAATGTTTTGAACATCATAAATCAAATCATGGAAGAATGCATTCCACGTGAACGGGCCAACCGGGACTTTTGTGTTAAGTTTCCAGAAGAAATACGTCATGACAACCTTGCCGGCCAGCTTTGGTTTGGAGCAGAAGTAAGTCTCTCATATTTCTATCAGTTGGGGTTAATGGATGATTTCTGTGTGCCATAAAGTGCAGCTTAGAGTCTTTTCTGAAAATGGTATATATAATTAGAGCAAAGGAAACATTTTGGAGCATCCAGAGCAAGTTCTCAAAGGAAGGGGATCCTTTAGCTGTAGTTTTCATTTGGGCTAACAGCATGTACTGGCTTATTTTCCTAAGTGTTTGCTGTCATTATGAACACATCTTAAACTATTTTTTGTGTAATAGCATCTGAATAATATTCTTGAATAACTATTTTAACCTCATGGGCCCTGTCCCATCTCATGCCTTGAAAATGTTAGCCAATAATGATATAGAAGGGAACTTTATCAGGATAAAAGTTTTTTCCAAATAGAACTTTTGCTGTCTCCAAATATAACCAAGAGGCTGCAGAGGCCTGTTGGTTGCAGAGAGGAAGTAATGCTAATTCATACTACTGTAGTCACTGTCCTCCTGTAAGTTCCTCTAGTAAGACTCTATGGACTGTTATGAATATACACTTGTCAGTGTAGTCTGAGTTACCAGACTAAGAGCAACATCAAGTAAAACTTTTCTTTGCCATACTTTTCCCCAAATACTGCATTGGCTGCTACTTGAGTGCCCTTAAATCAGGTATCAGGCTGCTGAACAAGGGCTGAGACTGCAGGTCACGATACCAAGCTGCAGAAATGCCTCCCATCCAGAGGAGCAACACAGAGCTGCAAGCATGTATGGCTTCTGAGACAAGGAATCTCTTCAATGCCCCCTTTCCAGAAATGGAAAGGGAAGAATCACTCAGTGAACCTGTTTTTATGTTCTTAAAATATATTCATGGTTTCCGTCGGAGGCAGGGTCCATCCTGATCTAGCTGGATCCCTGGTCTGGCAGCCAGTGTGACCAGCTTTGCTGCAAAAGTCATCACAATTGCAGAATTTCTGTTGACTTTGTAAGGTATAGATTTATTGTACAAAATCAAGCCTGAATCGAAACAGTCCATTATCTATAGTTTAGCTGGATTCACATCTCTTCATGCAAGCAATCCTTGTGTACATAGAGTGTATATCCTACCAAAGCTCACTGACGAACTAGTTGGAGAAGAGCTTAAGTTCTTCTCAGCTCTATGGTTCTGGTGCTTGAACCTCTCCCAGTTCTCATGTCTCCCTGACTGACCTGCTCCCTATCCTTTTACTTGGTCTTGTGACTCTCAGCATATCGTATAATAACATGCAGCAAACTGGGACTAAGTACTTCCCTTGTTCAAGGTATTAAATATCACATCTTCTGCCTCTTGTAAAACAAGAAAGTAACTTTGTAAAAGAAATTAATGTTTTCTCTCCTAATACATTTCATAGTGTCTGGCTGCTGGTTCTATTATTATGAATCGTGAAATTGAGAGTATGGCCATGAGGCCATTGGCCAAAGATCTGACCCGGAGTCTCGAGGAAGTTAGAAATATTATTCGTGACCAAGCCTTAAGGGATTTGAACCTCTACACAGAAAAAATGAAAGATTCACTCAAGCATTTTGACGTCCTTTTTGCTGAATTCGAATTAAGGTAAAAGATCCAAAGTAAATGTGTTGTATTTGCTTTGTCAGTAAGCTGTTGTGTAGCTTACTGAGTTTTGGAAGTTAACAGTTAGGTTCTGTTTTCTTTTTGTGGAAGTATGTAATTTTTTTATCATGTCATTTGAATTCTTCAGTAATCTGTTGTATTGTTAGAGGTTTGGGGGTTTTCTCCCTTCCAGTGCGGCAATAATGAAAATTAAATAGCTTTTTAAAAATGAACATTTGTTCTCTGCAGTTAAACCACAAACTTTCATTTGCATACTGGCATATGGCATTTGAGGGAAGCCTTCCACAAGAAGACAAGGAAGCCAAACAGCCAAACACATTGGTGTTTGTTTTCTCAGAGGAAAGGCAACAAATAAGAGACATTAAAAGAAAGTATGATAGCAAATCTAGAGATTATGCCATAATTAACTGCAGGAGCTTACTGATTAAAAAACTTGTGATTGAAAAATGGCTTGGATGTTTACATAAAAAAAAATAAAATAACTGCTTTTGGAATTAGAAAAATGATTGTCTATTGTATCAAAGGTAACATGAGCCAAGTCTTGCATTACATCAGAACTTAAGCAAGGTTCCTGCATGTCTGTTAGATGGTTGTGGTGCTGGGAATAGTTAGACAAGATCCCAAGCGAGATTCTCTGTGGATTTAATATAATGCAGCCCGTCCTACCCTCAGTTAAACGTGTTTCTTAGAGTTTGGGCAATGTATTAGATTTTTTTTCAATAATCTGTAAACTATCATGTCTCCCATTACTCTTTGCCCTTCCTCAGTATTCTTTTGTATTACTTGGGTAAGCAATTTATTTCTGATTCAAAATTCATATTTTACATTGAAAAACATTTAAATGGAAAATCTTGGGTAAAAATATTAAGTGTGGCTTTGAGTGCAGACACTGATGGTAATCAGTAACTGGTTCTTTGTAGTGCCTGCAGCTTCTGGCTTGTCTTTGTTGCCTAACTGAATTTCACTAATATTATTCCAGGTAAAATCTTTCTAGAGAAAATGCATAGAATCATAGAATGATTAGAGTTGGAAGGGACTCCCAGAGGTCATCTAGTCCAACCCACCTGCAAGAAACAGGGATACATACCCCCAACTAGATCACTTTGCTCAGGCCCTCATCCAACCTGGCCTTGAACATCTCCAGGGATTGGGGCATCCACCACCTCCCTGGGCAAACCTGTTCCAGTGCTCCACCACTCTTACAGTGAAGAACTTTTTTCAAACATCCAATCTAAATCTCCCTCCCTCTATTTTGAAACCATTACCCCTTGTCCTGTCACAACAGGCCCTACTGAACAGTCTCTCCCCATCTTTCTTNACGCTTCTTGTGATGCAGCCCAGGATGCGGTTGGCCTTCTGGGCCGCAAGAGCACATTGTCGGCTCACGTTGAGCCTCTCATCCACCAGCACTCCCAAGTCCTTTTCCTCAGGGCTGCTCTGGAGCCACTCTCCGCCCAGTCTGTAGTTGTGCCTGGGATTGTCCCAACCCAGATGCAGGACCTTGCACTTGTCCTGGTTGAACCTCATGAGGTTGGCACGGGCCCACCTCTCCAGCCTGTCAAGGTCCCTCTGGATGGCATCCCTCCCCTCCAGCGTGCCGACAGCACCACACAGTTTGATGTCATCGGCAAACTTGCTGAGGGTGCATTCCATCCCACTGTCCATGTCACCGACAAAGATGTTGAATAGGGCCGGGCCCAACACGGACCCCTGCATGTTTTAGTAGTTTTGGGGTTTTTTTATGCAGAGTAAACTGTCTTCAAGATGTAGCAATAGAGATTTTTCTAGGACCTACCTTCCTGTGCCACATATGGAGTGCCAATTGCTAAATGTGTGTAGTTATACTTACAAATTACTCCTGAGTTCACTGCCTCAGTCTGCAATAAGTAAATTGGCTGGATTTCTTAGATCTGTATGCTGTACAATTTTCCTGCTGTCAAGGTAGATACAAAAAGGTCCAGGAGAGCTTATGTTTCAAAGATGGTTTCTTTTGTCCTAGATTTGTTTTAATTTATAATCTGTTTTGCTAATGCGTGTAAAATAGTAGTATGTTATTTTATGATCTCTGCAGCTATGTCTCGGCTATGGTACCTGTGAAGTCTCCAAAAGAATATTATGTGCAGCAGGAAGTAATCGTGCTTTTCTGTGAAACAGTGGAGAGGTGAGTGTTTTAGTGAAGTACTGGATTTTAGTTTCTATGTTTACTGTCAGTCTGAGCTTCTGTAGGAATATTTTAACTGTAGTTTTTAAGAAATGTCAAAAATGTCAGGAATTCTGCTTTCCTACAGAGTATCCAAGTAAAAAGTTAAAATGCATTTAGCATGCTTGCCAGGCACAGGACTATGCTTTCTTGTTTTCTAGAGAAAAAAACCCAAACTCAAAGCTAATAATTCAGCAGTAACAATATTGTTGGTATGCCTAGTTATAGATGCGCATCATAAATGGTGACTAAGCATTTAAATAAGCTCAATCTGTTTAAGGCATCAAGACCTAATGATATTTCATGCAAGAATACGTGGGGAGATGACTCAAATCAGCTGTGAACCTCAAATGATTATCAGAACTTGTAAAAACTCTTAAAAATCTTAGGGGACAAGTGCTTGACTGTGTATGTATGAAGATATGATGTTAAAAAAAAAACAAACATATTTGCATATAATAGTGTCTGATAAGAGGAATAAAATGGCTTTTCATTTGCAGCATTGGATAACCTGGCAGTGGATGTAGGAAAGAACAGGGGGTGAGTGGGCCACACACCCATGAGTCAGTCTACTGCTTGTGCGTTGTTTGCTGTCCGCACACAGCAATATTGCCAAGGCACATTCTAGCAAAGGAATGTGTTACTCTGGGAAGGAAAAGCTATTTCTGTTCATTTCAGGCCAGTCAGGTCTCAGCAGAACTAGCATGCAGTTTTGAATATCCACTGAGATGGACAAAGTGGAGAATAAATTTGAGAGTTATGAAACTTATGAGGAAATAAAGGAATTGTGGGGAAACTTGGAAAACATAGCCAAGTAAAAAGCATCAAAATGTGGTTTAGTTTAAAACAGGCTTGAGATACTTGAAAAGTCATTAGAGGAAAATTGTGTCCACCAACTATTAAATCTTCAGACTTCAATAATGGTTACTGTATGGAACTGAGGGGGAGGGGGTTTAGCTTGGTTTGTTACTTAGGGATGTTGATGTAGGAGATTATAGGAAGCTTTTTTGAAAATGAAACCAAGTGCTTTTCCTGTTGATTTAAAAATGCTTCTTTTAGTTAAACTCTAAGCACTGGTATTTTTCAAGTAACAAGCCGAAGTATGGCATGAAATAGTAAAAAATGGAAAATTATCTTGGCTTTGGCTGTTTAATCTTTAAAGTGTTTGAAGATAGGGTTTTTTTCTCCTTATTTTTATTTTAAAGCAGTGACTACAGCAGTCCATTGTATACATAGTGGATTAGATTGTGCAAAAATACTATTAGTTTGGTTTGGCATTTCACATTTTTTCCTATTAAAGTGTGTTCTTTGAGAGTTTCATCTCTTACTGAACAATTTCGTTCTCTGCATAGAGCCTTAAGGCTTGGATACCTCACTCAAGACATGATAGATGACTATGAACCGGCTTTAATGTTTACAATTCCAAGATTAGCCATTGTATGGTAAGTTGAGTTTTTGTACTACTTTGCACTCTGCCTCACAGATTTATTAAAGATTAAAAAAAAAATGTTCAGTTTTGGCATATTTTCTTTCACCTGAGTTTGCTTGTATTTTCAAAAAAAAAAGAGAAACTGAAAGGAATTTTATATTTTGTTTTGGGATGTAGTTTTTTGTTTGTGTTATGGTTGCTTTTTTAAAATCATTACCAGTTTCATGTAGTATATCAAAGGGGAAGAAAGAAAAGAGGAGGTAGGACTCTAAATATAGGAGGCAGTAACCTGTAACAATTGAACAGTCATCCTCCAGAAAGACATAAAAAACAAAGAACATTAGTCTATAGAATGTCACATTGTCAGATTTTTTTTAAAAGCAGATAATTTGTCATAGTAATGACCTAAGGATACAAGTCTTGGGGGAGGGAAATCAATACGAATTGTCATGGTAAACTTCATTGTGACCAAGTTAGGCTTAAATCTTTTTGAAGGAAAGTATTAATATTACATCTATGTAGATTTTGTGCCCTGTACTGGCCACTCAAGACAACTACATAGAAACAGGATTTTTCCATCATGCAGTTTTTGCAGTATTGAACAAATCAGATGCATTTTTCCTAATGACTGTTTGTGATTTAATAAGACAGCAGTTTCTCTGGAGTAAAGCCAGCATAATTTTAATATTTTACAACTGTAAGTGTTTTCAAGTTAGTAATATAAGTAGCATAATTGAGGGAAATAAGAAACCTCAAATCCTGAGCGTAGTGTTTTTCTCCTCAGGAAATCCCTGTAGTCCATTGTTCCTGTTAAATAGGATATTGTCTGTAACTGTCATTCTAAAAATAACAGTAATCTGGTTATCAAAAGACAAACAGGAATGTGAGAACTCAAATTGAATCTCCTAGAAGACCCAGTGAAGAATAATACATTATACTAACTGGAAGACCAAGGTCTCTCTGGAAAACACACCATATCAATCCTAAATTACTGACAAGGACAGAGGATAAAGTTTCATGGTTACAAAGTTTCTGGTGATTTGAAACTAAATCACTGCCATGTGAATTTCCAGATACTGTGTTGTCTGGAAGTAAATGCAAATTTTTATTTGGACTGTGAAAGGAGAACCCTTGAAACACAAGACAGGTGCAAGTCCAAGTTGCCATGCTCCATTGTGTCTTAATGAAAAGGATGGCTCTGGAGCAAGGGGAAGTGTTGGACCCCCTCAGCCCTCAGATAGCAAAGACTTCAGGAATGCTTTTCAACATAGATTTTATCAAGTTTACCATGCACATGACACAGTGTATGTTGCAGAGCATGCTGACAGGTGTCAGTGAACTTTGAATGTAGTAGAAAATATTGAGGCACTTGTTTCCAATTTTTAATTCTTTCCATCATAGAACAATATTCAAGTATAGATTCAGAACTCTTTCAGAGGTCATATATATGCACACAAGAGATTTCATTATCTTTTTTTATAGTGCTCTAGCACTCTGATTTTTTTCCAATTCCTTCTATGAGTTAAGCTCTCTGGCAAGTGAATTATACCTGTAAATTGCCAAAGGAATGGTGATTTTGCATCAGTTACAAGTTTAGTGAGAGCAGCCTTGAGCTCTTACCCAGCGAAGAAGTAACATTTTGTTAGTCAGAACATTAAGATGTGAGTCAGCAATAACTACTTCACTTTATGGCAGTTTACGTGTTGAAGCTCCAGAACTTTGTGGTGGGAGAGAAAGTATGTAACCTTGGTAACAGGATAATGTCTTAAGCCATAAAAAAGTGACTCCCAAAAGCAGCAACCTTTTTTGTCTGTCCACTTCTCCCCATTCTCTGCTTTTGCCCTGAAAACCCCAGCCCCCAAAGCAGTGTTGATCAAGTTCAGTAGTTGAATTTCTTGGTCCCTCTGTGACCTTGACAGTCTTACAGCGTGATGGAATACCATGGCGCTACTCTGGTTCCAGAGCATGAGCCAGGCTCTGGGTTTATAAACAGAAGAAAAAGTGTTATTTCCCAGATGGTAAACAGTGTAAGTAGTCCTTAATACTTCAGTGGAGTTCCTGTAACTTAAACATCAGCTTTGCTGCTGTGTCTGTCTTCGGTCATGTAGCATGCTCACTAGTGAACCACTGGTGAGCAGAAGACACATCAGTTTTCTTGGTCAGCCCAAGGCCCCCTTTGATCTCCATGATTTGGATGCAGAGTAGCTACAGTACTCTGTGAAGCAACATGTAATTTGAGTTGTAAGGAAAGGAGCATAGCTTTGAAATGCAGGCAGGTCTCAGTTACGCAAGGTAAGGGCTGGAAGGAGAAAATAGTCTGGCTAAAACATGTGATCTCGAGTGTGAGAACACGTGATCCAATTGCCTCTGAGAAACATATGTTGTTTTTTCAGTGGGCAGAGGATTAAACAGTTTTAAGCAGAGCTGTGCCTGGTGTGGGTGGAATCCACTCGCAGACACGGTGTGGTATGATGCAGCAGATAATGGTGAAGAAAGTGAGTTTTGTTTCATCTCTAACACACAAACAGGTTTGGGCAGTAGTGATTCAGTCAGGAGAAACTATCGATATAACTACAGTGAAAACTTTAAGGATTCTGATATTCTTTTCAGGGAAGCTTCTACAAGTTCTGAGTTGATTTCAAGCATGGTATTATCAAAATGTGTTATATGTGATTTAGCAAATATGCATATTCCCCTCATGTTAATACCAAGTTATATTAGAGGTAGCAAAATAGGAGCCCAAGAGTCAATTAATTTTCCTGTGGATTTAGACTGACAAGAAAAAGCCGTTTGCAATCTCTTAAGTCAGTGGACCATTCCCAACTTACTTGATAATCACTTTCTCATTTTATTTTCCCCCATGGGTGAAAAGTGGGGAGTGGACAGAGAGCGGGCAGCCTTTAAATAGTGTTTAATTCGAACTGTGGATGAATAAGACAAAAATAAGGTAACAATATGTAACATGAGTGTAATTTTAAAGTTAGTGTACAGTTGCTTTTCTGACTCCTTATCCAGTATTTGCTCTGTGTAATGAAATTTTCATTTTTGTGTGTGTTCTTGTGTGTGTTTGAACTGCAGTGGCCTTGTCGTTTACTCCGAGGGACCATTAAACTTGGACCATAAACCAGAAGATATGTCTGAACTCTTCAGACCTTTTCACACTCTGCTAAGAAAAATAAGGCAAGTAGTAAAAGATGGTTGTAACTGCTTCTCTCCTACAGTGAAATTCAGAGGCCTAAAACAGGTCACAGACACGCTTAGGGAAGTGTTTCTGTTTGCAGTGTTACCGTAAACTGCATTTTCCTCTTATCTGCCGGATATACCTGTGAAATAACTAAATGTGTTTTTTCATTTCATGGGAGTCTTCTGAAGTGGTACACTTCTTTTTTTCTTTTCTGATTATCATTTAATTACTTTTCAGATTTTCCTTATGCTTGGATGATACCTGAAATACTGAAGTTGCAGTTTATTTTTGGGAGATCCTGTTTCTAGTTAGTATCAATGTTATCTGCTTAACTAGGTTTATTACATTTATTACATTTTCTCTGTATGTTATGATGCAATACGCAGATAATTCTGAATCTAATAGGAGTGACTTATTTTTTTTCATATTGTGGAGCTGTTTTTACAGGTTAGATTACTTTATATATACCTTTTTTGACAGTGCTTCAGTTGTAACCACTGGAGGTTCTGACTTTGGCTCAACTTAAGTAAAAAAAGCATTACTTATTTTTTTTCTTAGTTGAGGTCTTCAGAAGACTGAGCTGTTACAATGCTGTATCTTTAAAGGATCTGTATATTCAGTTTCGTATATTCACCCTTATGGCATCTTATCTGAGTTTTAAAAAAAAAAATGTTTTCTAAATCTATACGTCCTTTTATTTTGTAGAATTCAAATTGATCCATCAACTGCAAATTTCATTCCTGGAAATCTCGAGAGACAATTTAGCAGTTGGGTTTGGTTTTTTGTGTCCAGTTTTCACCTATTTATTGTCTTCTCTGCATGTCATCATGATGGTTTTATGTAAGAATAGTTTTCACGTAGATAAATTTATCCAGATTGTCCTCTGACTCGTTAGAGGTGTGGCATCTCCTGAGGGAGAACACAAGCTCTGTCAGGGATGGTTCAGAGAGGAACCTATTTCTGAAGTTAGCTTTTTTGACTGTCAAGACCACATCCTATTGTGTCCTTTTGAAGATTGCCTAGCTTTTCTGACTTGAAGTGATACAGTTTTATTTTTGGGTACGGTAACGGAGCGTTAAAATCTCAGAATTGACAAATCAGTAAGGTTGGTGGTGTTTGGTTTTTGTAAGTAACTGTGGTTTTATAAAACACTGAGTAAAGTAGAAGAAAATGTAGGAGAGAAATTTGTTAAATGAGGAAAAACCCTTTAATTGTAGTGAAGCTTAAAAAGTATGTGAGGTTTACATTAAAATAACCTTATTCCTAGTATGTGGCTATCATAAGTTTTCCCCAGCATTCTACTGGCTGACTACAGCCAAAAGAACATTTAAAAGCTAATATACTTCTCATAATCTATACTTTCTGCTTACTTCTTGCATTTCACAACATGGAAAACTAAAGTCAATTGGGTTAGTTTATTGCTTAGTCCATTTAATTTTCAGTTACTCTGAACTCAATGCTTGAGTTGAAAACACGTTAGAAAAATGCTTGTTTGTTCAATAGCTACAACTTTCAGTGCAAACTTGAAAAAATGGAAAGACTTTCAGGGGTATGGTGTTGGAAAAAGTTCTCATGTACTTTAAGACTTGTATTTGTTCTTTTAAATGAGCATTAAGATATGATTTCAGTTTGCCGGCAGACAAAGTTTGCAAAGTGCTCTTAGTGAGAGAGCATCTATCAGAGCAAAAAATTAAACAAGTTAAGCTATAATGTGTATTTTTGTCTCTGTCAGTCTGTGATCCAAAGAAGTGTCAAGGAGCTCAAATACTTGAAAGAACTGGGCTCAAATTCTTGAATGAAAAATGCATTGACTAAAAATAGCAGATACAAATAAGTGTGCACTTTGTGTAGGATAGTTACATTACTCTTGTAAATGCACCTGAGCTGTCTAGATTGTGTTAATTACAGATTTTTTTTAACTTAGGTTGCAGTTCCTACTCAGTGAGAATGTTCAGAGAAACCTATAAGGGAAGAATATAATAAGATACTTGAGCTTTTGCACAGGAAAAAAGGAGCATTTTTTTTCCAGGAGTCTTTTCCAGTCTCGATCACCAGTAGTTAAGGCTTAAAAATAGATTCAGGGAGTCTTCTGTTAAAATAGCACATCTCCTGTTGCAGTTGTGTGCCTGTTTTAAGAACTTGGGACATCTTACTACAGAACATGATCACATCTCAGTAACTTTCTGCATAAGGTTCTACACCTTTTTAGCCAACTACACATTTTAACTCATGGAATAACACCACATATGCAGCTGTACAATTGCAGGTAATTTTTAAGCTGTATGATCCTAAAGCATCCCTCCGGTTAAATGCAACTATGAACACTGTGTTTATGTGGATCCACAGAATTAAATCAGATCGAGCAGGGAAAGCAAAGTCCACTGGCTGGGAAATTTTTTGGTGTGCTGTTGGTGGTTGGCAGCTTTGGAAACAGATTGTGGGAGCTCTGAGCACAAGCAGTAAAAAGCTTTGTTTAGGTTTTGGTAAGGTTGAGCAGCAAATGATGACTTAGAATGTTTTAATACCTAAGTAAGGTGCTTGTGCTGATTTTTACTTCAGATATGAAACACGAACATTGGTAATTTATACGTCCACCAAGGCAAAATTATATAGTAGTGTTATCTCTGTTCCTTTTAAACTAAGACATTGGAATTATTTCTGCCAATCTGCCTAGTAAGTATACAAAAAAACATTGTCTGGTATATCCATAGATATTTAGATTCCTGTGATGTGAACATCCTTGTGACAAAATATTACCTAAACTATTCATACACTCCAGACTGCTCTGCAGAGATTTTCAGATGTAAGCAACCTTGGGATTTTTCAGTAGTCCTTAATTCTTCCCCTTTGTCAGAGCCCTCTGCTTGTCTGTTGCCTGTTTTCTGCCGTTGCAATTGATAACAAGGATTCCCTGCAGATGTTGGTGGTGCGGAATCAAGCAGATTGCAGATGAACTAGTGCAGGATCAGAGCATTTTAAGTACACTGAAACCTTGTGGTCTCATTGATGACAAACCAGTTGCAGTATACCTGTTGTCACTGTCTTAAAGAACATAGGGCTTGCTTGTGAAAGCCATGTGCTTTTAAAGGTACACAATGACTGAGGGAAAAACTGGTTAGTTTTTCTAAGTAGGCTGTGTTTAAAACTTCTGATTTCATTTAAGACTCTTGCAGTAAAGAAATACCTGTGATACTTGTTACATATCAGTGCTGGTTTCTCGGTGTTGATGTGTCCAAGCAGACCTGTGGACTGATTCAGCATCGCCGATTACAAATTGCATTCCCACACCTGCAGTGTGTTGTGGTGGTGGCAGCTTATGCTCAGTGACTGAGCTAAACCTCACGCTGATGGTAGCAGCAGTGCTGTTCTCTGAAAACAGATGTTTTAAAATTCTAGTCAGAATAGGTAGGTGCAGAGGTAGTGAATGAGGCTTGGGGAATATGAGGTCAGTGCACCAGGGTTTCGTGATCCTGTCCTTTGGTCAGCCAAATTTGTCTTTAAATGGCCATCTGGCCTCAGATCTTCGAAGAGTGATTTCTTCACCCTGGATATCAGCAGCAGAGTAAAATATGTTTATTGGTTTTGCAATAGGCAGGGTAAATTTCTTCTACTAGTTGTAGCAAGCAGAGTACATCTTAAGAACTTGCCCTGTTTTTCTGACAGCAGCTGTAGCCACTGGAAGAAAAGTGTTTCTCTTACTTTCAAGGCTACATTGCCTTCCTGTGATGCTATGCCAAAAAGAGTTACAGCAGGTGAAACCCCAACATGGCCATTTTTAAACTGAGCGTTTTTGGAAACCTCTGAGAAGGAAGCATGCCGCTGCTGTCAGGGTGAATTGCAGGAACTCTCTTTACCTGCAGCTTCTGAGTAATGAAAGCAGAAGGAGAAATCCTCCTTCCCATCCAAGCACAGAGTTTTCTTGGATCCAATGACGAGTTACATATAGACAGATACTTTAGCAGAAAGGAAATGAACTGTGGAAGTAGCTATAGTTTAATTAAACCTTATGGTTTAGTAATGATGCTTAGTTTTAAACTTTCAGTGGTGATTTAAGATTTCTTTCCATACATTGTTTGACATTAATTTTATTCATAGTATCTACAGAGGCATTTTAAAATACACCATGTTCCTAACGTTGGCAGTGAATCTTGTGTAATCTAATACACAGCGAATCAGAAACGTAACTGTTGACCAAATGTTTGTCACTTTGCAAGGAAACTTGTATTTAAAACATCCCAGTGAGTCTAAGGGATGGGTTTTTTTTTTATGCAGAGAAGTGAAGTTAACTGTCCAAACCTCTTTAAGAACAAGTTGAATTTCTTCATAGCAAAATTTCTGATGTTTGAAAATTGAGCATATTTTCTTTGGATGTAAAACAACCCCATGCAGCGCTACAGACATGGGGAAGAGTGGCTGGAAAGCTGCCTGGTAGAAAAAGACCTGGGGGTACTGATTGACAGCTGCCTGAATATGAGCCAGCAGTGTGCTCAGGTGACCAAGAAGGCCAATGGCATCCTGGCTTGTATTAGGGATAGTGTGGCCAACAGGAGTAGGGAAGTAATCGTGCCCCTGTGCTCGGTGCTGGTGAGGCCGCACCTCAAATACTGAGTTCAGTTTTGGGCCCCTCACTACAAGAAGGATGTTGCATTGCTGGAACAGGTCCAGAGGAGAGCAACCAAGCTGGTGAGGGGTCTGGAACACAAGTTATATGAGGAGTGGCTGAGGGAACTGGGGTTATTTAGTCTGGAGAAGAGGAGGCTGAGGGGAGACCCGATCGCCCTCTACAGCTACCTGAAAGGAGGGTGTAGTGAGGTGGAGGTCAGCTTCTTCTCCCTGGTAATAGACGATAGGATGAGGGGGAATGGCTTGAAGCTGCGCCAGGGCAGGTTTAGGCTAGACATTAGGAAACACTTCTTCACTGAGAGGGCTGTCAGGCTCTGGAATGGGCTGCCCAGGGAGGTAGCGGAGTCCTCATCCCTGGAGGTATTTAATGGAAGGATAGACGAGGTGCTTAGGGACATGGTTTAGTGGTGGGATGGCAGTGCTAGGTTAACGGTTGGACTTGATGATCTTAAAGGTCTTTTCCAACCAAGGTGATTCTATGATTCTATCTCTGTGCCTTCAGGAGGGAATCAGTGACTCAGGGCACCCAGACACCCAAGAATCCTGGGTGCTGCTGTGTGATGTTCTGGAGGCTGAATGGAAACCCCAGACTAGATGATATTCAGAAGATTTGCTTGGATGGACCCAGAAATATCTTGCTTTGTTAATACCTTTGCATAGGTGAGGGATGAGCTTGAACCCTTTGCTCCTGTGTTTGTGTGTTTACTCTGTTGTGTGTGTGGTGTTTTAATTAAATAGAACTGTTTCTAAAATCCTATGTTACTTTGTTTCTGGTTATAAATTCTACATCACAGCACTTATGTTAAAACTGACAAACTGAAAATGCATAATGTGAAGCCTTATGGAAAAAAACCATTTTATTCTGTATTTGTATTGATTATATTGGTATAATTCTTGCAAAAATATACAATAAAAATACAGCTATTTTTATGTAGACCTTAAAACTTAAACCATTCTGTCAGTTTTCATGGTGAGGTTAAAATGCTTGTTCTCTTAGAAACTGATTACTGTTCAAATGAAAGACCTGAGTAATAGTATCACTGTATACAGTTAAGACAAAGGAAAGGAATGTACAGGGCTTTTTAAATGTTCAGGTGTGCCAAATAGAAATACTTGGTTATAGCTTTATCAGCTAAGTGGTTCTAACAAAGATTGTCCATTTCCCTTTCATACTTATTTATGACTGAAAACATTGTCAAACATTGAACTCAAAGGTGCATATGGAATGATTAAAAAAGATACAGACCTCTCTAGTACATAATGGGGAAACAAGCGAAATGGGGTGGGTGCCATGGTGTTCTTATTATGCACTTCTGCTGTAGGATTAGACTTTTTTCGAGTTCATGTAACACTTTTTTATAAAAACATGTTCTGTGATTTTATTTTTAATAAATGTTCTTTGTACAGAATATACATAACTATAAAAGTGTATATTCTGTACTTATTCTGACTTAAGCATGTTTATATAAACTGTTATCTTTTAAATTGTAAAGTAGCTGATAAATGTTTGATACAAATGATACTTTTTTTTATTTGATCTTTTAGTGATAGTTCTTGGAAAATTATTTGGTGCTTGAGTTAACAAGAGTGCAAGCCACTGACTGGAAATCAAGATGTGATGTGTTGAATGTTTCTTTGGCTTTTTTTTGTGGTTTTGACTGAATTATTCCTTTGAGGGATTTTTTTTAATATGTGCCTTTTTTAATGTTATTGCTGCTCTTTCTAATGCTGCTGCTAATGCTGCTGCTATGCCAGCTATATGTCATTTATTAGCCAATGTTTTCTAAACACGTGAGAAAGTGGACTCCTAGCCTCTGTTTAAGCAGTCTTTTTTTTTTCCCATTCATTCATCTATGCTAAAATATACTTGCTGGTCTTTGAAAACATTGACAGCAGTTCTTGACAGAGGGTATTTTTATACCTGGTTTCTAATTGAGAAGTGTAGTAAAACCAGACTCAGTTTTAAGTGCTGTTGTTTCTGTGGATTAAAGATTTTTTTTAAAGATTTCTATGGATTTAAGTTATAAAACATTTAAACCTGAAGTGTCAAATAACACTGTTTCTAGGTACTCGTAGTCCTAAAGAGCAATACTGAGGGCAATTGATAACTTTGGGGATGCTGCATGTCTCTAGAAAACAGAAGCTTAGCTCCCTAATGACTGAGTTACATGTTTGAGGCAGAGGAGAGCTGATTTCCAGTCCCTCTTTCAGTGAACAGACTAAGACATCAGTGTTGCATAAGTGGTATTACTATTTTAATGAGTTCTCTTTATCTGACAGCATAATGGTGCAAAACTTCTGCAATACTTTTTTTTTTTCCAGAAAAATTTTCAGGATCTAGTATGAAGGATGACAGACTGGTTTGCTAATGAAAGCTCAATATCTGAATTAAAAAACTAAAATGACAAAACATATCTAATTTTGGGTAACAGTTCCTCTATTAGCAGATGGGGAGAGGAAAGATCCATTTTTGTGTCTTTTATTTTGGGGCATCCTGCAAGGATGTAAATGATTTGGTACCCTGAATTTGCCTGAGTAATCTCAGATATGGGCATCAGCAGTCACGTGTTCCAGCAGCGAATGCCAAATGCACCTTGCAATACACAGCTAAAAGTACTCTGTGCCACCAAGTTCTGGATTTCTCTGCTAACAGTAAAACCTTTAAAACCTGTAACATCAGTGCTTCCTGTGATTGCACATGCCAAGTGATGTGCATGTTCCTTCATTTTCAGGGATCTACTTCAGACATTAACTGAGGATGAATTGCACACACTGGAACGTAACCTCTGCATTTCTCAAGACGTGGATTTTCCTGTCAGAGCAGATCCTGAAGTACCCTCTGTCATTGCACCAGGCATAACTACAACTTTGCCTGCAAAGGAGCTGTCAGCAAAAGCTGAAAACACAGAAGCTGAGCTGGCTTGTTCTATGCAGTATGATGAGCAAGAGCTGGAGCAGCTGAATAGGATGGTGCACAGAGTTGGAGATGAAATGTCATCTCTGCTTTCCCCTCCAAGCATCTGTCAGTCTCCAGCTCACAGACCTACCCTAAGAAATAGTTCTAGCACAGAAGCTTCACCAACAAGACACCATCTTGACAGTTTAACTGATGAAGAAGACAGAGTGTTTTTTATGGATGACCTGGATGGAGCAGGAGAAGCTCTTGCTGGGTTGGATTCAGTAAGTGATACTTTTGCTTGGGTGAATAACCCTTGCCATGATTCAAAGCAGAACCTGCAGTATAGAGACGCTTTGCTGTATGAGAACGGCCATCAGACAGAGGAAACTTTGCTTTTAAAAGGTGCCGAAAGGGACTTAAGCAATAATAACAATATTGAAGATAGCAAACAGATGTCTGGCATCTTGGTTCAGAATTCCTGCAGCTGTCTTGAAGGTTCAGACTCACAGTTATACCTCAATGGCTGGGATGCGTATGCTGATGATGTGGAAATGGCAGAAGTGATTGCTCACAGGACAGGGGGAATGAAAATATCTGCGACTGTAATATTCAATCCTAAATCTCCCTCTAGTTCAGAATCCCCAGTAACAACTCCAGAAGCAGCTATTAGTTGTGTTCCTGGATCTGCTAATCCATTAGCAAATGAGGAGGAGGATGAATCCCATAAAATGAGTATAGCTGCCACAAACTGTCTAATTAATTCCTGTGTGTGTTGTGGCAGCTGTGAAGACAGCAGGGAGGATACTGTTGAGGGTTTAAAGACTAAACATTCTGCAGGAGGTGTTGTAAATGCTTCATACACTTTAGTAAAGTCTAAGGAAATAGACCATGTAGATAACTTGGACAATGCAGCCCCTGCACAGGAAACATTAAAACCTGAAACTTCTGCTTCGTTAGCAGAAAGTGACTTTGGCAGAGAAGAGCAAAAACTGCCAATCTCCTCTAAGTGCCTGGCACATTCCTCAGGTTCACAGGTAGGAGCAGAAAATGACTCGCAAGGAGAAGCAGAAAGCATCTCAAATCGGCAGAAGTGGGAGAAGAGAAAACAACCGTGTGGAAAAAAACAGGACAACAATGAAGATGCTACTGGCGAAAGGACAGCAAAGGAAGATGTGAAGTCACGATCTAGTTCAAGGTAAGAGCAACTTGCATGAAAATAAATCCCTGTATCTCAAGTGATTGGTAAATAATTACAGTTGATTTTAAAGAAAATACTTTGCGGGATTAAGAAATTTTTCAATACATGTTTACAATGCAGGTAGCTTTTTATTGGGCTTCATCGCAACTTTTGGAAAACATTTGGAGAACACCTGAATTTTAACCATATAATGTCTCTGTATTGAAATCTAATCTTACGAGTTTAATGTAACAAAGAGTGCATTGATGCTAAACATTTCCTGGGTCATTACCTCTGTTGTACTCTGCTGTACTCTGCTGTTTTGCAGGAAAAGTGTCTGACAGATAGTAAAAGTTGACTTCCGCATCAGTGCGCAGGATTAAATTGGGATATAAAAACATCTTACCTTACCTTCATTTGGGAGAATGAGGCTGATGTGATCACATCGCCTGTAGGCACAAGTGTATTTCTGATTGTGCTGAAGGAGCCTCAAAGTACAGAAACAGCTTTTACACTAACTGGACTGTTTCAACCAAATCTGACAGCAGAATTGGAGAATCAAGGGACTTCAACAGTAATCTAGTTCCAGCCCCCCTTGCATGGGTAGGCACACCCTCCACTAGTCCAGGGTGCCCAAAGCCCCATCCAACCTGGCCTTGAATACTGCCAGGGATCCAGGGGCTTCCACAGCCTCTCTGGGCTACTTGTGTGAGGGCCTCACCACCCTCACAGGGCAGTTTTGTTTTGGTTTGGTCTTTTTCCTAGTATCTAATATCAATCTACCTTCTTTTAAACCCATCACCTAATACTTCATGCAGCCCATGATACGGGTGACTTTCTGGACTGCAAGTGCACATTGCGGGGTCATTTGAGCTTGTCATCAGTCAGCACCCCCAAGTCCTTCTCATGTCTGCTCTCAATCCATTCTCTGCCCAGCCTGTTTTTGTTCTTGGGATTGCACTGGCCCGCCTGCAGGTCCTTGAACTTGTCCTTGCTGAACTTCATGCAGTTCACATGGGCAACTCTGAAGCCTACCAATGTCCCTCTGCATCATGAGGTCATGGATTAGGGTTCTACATATGTAATGACAGTAAGTAACTTGATTACAGGGAGAGTCCCCAATAATAGTTTTATTAAAGAAAATTCTGTGCTTCAGCCCTGTTTCAATTGGATATTAGGTATCCTAGGCTAAGCACATCAGTAGGAAACATGACTTATCCTCTAAATAGTAAACCAAAAATAACCTATATTGTAGTATGTGATGTCCACAGGGTTTTTAAGTATTAATATAAAAAAAAGTGGAGGGAATAAATTGAAAATACTGCTTTCTGGATTTCTGTGATTGCCGCCTTCATTTGTGCCTTGCTGTGTCTGTACTGTGGAGATGGTGTGTGATGCAGGATCTCTCTGTTGGCATGTGTGTAGAGTTCAGGATAACGCAGTGGGTGTAATGTGAACCAGGGCTACAGAAATAAATATTTGTTTCATAATCATAGAATGATTAGAGTTGGAAGGGACTCCCAGAGGTCATCTAGTCCAACACCCCTGCAGGAAGCAGGGACACCCCCCACTAGATCACTTTGCTCAGGCCCTCATCCAACCTGGCCTTGAAGGTCTCCAGGGATGGGGCATCCACCACCTCCCTGGGCAACCTGTTCCAGTGCTCCACCACTCTTACGGTGAAGAACTTTTTTCTAATATCCAATCTAAATCTCCCTCCCTCTATTTTGAAACCATTACCCCTTGTCCTGTCACAACAGGCCCTACTGAACAGCCTCTCCCCATCTTTCTTGTAGGCCCCCTTGAGGTACTGGAAGACTGCTATAAGGTCTCCCCAGAGCCTCCTTCAATTGATTTGTGAAATATTTTACTTGTAGTGGAAATAGAACCAAGAATTCTTTGGGACAGAGTTAATTTTCCTTACAGGTAAAACACAATATAATGTGTATAAAACGTTTGAGAAGGTAGTTTTATCTTTTTTGATATTCTGTGTTTGCAATCTTAGGATTGCAAATGTGATAATATTCAAGCCTTTACAGCAGAAATTGAGTGGGCTTCACTTTAGGAACTAATTCACAAATTACTTTGACATTTTATGTTTCTACAGAACTTTAGGTGGAGAAAAAGTAATTACTGTATGTTTAATTACAGTGTCCTGATAAATCATACATTGTTTACAAAATGCAGACAGTTGGTCTACTAATTTTTCCCTCAGGTAGGGTATGAAGTGAAATTTGTGAGAACAAGTCTGCAATGTATAACAGTATATATTATATAAACTTCTCTTTCCAGCCTCCCATCATCTGTGTATGTAATACCCTCCTGTCCAGCCTCTGTTATGTGGTGTAAAAACTTTGAGAATTTGCATTTTATGGAGTTGTGTAGGCCTGTGTTCCTATGTGTCCTTCCATTTCCTTCACCTGGCTCTTAACAGCCTCATTGAACAGCTCCTAGATCCTGCCTGGCCTCTGCAACAGTTGTGGTTTTGTAAACCTCAGTCACACTTTGCCTACATAGTTGCTTACTCAAGTTGGAGAAATCACAGCCCACTTGGTCATTCCTTGTCCAGAAGTTGCCCATAGCTTTGATCATTCCTTCTCTCTTTCTCTAAACCTTTTTCAATTATACTCTTTCCTCTTATCGATAACTGATTCCGAACTACACTTAACATAGGAGCAAGCCATGGATTTGTACAGTAGCTTATTTATTTTCTGTTTTTGCAGTGGCTCCTAATATTTGACTTTGGATTTTTTGCCAAGTTTGCTGATGTTTTTTGAAGTTGCCTGCCAAAGCCGCAAGCTCCTCCTAGTAAGCTCAGAGGTTGTCATTCTGTATCTGATGCCAAAATGATTCTTCCCATGTTTACCAGTTGAATCTCATCTTGCCATTTTATTCAAACTTTAAGATTGTGCGCAGCCCCATAGTGTGCTCTTTTTATTACCCTAAATAATTTTGCACTGGTAGCAACCTTTCAGACCTCATTGCTTTCTCGTTTTTGCAGATAGTATGTGAAAACAAAACACCCTAGGGACCTAAAGAACTTTACAGGTGACATCTTACATAAAAAGTGGTCATTTAACAACTACCTATTTATGGTTAGGAGTTACGTTTGCATTTTGGGCCTCTTCCTTTTATGTTATTGGTTCTTAGTTTTCTTAAAAGCCTTTAGTTGAGGTAGTTTGACAGAACCTATTTGGAAATCCAGAGGCTGCGCACCAAATTGCTGTTCCTCAGAAGCTTCTTGGCTCCTTCAGAGAGCCCCTGAGAGGTTCTCTCTGCAGAAGCCACATTAATTCTTAACAGACAGACCTTCCCATTACTGTCTACCAGTTCTGTTAAGTTTCGTGGTACAGACATCAGGCTCACAGAACTAGAGTTGTTTGAGTTCCACTGGAGTCCTTACCTATTTTTAGACATTGTCATCTTTAAACTCCAGGCACCAGGGAAGTTTTAAATGAGAGGTTAATTCATCTGGCTCATTCTTGAGTTCTTCTGAAACTCTTGGGTCAGTATTTTTTTAATACTTTAACAAGCTAGTGGGGTTTGTCTGTTTTTACCATAGCCTCTTCCACAGTTATTACATCAAATTCTCTGTTATTGAAACTACAGTACATCTGTTATTTGCAAATATTCCATGTTTGCAGAAGTGGAGATAGAGCTGTTTTCTTACTAGATGGTTGTTCCTTTATTTGGAAAAGTTCCAGTATTAACTTCTTGTATATATTTTGTGAGAAACGGAAGTGATGAGAATCTACTGAGGATGAAATTAAAAAGCGTGTGTAGATCCTTAGTTTTCTCATCGCTATATATAGACTTAGTTCTTGCCTCTGAATCACTAGTCATGTTATCAGTAGAAGAGAGAATTCAGTTATAAAACTGAACTTTGCGGACCTTGTCTTGCTCATGCTGCCTGGGCGGTGACTAATCACTGCTCTTCAATGGTATTTTTAAATTGGAAGATCACATTAGGCTTCTGTGACTGCTCCCCATTACATGCTTTTCAATGCCAACTTAACCATAGGGGAAATGTTGGAGACATTATTTTCAGAATGATAGACCCATTAGCTAGAACAATAAGCAATCTAATATACGTGGAATAGCTGCAGAGGATATACTTATTCATCAAATTGATAAATGTATTTACTTTCTAGTTACTGTAAGTCACCAGCTAGGAGAAGAAAATTTTTTCCCCTGTCCTAATCAAGTAGTTGTTAAATGTGTATGTTCTGACACAAACTGTTTCTTTTAGTAAATCAGTTCTTACACTACACTGTGCAATATGGTGTTATTTATAGGTATAATTTTAATGATCTGGTCAGGTTTACTGCAATTAATCCTTTAAGTCTGAAGTACCTACTATTTCAGGCTTTTCTATCTAGCTTTAATACACAGTTGAGTTTAAAATACAGACTAGGTACTCTAGTTAAAGTTTGTCTGTTGACATGTCCTTACTGCTTTGATCTTTAAGTACTAGCTGATGTCTTGCTCCATTATTTGCTTGTAAGCATCTTAAAGACATGAAACACGACGAACACAGAGAGTCTTGGGCAGTAGCATCAATGATGTAAGTGTGAGAAAAGTACTAGCAAAGATGTAGTCAGTATCTGATCTGCTGCAGGGACAATGTGTTAAGTAAAGTTTCAAGGTCCCTTCCAACTCCTAACGTTCTGTGTGATTCTGTGCGTAAAGACTGTCATGTAGCAAACCAAACTGTTAAAGCAAGGAAATTATGCAAAAATAATAGGGAAGGTGATAGAATTGTGACAAAGCAGCACTTTTTGGGGGGTAAAAAGGGACATAAATTAACACCAAAACCGAGGTTGAGACCTGTATCTAGTAATCCTTTTCCTCAAGCAAGCTATACAGGCTTCTGAAATATTCTGTCATATTCTGCCCACTTCCAAGGGGAATGAAAAAGAGTGGAGATCACATTTGCTTTGGTGTTTTGGAAATGCTTGGCTTTCTGTTCTTTCCAGAGTTGGAGTCCTTGTAAAACTGCTAATTCTACATGTTTTATGAAGTTTGCTGCTTGTTCCACATTGTCATGCAATGCTGGTGTTTTCATATTTTAGTCCTAAATACCTGGTTCTGCTGTGTGTTTATCTACATAGTGTCCATAAAACAGATGATATATATATAAAAGGGTTCTTCAGCATAGTTTCTCTCCTTTCTCCTGCAGGGCTATTAGGTCTAGCTTAAATTATATTAGTTTTGTTGTTTCTGTTTACTTTGATCTGTTTGGTGAGCATACTCTTGTTGAAGCCTTTTACAGTGCACCTGAGAGTTGGCAAAAGGAGCTGAAATAGGTCATGAGAACTTAACCAGCTTCATGCTTTCTGCAAGTTCTAGCTGCATCCATGGGCTTGTAGCTGCTGTCAGTGTTCATATTTATTTGTGGGGGCTTAAAATAGAATATTTGGCCATATGCTTTTGCAGTGGAAAGAGGAGAAATGAGGCATCCTTGGAGAATGTTTTGCTGGTAGCGGGTCTGTATTGCAATTCTGAAATAAGATAAATAGTTTAATCTTCTCCAGTTTGGTATTCAAGTTGTCCCATTCCTTAGTGTTGCAGTTCTATAGTCTAAATTTGTGTATATTGTAATATATTTAAAATTTCATTTCCTCAGATTATTAGAATGTCTTTATAAAAAGATGAACACCCATTTTATACATTTGGCTTCTAATTTTGATTTTTCTGACTGTGTTTTATTTAATTCACTCCTTAGCAACATGTGACATCTGTGCACGTTTTCAGTATACCACATCAAGTCATTCCACTTCTAGTAAATGCATGGAAAAGAAGCATTTTATTTTAGGGGTGGCTAGCATTTATATTGAAAAAAACCACAAACAACCCAAAAAACAACAAACACACACACCCCCCACACCCCACCCCAAATCCATAAACCAAATCAAACCCACACAAATTACCTTTCTGGCTTTTTATCATTTACCTTTATATCATTAAAGCATTTGATTCTATAAGTTCTCCTTTATCAAAGCTAGGTTGATACTTCAGTGCAAATTAACTTGTTTAAATGTTTTAAATTCATGCTTTCCATATTAGGTTCCCATCACAATAATAAAATTGTGCGTGTCTGTAGAGCTGCCTTTTCTTCCCTGTAAAACTGAATGAACAGCTATGCATGTTCACATAAAATAGTCTCCTTAGTGTCATATATTGATTAGTGTTTTAACCAGCTATTCAGGAGTAAGATGACTTGTCATCAGCAAGAAGGAAATAGTAGTTGATTTGGAACAAAATATCAGCCTTTAGACTGCAGCACTTCCCTTAAGCAATCCTTTAGCTGGCTGTTGATTGCAATTCCTCTCTTTCCTCTTCCGTTTCTTTGTGCAACTGCGAATTCAGATTCACTATAAATTAATTTTTTCAATCCCTCTTACCCTTCTTTTTAACAATACAAGTCTCAAATGAAAAGTGTTTGACCTTGTCTGTTGAGCGCTGATGTTGTGTGGTGTCAGATAATGGGACTGATGTTTGAAGCCTCAGCATGCAAATAAAAGGTCTCAGTGTTTTGTACCAGCTTCCCTTTCACTGGATCCATGTATCAAATGGGAGTAACAGTGACCTGCATCAACTAAACATAGATTCCTGGAATGACTATAGTAGGTAAAACAGTTTTAAAAGCTCTTTGTTTAAGTGGATTCAGTACAGCTGATATATGAGGCTTTAGAGTTAGCTTTCCTGTAGGGGGAGATAGAGATGATCTGTGCCAATTAACTATTGTAACAAGGGATGTAATTGAAACTGGAGTAATAGCATTCAAGAAGAAACCATCCCCTGAAAGGAGGAGGTTAACTTAAACCTAAGTGGCTGGAAACATTTTGCAGTAGAGGAGAGGACACAAAGCAGGTCTAAGGTGGCTTTCAGTTTGTTTTTAACTTAGAATAGTCACTTAAAGATGTTGGCTACTTTTTGCAAATGGTTCGTTAGTTCAGTCTGCCAGTATTCCTCATAATGAGACAGACACATCACCCCATGTCACTTTGCTCTGTTGCCTCAAATCTTTAGTTTATATTTTTATCTGAAGTGCTGGAAAAAAAAATCTATTTTGATGAGCGTGGATGGTGATTTTATCCCATGCTAGAATGTAATTTTTAAAATAGCACTGTAGGCATTTAAGAGCTCATAAATGAAACAAACTTTTGCCACGCTACACAGTTTGAACAGTCCTATGGCTCCCCATCCAATACAACGTGAGTTTCAAATGAGCATAAGATGTGGTGACGTTCAGGTCGCCTGTGGGCTGGTGTGGGAAGAAAGGGTTGGGTGCAATCAGCTACAGAATGTGTCTGTATGCACATGCTATCTCTTATAATTGTGCTAATGAACACACACTCCGAGCTACCATCAGCTGATAACAGGAATCATGAGTTTGGAAAAGAAGGTCAGTTCACCTCAGGATCTGCCAGTATCTTAAAAGCTGAGTGCATCTTTAGGCAGACACTAATGAGAAAAGTTCTACAAAGAGTTATCCTGAACCTGGGTATACTGAAAAAAAAATGCAGTGAGAATGTCAGGAATCTTTTTTTCTTCTTTTTTGTTGCTTTTTTTGGGGGTGGGAGTGGGGGGGAAGCTATTTAGTATAACACTGAGAAGGTATAAAACAGTTTAATTATTGAATTCTATTTCTCTGTACTAAACAAACACTGAGTTTCTCATCTGAAGAGTTACAGCTTGAATATGAACCAGAACTAAATACTGTAAATAATAAATTTTATTTCAGGTACAAAATTCTGTCTGTATTTGGACACCAGGGCAAGAAAAATGTTTACATGTAGTAATTGTCAAAACTGTGCATCCTTTACTACAACAACCTAATCCACAACACAGTGTGGTAGGTAGTTTACATTGCCAAGTGATGACTGACCAGGTGGTTATCTAGTCCTGAAAGCAGCAGATCCTCAGCTTGGCCACATTTGTGCACAAAGTAAAAGTGGAAAATTTATAGAGCATTTCAGAATGGAAAATGGTCTTAAGACTTAAAAAAAAAAATGAGATAGTGGAGCTGATGAGAAAGTTATGCTGATAGCAACTGGTCAGAGGGGAGAGGGCTCACATGAAGGGGGGAGGTACAGAGAAGAGGTGTGAGATGAGGCTTGTAACCTATAAGAAATATATCCGTGTACGCTCCACAAAGCTGCCTCTGGATAGATATTGATTTTGTGACTTTGGACTATGGTGACAGTAAATATTATCTGTTCTTAGGAGAATTATATTTCAAATAAATCAGGCAGAGCATCACAGAAAGCACTGAAGGACAGCAAACCTGAATTCTTTCAGAAAAGGTGTTAGGACCTGCATCAGCTGGCAGAAAAATCTGGAAGTGGCAGGGAGGTGAAGGAAAATAAAAGAAGCTGCGGAGTTTGCTACGTGTTCTTGTTTCCTGAGTCTGCATTTCAAAGATAACTATTCCAAACAATACATTTCATCTATGCAAGACAGCTTCTCTTGCTCAATCATGCTGTGAAATCACATGCTAATGGTTTTTTAATATCATTTAGCTGCCATAAAACAGAGAGTAAGAGTACATTTTAGTAGCATGACCATATTGTCAGATTGGATGGGTAAAGGTGATGAGCTATAAAAAAGTAAGCCTTTGTTTAAATGCATATATCTCTTCATAATGAGCAGAATTAGCAAGAGAAATTATATAAAATGGATAAAAGTTAAATAGATTTTTGTTCAAGTCTGATAAAATTATTTTCCAGTTGTAATGGCTCTCCTTTCAACTCAAGCATAGTACACTTGGGATTTATTTTCAAATTGACAATCAGAAATGAGGAACATGAAGGGGTACATTTTCCAAGAGATTAGTGGGAGGTATGCAAACAAATCCTATTATTTCTCAGTGGGATTAGAGCACATACCTTCCGTATGCTGCTTTGAAGAATTCCCCTTAAGCATTCTTCCAGACTTTTATCTGCATAAATAGCTACAGTAGTCAATTTGGTAGAAGAAAATTTGGAATGTAACTGGTTTGAATGTATACCCCGTATATGCCTACAAATCAAAAGAACATAAAACTGCTAGTAATTGTGGAAAAGGTAAAATAATTCTGACCTATATAATTGCATCTTTTAACTAAAGATTTTTCTTAGGTTTCTTTCTGCATTGTCCAAGGACTTTTTCTGACTGAACATTTGAGTTCAGAAGGCTCCAAGGATTCTTCTGCACTGCCTAGAGCCACTACAGCTTTGATACCTCTGCTCAAGAGGACATATTTTCTTATCTAGTGTAATTTATTTTTCTTCTTTAGCTTCTGGAATTTCCAGTATCTGAGCAGTAAATTTTTACTGAAACAATTCGTCTGTAGTGCTTATGAAACTGTTAAATCTTCTAGTCCTTGTTTGTGTTAATAATGCGATGATCTAAACGGATGTGTTATTTAAAGGTTGATTATCAACCCAGGGATGCCAGAGAGAAGTTGTGTATTAATTTACATTATTTATATCATTTTACTGAACAGCTAGTGCGTTTCCTCTAATGAAGTGTCAGTGGTTTGCCATGGGACTGCACTTTCCTGCTTATCTGTTGGTTTACAGCACAAAATCGGAAGTACATTTATGGCAGTTCCAGGAACTGAGCAACTGCAGAGGCTGGTGTATTATTTGCATCTCTTTCACAGAAGAGTCAGCTTTCTGCTTTTGTACAGACTCTTTCCTTCCTATTGGAAGGAGACATGCATCAAACTTGTCACGATGGTTTGGAAGTTCTCAATGCGTATCGTTTAGGGGCATCTTGGCATGGAACACACAGTGACTTTATGAAATTTTGTTTTTGCTAGGTCTTTGTTGTAATATTAGACCAGGCTTAGCAATTCCCTCTGTATCCTATGAAAATGCAAGAGCCACAGTTCTTTCCTGAATGTCTTAACTGTATGACATGAATTCAAGTGAAGTTAGTTATAAAATGCGTGCCACTTTCTCTGCCAAATTATCTGTCCCTTTGGGAAGAAAGTAGAATAGGGTTTGTGTCGTTTTCTGAAGAAAAAAATGTAACTGCCAGTTTACTCTTATTTCTGTGTAATCCATGACAAGCCACCAGTTATCACAATGCTCTGTTTTTACCTTTGTTCGCTTCAGCAGTTCATTTTGTTTCCATATGTTTTTTCAGTTCTCAGGATGGCTTACGTGATTCCCCCCTCAGCTCCATCTCCAGCAGTGACTATGAGAGTGTTTCTGTCACTACATGTAGTCTCTCCAGCATATACGCTCTGAGGTAATAACATCACTTTGCAGTCAGACTTGACAAACGGTATTGGGTTATGCTTGGTTAAAAATTTTCATTGACTTAATGATCAAGTGACAGCAACACTTCTGAATATTCTTCCTTTGGAACAGCAGGTGGTTTTTGTGGGATTTTTTTCTAGCAGTTTTTTTCAGTGCTTGACAATTCAGAGGCAACTATTTCCAGAAAAGTTTTAATGTATACAGCAATTAATTATGTATGTCTATGATCTCCCTTTTATTTGCCCATGCAGAGTTTCTTGAGAGAATTCTGGTTTTAGCTTGAAAAGTACCAAATGCTTGTCTTGCCTGGGTCTTGACTTTGTAGAAAACATGAGGTTTTTTCTGTTTCACCTAGTAATAGGAGATAGTAAAATGAAGGGAATGTTGCTGTTAATAATTGAACTTCACACTCCAAGCTACCATCAGCTGATAACTGAGAACTACACTTTGTTCAGTATTTACATACAACATACCTTTGTGTGATGTATTGCATATATTGCATACATTGTATGCAATGACATTTTTCCTCTGGGACAGGTAGACTGAAATACTGGAATTTCAGTTGAGTTTCAGTTCAAGATTTTCTTCTGCTGCTCTGGTCCTCCCTTTTCCACCCGTTTACTTCTACCCAGCATTTCATTTAAACTTAAGGAATTTGGGGATAGAAAAAGCGTAAAATATCTTTTCTAATGGTGATAGAAGAAAAAGTAATACATATTTTTAGCAAGTGCCCATCATCTGGTCCAGTATTTTTAGTTTCATACTTTTAAAATAATGGCAGAAAGATGCAACTAGAACTGTTACTTGTGGTTCTAATCTTGAAATAAACTTCCTTTCAACTGTTGTTCAAACAAAACCTGATTTATGTGCATGCAGCAATCTTCTAAATACTGTGTACAACAAAGACTTTCTCACAGAGGTGTCTGAATGGACAACAGAAGTAACATCAAGTAGGAATTTTCACTGGAGCAGTGAGAATAAGTCTTCCTGAGGTGCACCACCTCAACTCATGCCTCTGAATGTCAATATTGTAGTTGCTGCTGTATTGATGCTCAGGTATATTAGATCTGTCTCTTCCCTTTTTTCAAAATTTCTTCTCCTTGCAGTTTGATTTTTAAGGCTGTGTTCGTACATGTGCTTTGCACCCTTGGCTGCTGACCTGTGGATTAGTGTCATCCCTAGGTCATGAAAGAAATCCAAGTCACCTCTTTTTCTATATCTGGCTTATTTTACTAGAGATATAGATACGGTAGTTCACGGTCCAATAAAAAAAAAGCGATGTGTTAACATGACTATACTGATATCAATTTCCCATCTTGGAATACTTAGTTTTAAGAAGTTTAAACCTCTTTTTAAAAGCCTAATAAGAAAAAATTCTCAGAAGTCTCTCGCAATAATGTGTTGCTTTGAAATGTACAGTACATTTACGTTCAGTACATCAGTTTGTATTAAAAATAGCATATTCTAAAGTGTAAGGGGCTCTCTACTTTTATCTTGTACTACGTAAGAAGTTTTATTTGGCTGTTAAACAGCTTCTCTAGAGTGGTAGCATTTGCTTACTGTAATGGGTTTGCAAAGGCAGTTTCTACAAAATATTCTTTTCCAAAATAACTGAGTTCTCCCAGATGTCATGTGCATATTCAAATTAATATCTAAATTGGGGTTTTGATTGTTTTTTTCCTCTGAAATATGCCATCTTAATGTACTTCATTTCTTGATGTTTTCATTTAACAATTAGAAATGTAAATGTAATTCTTGCAATTTTATATGAAAAATAATTCTTGAAACACATTTATTTGGCTTTTCAACCTCCCGTGAATCATAAAGGATTCCTTTGTGCTGTTGGATAGCCGATACAGAGGCTGAAAGTTTTGTCATCAGATTGTGGTGTGTTTTGGGAATATCCAAGTGTCTTGAAACAATTCTGTTTTTAACAAAACCAGCTCAGCCGGAATAGCATCATGTTGAATGAACTACCAGTGCCTTAAATAGCATGGTTTTGAAACAATCCAGTACTGTAAGTATGTATTTCTATATATGTATACATTTATTGTTTCCAAAGGGACAACCAGGGAGAAAATCCCTACTGCTTGGATCCCAGAGCACCCATGGGGAGCTGTTTGCCCTTGTCTTTTTTGAGAGGAAAAAGCTGTTAGGACTGTAGGTTCATTCTGAACCTGTTAAGAGGCTGCTTCAAATCAGCCTGTGATTTACTGCCTTGGATCTGGGGTTGGTTTTTTTTGGTTTTGGTTTTTTTTCATCATCAACCAGTGCTCTGTAATTTTTTGAGCTGTATTCATCCCACCTAATTTTAGGCACCAAACTGATACACCTAAATTAGGAGGCTTGCTGATATAGGTTCCTTGTTCAGTCAGTGGAGGAAAGTGGAAACCTCTCTTAAGCATGTAATTTGTTGAAATGCATCTGGGCCAAAGATTTTCAGCCTTAAATCAGAACTGTGATTGCATACTTTGATTACTGACTGTGCTTACACAGTAATTTGAAAAACACTTTAAAACATTGCTCGATGTTTCTAGAACATTGGAAAAAAGGTTGCAGAGGGCTTCTCAAGTGGTTTTGTTAAGGAAGGTTTGATTATTTCATTGGTACCCAATCTGTGCAGAAGGCTTCTCCTTCTGGTCTCAGAGGTCTGATGGTCAAGAAGCTAAATGTTTAGCCTAGTTTGGAAGGTGCTTGTTCATTAAGTATTATCTAGACTTGAGACTGAGCAGTAGTCAACTTTCTCAGCAAAGAATAAGCGTTTTCCTTATATTTCAAAAGTTTCAGAGAAATTGTCGCAAAAATACAGGTGGAGTTTGGATTTTTTTCCATCAATGTGGCTGTGGAATAACACTGCTGACTTGAGTGAATATGCTTATAACTATAGCAGGGCAGTGGCAGTTGATCCAATGCTTATATTAGCTTCAGGAAACAATCCAAACTTTTTCATTTTTAATGGCTTTTTCATAAACATAATTTTTAAGACAATTTTTAACTATAACTTACTGAATTGTAAGTAGGCAGCTAATAAAATACACTGTGGGAATGTTATTCATTTAGGTGCTGAAAGTAGTGAAGTCGGTAGCTTTTAAAAATAAACTTTGCAGGAATTTGTCTGTCTGCTTTCAACATGCTTTAGAATTATCGGGCAAGATCCTGAGAGAGCCATTAATTTGAGTTGAAACCTAAGTGAGGGCTATTCATATGTTAACTGAATGAGGTGATTTGATATGCCAAAAGTCAAGAATGAACCCAAGTTCTTTGAAGGACTGGAGCTAGAAAATAGCAAGGAAAGCATTATTTTGGAAATTATGAGGAAAAATAGGTGGGGCAACAGAAGAACAAGGTAGCTACAATAACTTGGTTTCAAGCTTCACTGGAGTTTTTGGTGTAAGATGGTGTAAGGGAGTAAGAAATATTGATAAGTTTATTAGAGCATTTATCTGTCTAGAGTCCATGGTAAAGCCTACTGCTTCATTTTAAGGTTTTGATAAGCCAATAAAAGACAAATTTAAATATAATTAACTTATTAATCTTAATACAATAGATGCTTTCCCTGGCTAGTAGTGACCTTTTTTAAGGTATGTCTTATTCTAGACATACACAAAAATTGGAGGTGAAGTTTTAGCCACTGTTATTTACAGTCTGTACAAGGAGGTATCTGAAATGTATTGTGACACAAGTCTGTGCATAGATGGGGTTATCTAGCACTCTGTCTAGTTGAATCTTGAAATTGTCCAGTGATGGGGACTCTACCACATCCCAGGACAGGTTGTTCCATCGATTGATTGTTCGTAGTGTAAAATGTTTTAGTTTTTTTTAATATGAAGATGAAATCTCTCATGGAGCAACTTTTTCTCTCCATATTGCTGCTTGTGAAGAGAGAACCTCTATCATCTTTGTATCTGCCCTTTATGTACTGGAATACCATGATGAGCTGCCCTTCCTGAGCTTGGGTGACTTCTTCCCAGAGAAGAAAGCAACTCCTTCAGTCTGTCTTTGTAGGACAGGTGCTCACTCACCTTCATGGCTTTCCTTTGGACACTATCCTGTCTGTATCTTTTTCTTGAATTGTGGAAACCAGAACTGGACATAGGAGTCCATGTGTGGCTTAACAAGCCTTTAGTAGCGGGATGGTCACATCTTTCTGCTAGTAATGGCCCTATAGATGCAGCCCAGGATCCAGTTTGCTCTCACTGCTGCAGCAGCACACTGCTGGCTCCTGTTCAGATTGTTGTACATCAGGACCTCCAAGTCTCTTTCAGCAAGGCTGCTCCCCACCCATGCAGATCCCAGCCTGCACTGGGCTCTTTGGTTATGTCAACCCCAGTGCAGGCTGGTGGTGTAATGACTTTACACATACTGTGCTGGAATCACAGAATCACAAGGTCAGAAAAGACCTTGAAAGGTCAAGTCCAACCGTCCCTTTCCTCTCCTAAGCCATCTTCCTGAGCACCTCATCTACCTGTCTGTTAAATACACCCAGGGATGAGGACTCCACCACCTCCCTGGGCAGCGTTTTCCATTGCCCAATTGTGGAAATAAATTGCTCAGAAGAGTTGTGGGACCAGAAAGAGGGTGATAGCTTGCTCAAAGAAAATGATTTCCAGTATAGATGTGAATATTCCTGCCATATGATTTTGAACTGCAAACTGTGTATGTTTTAGGCACCATGAGGCTGTACTGTTTTATACAGCTCTGTCACTCAAGCAGTGTGAGGGCAAATGAATATCTGTATTAATACAGTCATAAACATGCTGCTGTGTACAGTCTTCTTGTTTTGCTGCTGAATCCTTTGCCCCAACAACCAGCTGAGCAGTTCCAGCAAAACAAAAAAGCCAGCGTTGATCAGGTCTGTCAGCTTTGCTTGTGATTTTAGTCAGCAAGGCATATGTGACTGAAGCAGATGTCTCTGGTTATTCGCCGCCAGGATTCTTCTTGATGTGTTTCATGCCTCTCTTGTTCTTCACCCCACAAGACACAAAAAAAAAAAAAAAAAAATCTCCAAATGGTGCAGGATTTTCTGAGCTTAGTGTTCCCTTTTAGGAAATCCCACAAGGTATTTTGGGGCATATTTCGTGCTTTATCTTCAGTAACAAGTAACTAATGCAGATTTTATTTTCTCAAGGAATAACCCAGGCAGCTTGTGTGAACTACTTGTTAACAAAGTGCTTGTTACAGTGGGAAGGTGAAGATTTAGTTGTTAGAAGGTTTTTTTCATCTTTCCCTATTAAAATTAGAAGCGTCATATTTTATATTTCATTTCCTTCAGCCATATCATATCCTTTAACACAAAATATGTTGCACTCTGTGTAAATCAAGTTAAATAGGGCAGTATTTTTAACCTATCATTATCAACATGACTGTAGCAAATTTGGTAGATGCCCCCAAATTTGCCATTTGCTAGGTGGTATGTCAAGCATATCATCTGCCTGGAGAGTGACACCATGATCATCGTGGGTTTGGGTTCTTGTTTCTGCATAGCTTGCTTATAACTTTCATTTTTAGTAATTTAGCCATGTTTATAATCATGTTCCTTTTAATGATGTGTAAAAATCTGTTGAATGTCACTTGGTGTTCCCTGTGCTACAAATATAACAAAGATTACTAGCTTTCAGAAATCAGATTTTTATTTTACAGGTTTGTTTTTTTAAAAAGAAAACTGAAGAACCCACTCTTAGAATAGCATGTTTGGGAATTTTGAAATTGTGTACTTAACTAATATCACTATAGTAACTGCAGTTTTTTGCAGGGTTTTTGGCAATGCCTAAAATCAAGTTGTATTGTAAAATCACAATTATATTGAAGGAAAGAAGAGAGTATTTCCTTATACTTAGAGTGGCGCTGAAGGTGAAAAATGAAGAAAGATTTCTTTTCTAATTATAATTTTAAGGCTATTCCTAATACTCTAATTAGCTTTTCTCAGCTTTGACTCCCACAGCTGGATACTGAATTCCCAGAGGATCTGCCTAGACCCTAGGATGCCTTAATGCTCCGTTTGGTTGTTCTATATTATTTTTTTTGAGGGACTGATGGAGGTGATGTGAAAGCATTGTGCTAATAAATTTTCGTATCCTTCAGAGTTCCCCTGACTAGAAAACAGTTTTCACTGCTACTTCTCCATCCCTGTTTCTGCCATGCACAGGAGTTGCAACTCAGGAAAATATCTGCTGGAATTGGGTGCTAAATTAGTTCACTTTTTACCATGCCATACAGAGTAGTTGCTAGCCTGTTGCATAGGACATCACTAATGAGCTATATGAAATGACTCTTTGCCCTTGAAGTATTTGTATCCACTATCAGGTATCCAGGTTCTATCTGTCCTATGTCAAGTTGTGGATAAGGCTTAAAAGCTGGGACTGATGTATTTCTATCACTGTAGCAGCTGATGATAGTAGAGCCATACTGCCTCTTGTTTTCACTTTGTTTTTCCAGCTCATTATTATTTTTGACATTTAAATATTTCTATGCTGTAACTTCATATTATTTGTCCTTTTGCAGTGTGATTGAACATTACAGAGCTTTAAATGTGTGTTTCATTGCAGGGAAGTGTTAACAAAAAAATATAATGGTAGAATTGAGAAATCTTCCTGGAACCTAAGAACTACTCTCATATTTTCAGTTTTGCTTTTTTCTTGAATTTTACAATATCCTTATCTTGCAGGTTTTATTCCTCTTTGGTTTAATTTTGAAGAAAAAAATAAACGTAATATCTTGCGAGTATCTCATGTTAAATTTATGGCTAGGAAGCAGCCTGTTCCTTACTAATGCTCTGAAGTTAATTGTTCATATGCACTGTTATAGAAGTTTTATCTGTAACAACCAGAGAAGCTGTCTGGGACAGATCACTGTTGATGTTTAAAACTCCTGCACTGGCAGTTTTATTGTGACTCCTACCTGAAATAGAGGCTCTTTGCATTCTCCTGAAGACCCAGGCCAGAGTGTTAATGAGCATAAGCCACTTGTCTAGGTAGAATATCTTATGGTGAATCTGTTTAGCAAGATGCTGTTGCAAAAGCCGTGTTTCTTTTCAAAAGTCCAACATGGTAAACCCAGTAAGAATACTTGGCTCTTTGAGGTTTGAAGATCTGAGCAAGGATTCAAGGTGACATACTTCCAGCAGAGTGTGCAGCTGCAGAAGCTTCTAGGGTGTGGAGAATCATAGAATCATAG
>VXBZ01007359.1:107354-117816 GCA_013399135.1 Heliornis fulica | reverse complement strand
CGTGCCGTGCCGTGCCGCGCCGCACCGCGCCCCTGTTTGCCCGCTTCGGGGCGCTGCGCTCCTCAGGGCCGTTTAAATCTCCCGCGCCTGTTTCCCGGGCCGCCTCCCCCGCGTCAGCAGTCACGTAGGCTACTGCCGGAAACGGGACACAGGAGATCCTGGCTCCCCGCTGGCGATGCCTGGCTATTACCTCTCTCGGTACTCGCCTTCTCAACCCCAAATCCAGACCCCGGCTGCAGAACTTACCGTTCGTGCCGCCGAGTTTCGCTGAATGACACTAATATGTCACTAATGTTAATAATCTAAGCAAATGGAAAAAAATTGCATCAGAACAAAACCATAAAAAATACAGACCAAAGATACTGGATTTCTGCAGCAGAGGAAAAGATGTGGCTGTAGAAAGTATTTGGCACATTCTGAAACAGTGGTAGCATGGATCGAAGGACAAAGAATTGCCTAAAGACTACTATTTAATATATAACTACCATTACTTGCCAACTTTATATTCCATTGTTTTCCAGTGTCACCATCTAAGAGTTCCAGTCACAGATCCAGTCTCTGTCATGCTCAACCTTGAGGATACACTCCCAAAAAATCACCGTGCCTGCCCTGAGGATTTTCATTTTGAGTAATGTGAGCAGACCATTTGAGCAGATGTGTATGCACTACTGTGTTATAAAGACTGCATAGATCATGTTGATTCTAAAAATTGTGTTGTGTGTATTTCATGTTATTTTTACTACATCTTGATGGATTGGACATCTATTGTGACAAATTAAATTGTTCTATCATTTCTAGTTTTGTTAAAAGAAAACAACTCATCAGCAAATTTATTAAGAGGGAGAAACTATGGAAACAACTGAAAAGAAGAAAACCTTTTAATTAATTGGCTAGCTTCCAATGCTTTGTGTATGAATGAACAATTCTTCTTTTAAGCTTAATAAATTAAAATTCTTCATGAGAAAAGATTCAGTTTCCCACTTTCTATTTGCACCTGGTATTTATGAACAAGAGTATTTCTGAAGGCATTTATTCTGTCTAAGATATGCTAACACATTTTTCCCTGATGAGTTTGTTTTCCCATGGTAGAATTCAGTAAGAACTCTGGATGATTGTTGTGAGTTTTTTTAGAAATACAGATTGAAATAGTTTTGTCACAAACCAGTATAAATCCTCTTTTTTCTCTGCTAGAAAATCCAAATGTAAAAGGCAAGACTAGTATTTTAAATAATAAGCATATCTGTTACTAAGGCCTGAGAAAAACAGTAATTTTTTAGGGAAGCTAGAGGGTATGTATGTTTGTTTTGCACTAAAGTTCATCTTTCTGAAGAAATTTTCACATTTTAAAGCTCAAAAAAATTTTGACCCCACAAAAACCACATCCAAAATTCCTTATATATCAGAATGTGCCTTGCTACCACATACAGAGATTGCAGGAATTGTTTTCCTTTTTCCTTCCCCCACCTCCTCCCTTTCCTCTGCCCTCTCCTTTTCCTTCTTTTGCTTTTCTTCCTTTCATGATGCTTAGGTCAAGTCTCATACAGACTGGGTAAAGAGGAAAAGTTTCTTGAGATTCACTCTGTGATAGCTGAACAGTGTCAAATATTCATTACTTGAACAGTTCACAATGAAAGAGCTGACTCCGTTCAGCTGCCAGTAAGCAATCTCTTAGAGCCATCTGAGATGTTCTAAGGTACTGAACCTGGCCTACAGCTACTGCTTCAGAGGGTCATGTCACATCTGCCAGTAGCATAAATAGGTGAGCTTTTTAGTAGCATGGAAGACATATGTGTGGGTATCCCAATCAAACCTTGAATAAAAATCATAAAGACTCAAAATACCACCTTTCCATGGTCAAACAGCTCTTAAAATTATACCATTCATAATGTCCACACTACAAATTACAAAGTTTTCTAAATGTTTATGCATAGAGTCTTGTTCAGAAACTGGGGGCACATAGTATGTCCTCATGTTTACTGTGGCTTAAGGCTGAAATGGGTTGCCTAAATCATGTCAGAGGCCACAAAAGCAACCACTTTTTTTTAGTCTGTAGCTTCAGTGGTCCTACCTAAAGAGAGCTGAGCATCATGACTACACAGGTTCTGGCAGCATCCTGCTCACTGCCAGAACACAGAATTACCCTTTAAGGAATCTCAATCTGCGAGGCACATAGTTGCCCGGAATCACCTCACTAAAGAAGGGAGTTCACTTTCATACCATCAGTACTTAGTTTTGGAAACCAAAACGGTGACTTTAACAGTTCCCTTTGCTGGGATAAACCTAACTTTATGTTGAAGGAATTACAGAAGGGCTTCCATGGCAAAAGCAGTAACTTTTGATTTATACAAAATCTAGTAACAGATAAAGTGAAAGTGCTGTTTACTGCAGCATCCTATTACACATTTTAGATGACTATATAACAAGAAAAGAATTTTGAATCTTTGAGATCTGCCAGGAGAATTCATGGGCATTGTATTTCAGTAATAGTAAAAATATTATGCTAGTCAGGCATCTGTGTAGGAGGTTCTTTTGATTACAACAAAAGAATTTGTTGAAAAAAGTATTTGAACACAGTATCGTGTCAGAAAAATAAAGCTTTAAAGTCCTATATTTGTTTTTCTTTATGTCATCAAACTGTAAATTCCAGACACTGCATAGGATTTGTCAGATGACAATTCTCAACTCGGAAAGTGTGAAATATAAATAATTAACTTAATTTTCCAGAATGTACAGCTAGAAATTACCTCAAAATAATTGTGTCCTCAACTGAAATTTATTGAGAACATCAACCTCTGGGCGTAAGACAATTAAGTTTTTCATAACTGAACATTTTAATTGTATAACTCAAACTGGAACATGTACATAAAGAAGCTAATTCTGAAGTGATGTAGAGATTAATTTACTGCCCACTGATTTTTTACAATTTTTAAAAATTTATAAATTCCAGCAATTTATCACGTTAAAAAGAGCTCAGAATGTCATTAATAGCAACTGCAAAATCAATGTGAATAATTATTTATGCAAATACCTTGTTCATAGCATATATAAACAGATCTTACAAAATAAATATTTCTATCTGTTCTCAAGAAGGAGACACCTTAGCCTAGGGTGTTTTCTGAAATGAGAAACTGATTACATTGCTTCAGGAGTCAGACAAGTTACCTTTCCCTCTAATAACTGTCAGGTATAAGATTAAATATTGCAGGCATATATACATGTATATAAACAAATAAAAAAACTGTGTAAAAGCTAAAATTATGTACTGATCATATACACTAAAAACAATTTTCATTTTAACAGGATAATTACTTTATTTCTATCTCAGCCTGAGAACAGGCCTGTTATATACAGGCATTAGCATAAGGGGGGAACGAAACTCACTGCTTTCTACCAATTCCTACTGAAAATGTGGAATTTATAACTGTAGAAAGGTCATGACTTTCAGGCTGCTCTCATAAACTATACAACACTGGAATAAATACAAAAATATATTTGCAGAGATTTAATTTAGACAATGGTAAAACAGCAGATGATGCTGGAGTCTTATAAAAGCTAAAACTTCACCAAGCAGAAATAACTGCAGAGCTGTTCAGAGTGTTTGAATGACAGCAGCACTGAAAAAAGAAAAAAAGAAAATGCCTTTATACCCCTTCCAAAGGATATAAAAGATAGTTTTACACTTCTTAAGAAATTTTATTTTTATATACATATTAAGCACTGACCAGGTAGTGACTCTCATGGGACAGCATGCAGGAACACTCTCCAGTCATGAGGTACCAAATTACTAAGGATACGCTCTTTTTCCCAGAAAGTATTAAGATTTATTAAAAAAAAAAAAAAATCTGTGAGTGTAGTAAGAGATGACTGCGGAACCTTCCTGATTTTCAAGTCCCACCACTAACTGCTGTAAGATTTATATCATATAGCTGTACTTCATCTGGTTCACTGGAAGTTCACTGGTGTTTTTCTTCAATCTTTTCTTATGAAGGTCTCCAGTAGCCCCCCTGATGGAACAACTATAACTCTTCAATTTCAACGCTCAATATTTTTATGGTCAATCCATACCTACTTTTTTACATACATCTTCTAGGCTATGTGAGGCAGTCATAATCTTTTATTTCCTCGCTGATGACCTATCAAGAAAATACTTCTCTCAGCATTTGTTCTGCTGAACAAATCAAAGGTCTTCTGTCTAGGCAAGTTCTATCCATTTTGATCATCTTAGTGTTACCTTTTCATGCCCGCTCTAGCCCAAATTTCTTTCTTGAAAAATGGATTAAAACCACCTGTATTATTTCAAATAAAGAATAACCACAGCCTTTATATTCCTCTGTATGTACTGGAAATGCACCCAAAGTCCAGGTCACAATTTGCCTTTTCAGAGCTACATCACACTGCCAATGCAAAGATATTCTGTGACCAATTAGTATACTCCCATAATTCACTTTATTGTTTCCATCTGATGAGTCCTCAGTTGATAGCAGAAATTCTTGTCAGTAGGATCCAGGAGCAGAACCTTGCACATTATTCACTTGATTCTCATTCATTTTCCACTCTGGTAATAGCCAAAGTTGTAAAGTTCTTTCTTAATATTCCTTGCAAGTTCTAATTCAGCATTGTTTTAAACAGGTTTTATTTCTGCCCTACACTCTAAAAAAATAACTTTATTTGCTTGCCAATTAGTATTTTAAATTCTTCTCTGTTCTTTTCTATTTCTTGTAGCTGTTCATGTATTGTTAAAATCCTTCTTCAAGTAAGTATCTATTTAGGCCTGGTGTTATTTCTGAAAGTCTTTTCCTTGCTTAGATAATAACTTCTTGGTGTTTTAAATAAATTTATCATAGATTTCAGACATCCTCTCCATTCAAATTCCTGAGCAGTTCAGATGAGCTCAGTTATCACTGTGGTAACTGAGTTTATCTAAGCTCACTATTCAAGTCAAGGTCTTTACCTGAAGACATACTTTTGTTTGTCTTGCCATTTAATCTAAACTGAAACAAAATTCTCAAAAAGACTTGATCAAAACTTACAATGATTGGCTGAACTGTACTTTATTATTTAACCAAACTAAATATAAAATAGTACAAAACCCTCTTTAAAGAGCTGCTCATGTCTCCTGAGTGCAAAACATCTTGAAGGTCCCTGAAATTTCCCTTCCCATGTAAGCACTATAATTCTTTGAGTGCTGGCATATTCTCTTTCATCCCTTATAGTCCAATGGATTGTAAATTCTTTAAAGCTGTGCAACCATAAAGAAAAATAAAACATGCTTTTATCTTTACCTGGGTAAACAGTATGTTCTCTCACGTTATAGAAAATGTGGGATGAATAAGCAAGTTGTAGAGAGAAATGACAAGGTGACCCGTTTGGTGGATGAGGGGAAGGCTGTGGATGTTGTCTGCTTGGACTTCAGCAAGGCCTTTGACACCGTCTCCCACAGCATTCTCCTGCAGAAGCTGCTGCTCACGGCTTGGACAAGTGCACTCTGCGCTGGGTTACAAACTGTCTGCATGGCCGAGCCCAGAGAGTGATGGTGAATGGAGCCAAATCCAGCTGGCGACTGGTCACCAGTGGTGTTCCCCAGGGCTCAGTGTTGGGACCAGTTCTGTTCAACATCTTCATAGATGATCTGGACGAGGGGATTGAGTGCACCCTCAGTAAGTTTGCAGATGACACCAAATTGGGTGGGAGTGTCGAACTGCTGGAGGGTAGGAAGGCCCTGCAGAGGGATCTGGACAGGCTGGATTGTTGGGCTGGGGCCAACAATATGACGTTCAACAAGGCCAAATGCCGGGTCCTGCACTTTGGTCGCAACAACCCCAGGCAACGTTACAGGCTTGGGCAGGAGTGGCTGGAGAGCAGCCTGGCGGAAAGGGACCTGGGGATGTTGGTTGACAGCCGCCTAAACATGAGCCAGCAGTGTGCCCAGGTGGCCAAGAGGGCCAATGGCATCCTGGCTTGTATCAGGAACGGTGTGGCCAGCAGGACCAGGGAGGTGATAATCCCCCTGTATTCTGCACTGGTGAGGCCTCACCTCGAGTACTGTGTTCAGTTTTGGGCCCCTCACTTCAAGAAGGATGTTGAGGTTCTGGAGCGTGTCCAGAGAAGGGCAACGAGGATGGTGAAGGGTCTGGAGAACAGGCCCTACGAGGAGCGGCTGAGGGAGCTGGGGTTGTTTAGTTTGGAAAAGAGGAGACTGAGGGGAGACCTTATTGCTCTCTACAACTACCTGAAAGGAGGTTGCAGTGAGGTGGGGGTTGGTCTCTTCTCCCCAGTAACAGGTGACAGAACTCGAGGTAATGGCCTCAAGCTGTGCCAGGGAAAATTTAGGTTGGATATTAGAAAGAACTTCTTTACTGAAAGAGTCATCAAGCACTGGAACAGTCTACCCAGGGAGGTGGTTGAGTCCCCATCTCTTGAGGTGTTTAAGATGGGTAGATGCAGTGCTTGAGGATATAGTCTAAGGGTAGACTTGGTGGCGGTAGGTTAATGGTTGGACTAGATGATCTTAGGGGTCATTTCCAGCCTTAAAATTCTATGATTCTATGATTCTCTTGTATGTATGAGCACTTGAGTAACTAGTTCCCAACAGGTGATGAACAGACCACATCTAAGAAACTTAAATGATCTTACTCATTTGCTGAACTTGTCTTCTTTTTGACATTTTCTTTTATCCTACCTCAAGATAGGATTCCTTCATCAGCAGGATTCTGAAGCAAGAGAGGATCCCTACATTTAACACAATTCTGGATTCCATTCCAGGTAACAAGTGACCACAAACTAAGAAAATTATATTAACAATTATTTTATTAAATCTAGTCTTACATGACCTAGAATTGGTTACTACAGCTCTAACAGCCTATGAGCACAGTGAGCAATTTTAGATTGATCTGGTTGTTTTTCAAAAGGAAACAAAGGGAAAAGAAAATGATTTGTAAAATGATGGATATTCTGTACAAGCTTTATGTTTCTGAAGGAAGCATGAAAAGCTTTACAAATCAGATTTGGAACTTTAAATGCAAATATAAACTTTAAATTTAAGGGAAAGAGAAAGAAATGTGATTTACTTACAATTTACTTTGCAATAGGAAAAGCTCTTCAGTACTAAGTTAAATTGAAAATCAGGGTCTATTTTTTAAAGGGCAATAAAATGCAAAAGGATTAAAATCTCCATATAGCGAAATGTTAGGATTTATGGTTATTGTAATTTCTAGTGTTACCAAAGTTCTTCCAATGACAAATCCTACAGCTAAGGGTGAAACAAGCCACTGTTTCTCATTGGGCCTCCCCTAATACAATGCTGTTCAAGTGTGCAAGTATGCAACCTCCTTTAGAAAAAAAAGAAAACAAAACAAAAAAACCTACAAAGTTAATGGCAAGATTAAATTTCCTATTGTGCTCAGTATCAAGCCCTGAAAGTGGTACCCCAACAGTTTCCATTTCTTCATTCATCCTATTGCTCCCTCCTTGGCCATTTTCTAAGATTCTTTCCTCCAGAACATCAGATCAAATAAAAGATATGCAGGTCTTAGAGATGGCCCCAGCTGATGGGGACAGCCTAATAAATCAAAGCACTGTGGAACTGGGTTAATGCCTGGGGTAGTTATGACTGCACTACTGAGTATCTGGAGAAAATGTTATTTCTTCTGTTGAAGATGTATTTTGGTAAAGGAGAGTCAGGTCATCCGTTTTCCTAGCCAGCTATTTTTTCTTCCAGTTTCATCAACACTTCTGGCATATCCCTGCTGTGGCAGGGAGGCATACACCTCCACTTGTCTGAAACTCCCATGGAGCACCTTTGAACTGGATATACTGTCCATGTGCCATGGACATGAAAGCAGTACGTGGTATCATCTACACACAAATCAGTTCACCCCTGTAGAGTGTTTCATTGTTCACTACAGCACAGCCTTCAGCATTCACTACAGTCTTCCTGCTATACCATCCTTGTCTCAGAAGAGCAAGTCAAAAATACTCTCCAGTTTCTGCTTTACTGTATGTCAGTTCAGCACTGATCATTGAACTGCTCACCATAAACTCAAGGGGCTACCCCAGTAAAAAGTACTTCATACATATATACTGCCTTGGAATTAACTTGTGCTTGTATCTCAAAGCCACAACACAAGCAATATCCATTAACCTTCGTAGTGATAAATTTACTCACGCTTTACCTTACACAGGCCAGCTGCCCTGTCCTCATCTGTGACAAACTCTGTAAGACAACCTATAGAGCCAACCACACAGCTGAATGATGCATTCCCCTTGCTCAACAAAATCCAAAATGCTGAACAAAATTATAAAAATATAATCTTACAGTCAGTAGCAAGGATTTACGTTTCCTCATTTTATTTGCTGTTACTGTGACATAAGCCATTTGGTACCCCCCATTTCTTATCTCAGTGCCATCTTGATTGTTACTTCTCCTTAAGCATGGGATTCCATTTAATTCAATTAGTCCAAAACTACATCTTTAGTGGAAGCAAGTGGGGTGACAAAGTTTTGAAAGCTCTCTGCCCTCACGGTTCCAATACCCTTTCATGTCAGAAGGTGAAGCCTTAAATTAGCAGTTAGTCATTTTAACCTGTACTTCAATTTCACAGAATCACAGTACCATAGAACCACTTCAGTTGGAAAAGACCTTTAAGATCAAGATCAAATGTTTCCTCTGTTTGTTTATTTTGCTCATTTATAAGTACTTTTACCAATTAAGTTTGTTAGAAAATGCCTTAAAAACAGCAACACTTTATCATTGCATGATAAATCATGCTTCTCCTAAATAGCTATTTCCCTTTAAATCTAAGAATTATACAGATATTATTTCAAAATAACTGTCTCTTCTACATACATTACTGTACAATCATGGCAGAACAAAACAGAATTTAATTACTGTGAGCATCCTACTTGCGTGTTTCTTTATGTAGACCTTCTTAATGGGTCTATGTAAAAAATAGCCATTTGCACAACATCTAACCAAATGTAATAATCACTAAAATGACCCTAATAATCCTCTCCTCAAAAATAAAAAATAAACCCAACAGCTTTTCTAACCATGGAGCAAGAAAATGGTAAGACAGGAAAATGGTTCATCATAGTATATGACAATTTTTTGGTTTGGGGTTTGTTTGTTTTTTTAAAAAGGGCATGAAATTGTAGCGTTTAAGCCTAAATGAATATAAAGAAATGTAATTACTGAAAAGCATAAGTCTTTTTGAATTAATGCTGTTATCTTGTTAATTAAAATATTTGTATCACACTGTTTGAAAACTCTTCATATGACTTGACATCTAAACAGCAAGAACTGAATAAACCTATATTCTCTCTCAAGACAACTCATACTAAAAAAATTTCTACTGTTACAAGACAGTCTGCTAGAATAATAACAGCGTAGAGAATAGCAAAAATTAGGAAATAAATCAGGAAAATGAGAGCACTGAAAAAAATCCAATTGTGGCAGTGCACTTCTGCATTCATGAGAGCCCAAGTACTAAGGTGAGCCCTACATCAACTGAGATAGTTACCTGGAAACAAAACCTTGTCTGCCCATACAGGGAGTGTACCCTGAAATGCAAGAAAAATCACAGAAATTAGGTATCAGCACAAATGTAGGAGTAAAATGGTGGTTCCAGTATTTCAAGCTACCTCCACAGCCAAAAGCAGGCAGACCAAACTTACATCCCTCCACCCCAGCCATCTTTCCCATCTTACATTCACACTGCTCTAGTAACTCTGGGCTCTTTGTGTGTTTGGAGAGAACTATTACTAGTTCTTTCACCAGGAGTATCATCTCCAAAAGGGTAAAATACTAAGGTTGTGTTTCCACCTGAAATATAGTTTACTGGCTTTCATTCACCGCCAAGGTACAGATGCTCACCACAGCGGAGCCCACGACGCTGCTCTCTCCTACCCACTCTTCAGAGCTGTGTTACCTGCCGTTTCTCCCAGATAGCACTGCACTATGTGTAGCAATTCCCTACAAAGGTTGACAAGTTTACTTGATTTCCCTCTCCTTCCCTCACCGATTTAATGTACTCTTTATACTTGCTGACTTTTAAAATACTCAGGAGCTACTGATGACACTCTGCCTAACGCATGGCTCCTGCTCTCCCAGTGTAAGCGCTCTGGGTCTGAGCTTGTTCATCGGGCCTGGAGGCGCAGATATTTTCTGCCCCAATTTTTTACAAACAAGTTTTCGTTTCGTTCCCCGTAATTCACCACCGCGCCCCTTCGCCCCTGTCACAGATCGCCGCGGGGCTGACCCCACCCCGGCTCCATCTCTGCCAGTCAGCAGACGACAGGACGTGCCACCCCCTGGCCTCGGCACGACGCAGGCTGGCGCTGCCGCTGCCCCCTTCCCCAGCGACAGCGGGGCCGGGCCCCGCAGCCGACGATGGGCACGGTCTCCTGTGGAGACGAGCGTCGCAGCTGCCGCCCGAGACGACTGGCCTGCTTCACCGTGACTCCC